>CM077034.1:58388308-58908139 GCA_039090855.1 Macrothele yani
AGTTCGTAGGTTGCTGAGATTCCGTTAAGGTTCCCTGCCAGGATTTGTCTTCTTTGGATTTCTTTTTTCCTTTTAGCTGGTTTGGGTGCTAGACCTACCTGCATGTTTGCCGCGATGCGGAGACCCGTGAGGCGGAAATGGGATGTCTGGCGGCTGAGGTCGCAGGAGACCGGATAAGTGCCTCCTGTGTACCAACACTCCTCTTCGACCCCGGCTTCGCTGTAAACGGGAGGCTAGAGACTAACCCACCTCTAGTCAGAAGTCTTGTACCAAGTTGTGTACACGGCTTTAGCGGCTTTTTTGTCGTATAGCACGGCAGGGTGAGCCCGGGGCTGTGGGATCATGCCAAAGGCGTTGGCATGACGGTACCCGGAGGCCGAAGTGTCCGCCGAGTGCGTGTGATCACAGCCAACGGACTATATCTGCAACGTATAAGCTCCAGAACTGTGTCCAGCGTCATTTTCTTGGCTTGCAGACCTCCAGTTCTCCCTTGTAGGGCTCGGTGGTGGGTGGAGTAGTCTGCAGACGAATCTTCCTCCTTTTTTTCCATGGGTAAAAAGAACAAAAACTCCAAATTTAAGTCACCTGACAAAATGATAGTTGCCAACGACACTCCTTCGTCTTCTCAACCTACCAAGTCTCATACCCTTAAACGGTCTTTAGACCTTGACCTGGACCAAGAATGTGGAACCTCTTCTTCGGCAGCTGTACCAGTCGCTCCGAAGCGTCGTCTCCCCCTCAATTGCTGTGACTACGCATGCTACTCACTTGCTTGTAGAATCCATCGATCCGAATGAGAGACTGTCCACCAGATCTCCCTTTTTCATTTCTAAAGCTTTGGACGCTGCGGTTGGCCCCTTGAAGTCTGTGAGGAAGCTTCGCTCTGGGGACCTGCTTGTCCAAACTTGCAGTGTTTCTCAGAGTAACACTTTTCTGAACCTCACTAGTCTTCAAGGCATTCCTGTGAAAGTGACACCTCACCCGTTTCTTAACACCTCTCGGGGTGTGATTTCGGAGTTTGATCTCTTGCCATGCAGTGAAGACGAATTCGTGACTGAACTTGCTGATCAAGGTGTTATTGCTGCACGTCGTATGATGTTCCGGCGTGATGGTTCCATGATTAAGTCAAAAAATGTCATCTTGACTTTTGACTCCCCGAAAGTTCCGACAGAAATCAAAGCAGGCTACTTGGTCTGTGCAGTTCGCCCGTACATTCCCAGTCCTCTGCGCTGTTTCAGGTGCCAGAGGTACGGGCATTCACAACGATTCTGTAAGAGTTCCGCTCGTTGCGCTAATTGTGGCTCCGGTGAACATGACGGGGAAGGTTGCACTTCTGCGGCCTGCTGTGTTAACTGCGGTGAGGCCCATGCAGCTTACTCCCGCAACTGTATGAAATGGAAGGACGAGATGGCGATCCAGCGCCTCAAGACCCTGGAAGGCCTCTCGTACCCTGCTGCCAAAGCCAAGTTGGGTATTCCCAACACCCGACAGCGTAGTTTTGCCGCAGTTGTTAAGTCTCTGCCACAACCCGTGCAGCCCTTTGTTCCGCGCCCTGTAGCTCTCGCAGCGCTTGCCAAGCGATCTACAGCTGACCAAGCGACACAGGTGTTTTTCCCCGAGCTCGCGATTTTTCGACTACCTGATTCTGGGCCTTCTCTTTGCAGCCGACCCTCTCTTCCAGTTTAAAGCAGAAAGCCTGCACGTGCGGACGACCCGGCCCTCAATCCGCAAAGGTGTGCAGTGTCCATCCAACTGTCTCGGCCTCAGCGAGGTCCCCACCCTCAACCAACATTATAGAGGAACATAGGGGAGGAGAGTGACAGTTCGTCCCCAGCCTCAAACAACATTGCAGAGGAACATGGGGGAGAAGAGAGTGACAGTTCGTCCCCGCCCTCTGCCAGCATTGCAGGGGAGTGTGGGGGGAGGAGAGTGACTCATCCTTTGTGTAGTTCTGTTTAAAAAAAAAAAAAAAAAAATTATAATTATAATAGTCAATTAATAAATTTTTATATAAACCTAATTAACTACCTTGTCTTCACAGCTTTCATCATACTCTTTTTCAACTTTTACCAAGCCTGTCTGCTCTTAATCATTTTCCACGTTTTTTAAAAATCTGTGGCTGATAGTTCTTGGTCTGGCGCTCTTTGGCCAAACCTGGCCCTTGCGCCAATAAAATCCAACAACCAACCAACCAACCATTTTGCAACTGCCACTTCGCAGCTGCTGAGTATGATCCAGGAACATGCTGTAAAGAGTAAAGAAGTGATATTAATTGCAAACTTTGGGAAGACAAAACTGGATGGCATATCTTTTACAAAAAATGAATATTTATGGATTGATGGGAATATCTGTTGATAACCGATACCTATATTTACATCGGACAACATATATTAAGCTAAGGCCGCATTGATGAAAAACTTAATCTGCTCATAAAACTGGGCTGGAGAGCTGTCGAAGGAAGCATTACAATATTAAAGGCAACGTGCTATTATGTCTAAAAAACGTTTGTAATCAAATCAAACTTCCAGTGCTTTCATACCGAGCAGGGACTTGGGCCTTAACTAAAAAAGACATACAAAGACGGTAGACAACTGAAAGAAACATGGAGAGACGTATACATGGCGTTACCATGAAAGAAAACAAGAGGAGCTCATGGATAACGAAAATGACCAAAGTGGAAGACATTATGATCAGAGTAAAATACTGAAACGGCCATGTGCTGGAAAAGTTAGCTTAAGGACGGACCACCGATGGATAACCGAAAATTTAGACTAGATTCCAAGAGACGGGAAAAGACCCAGAAGAAAGCCGCATGGGTCATGTTTCATAGCTGAATGAAATTCGAAAGCTGCGAGAGTGAAATGGAGGAGACTGGCACAAGATAGATATTTTTGGAAGAAAATTAGAGACATTCATCCATAACTGGATATATAATAGCCGATGATCATATATACATATACACTGAAGTGCCATAAAAACTGGCACAGAGGAGCTTATGCAAAATACATAGCATCGCCACCTATGTGCGTACTCGGTTGCATCCGCCAGTGCGTTACAAAGAGATAGACATCCTTGCCAGCTGTCAGAGCTGTTTTCGGCATGAGAATGACAAGTAATAACGATTTAAGCGATTTTCAACACGGTGTCATAGTTTCCGCTCGTGAAATGGGCCATTGTATTTCGGAGGTAGAAACGAAGTTCATGTTTTCACTGACGAGCTTTGCAAGAGTGTACCGTGATTACTTGAATTTCGGCAAAACCTCCAACCTACGATGCCAGTGTGGCCGTTAAAAGAGATTGGGTGAACGTGACCATCGTCGGCTATCAAGAATCGTTTCACATCCGAATTCAATGCTGGAGCCTCAACAAGCATCAGCGTCCGGACTGTGCAACGTTTCGTGCACGATATGGGCTTTGGGAGCCGACGCCCAACTCGAGTCCCTTTGATGGGTGCACGACACAGCTATGCACATAGCTTGGGCACGGCAACACCGCCACTGGACACTTGATGACTGGAAACAAATAGTCTGGTCTGACGAGTCGCGTTTCCAATTGTATCGGGCAGATGGAAGAATTCGTGTTTGGAGCAAACCCCATGAATCCATGGATCCCGCCTGTCCAACAGTCAACTGTACCGGCTGGTGGGGGGTCCGTAATGGTATGGAGTGTGTTTAGCTGGAATTCTCTGGAACCCCTGGTACATCTACAAACGCTTGTGACCAGCCAACGCTATGTGCGCATCCTTTCTGACGAAAAATCCGTTCATGTCCTGCTTTCATACTGATGGGTTGGACCTGTTCCAGCAGCACAATGCACCTACACACAAGTGTCGAGACGCCACATTATGGTTAGAGGAGCATTTACATTAAGATTGGGGTGTTGCCATTACCAACCAAGTTCCCAGATCTGAACGTAATAGAACACATTTGGGATGCAACGCAACGCGCTGTCGAATACAGGAATCAGATACCTGGGAATACACCCTAATCGTGGAACGCTCTGAAGGACGTATTGTGTGCATTGCTGAAAGCATATTTCCAGAAGCTAATGGAGTCCATGCCCCGTCGTATTTCTGCAGTCGAGTGCTCCCGCGGGGGACCTACCAAATATTAGACAGGTGTGCCAATTTTCCTGACACTTCATTGTATATATCAAACTTGAGATGAAATCAAATTGCAGCTTTAGGCAGATTATGTTCCATCAAAAACCTCTTGATAAATAAAGATGTTACATTGAAGTGTAGCGTAGGCCTTCTATGTGGTACTGTACAAGAAAAATTTAAAAACGGATATTATCACTTCCGCTTGGACACGAGTATGTTAGTTGGTGAATAAAAAATGAAATGTAATTTTTCTTCAAAGTAACAATCGGAATATGCCTCAAATTTGGTCTTATATAATTGGTTCAGATAAAACGCTGAGAAAAGCAAAATCTAAAATAATATATTAAAATTAAAAATTTCTTCGCTTTAAATAGCAACGCAAATATGAAAATGTTATTTCATGTCTTCCTTTGGGGATGAAATGGTTGTTGGTTACAAAGAAGCAGAACGCAAAATTCTGTTTTTTCCAAGTTCCTACATCTCATCAGAATACAAAAAATGAATCAGGACTTTTTTAATGTTTATTGTTTGCACGAATGTTATTGTTAGAAAAACAAATATCGAACAACGCATTAAAAACAGACCCCTTAAATTTATTCGTCGAACTGGATTGTGAAGGCGTGTTTAAAATATGGATAACCCCTCATTGAATATATTTTCCTCTCCTGCTAGCGGAAATTAATTTCAACAAGAACGTTAACTTCCTAATATCTAAGCCACATTTTATGACAAAATATGCGTATTAGGAAGTATTACTAAATTCTATTGTTTCAGCTGCAATAAGAGAAGCACTGCAAGGATGGATTAAATGCATATACGCTTATAAATGATGTGGTAACAGAATTTTAGTCTTTGAAAGAATTTAAACACAATATTAATGAAACCAGACATGGTCTTCAAGGCAGGTCTTATATTGAACAGGTATAAATTGGGTGTCATATTACAAATTAGGAATTTAAATACATTTAAAAACCTAATGAATTTCGTCTTTTTAACATAACGGTATTATTGTGAAATCATAAAATTATGAAGATATATCAACGAAATAACAGCACTGGAGAAAGCTTCTATGAAACTTCTTTCATCTATGAGGTAATCATATGGTGTACAAAACTTTGTAGAAATGAAATATGACATAAACATGAGATGGTGTTTGTTCTAGAAAGGTTGTTGTAACTTTAAAACCATACATAATACTTTATACCGGGTTGGCGGTATTTTCTTGCAAACACGATATATTTATTTATTAACAGCAGAACCAAATTTATGTTGCCCATGGGCAGCGGGTGGCCTAGTGGGCAACGTTCGTGACTGCCACGGAAAGGACCTCAGGTTCGATCCCAGCAGGTACGAACGCTCGATCCACTAAATGCCTGCCGTGCTTCGGATGGGCATGTTAAGCCGTTGGACCCCGGGTACCGGCCCCCGGTATTTAATAAGGGCGTCTTCCTCCCCATTTCTATTTCGCTTCCGCGTCATTTTCCTATCGGGTACTCTAGCTCAAAAATCCTAGCTTCCTATTTCTAAGGGCTATTTAAGACCTGCTGTCAGACACTCCCTTCTTAAAACCCTCTACATATGATCACTGATCAATACATTTAAAATCCCGGGTACTGGCCCCTCCGGTAATAAATAAGGGCGTTTATCTCCCTCTTTCTACCTCGCTTCCGTGTCACTTTCCTATCGGGAACTATAGCCCGAATCTCCTAGCTTCCTATTTCTAAGGGCTGTTCAAGACTTAGGGTCAGACACACCCTTCCTAAAATCCTCTACATATGATCTGATCTGATCTATATTTAAAATATCACTTCGTCTTTATGTGCTCTATGGAATTTGGCATTTAGCCAAATATTCAGAAGCAAGACCTACCAAGGTATGGCTCAACAGTAATTTTCATTAGCTATCATAGCCGCATAAAATCTTAAAGTTATTGTATTCTACTACGAAATATTGCCATATTACTTCCTTCTCTCCAACAACATATATCCGAATAGAAGTAGCTAGAGCAGCGGCAGAACAAGTCTTCACCGCTTCATTGATCTACATGAAAGCCGCCAAATAGTCGTATAGTGCTTTGGTACTATTGTTAAATGCTATATTTAGAAATTTTATGTAAAATACAATTTGGTTTTTATGGAAATGTGAGTTGTGTTTGGGTTTTAATCTCTATAGGTCCTTATCGGAATTCTATTAATCCTTCCTGACTAGTTCTAATAAATAGTTCATGATATGTAAAATAAAGATTAAGAAAGTAGCATCATATGGTTCGATTATGTGTATATCAGGCTCTTGTGTTGTCAAATCCAAGACGTGGATCTTTATTCTTCAGTTACCTCCAAATATCAATATTTGGTTGATGAAAAATAAATGTGTGTTTCCGAAATTTTCAGTATTTAATTTCGCTTATAATAGCCAATCAATTTGTTCATTCGCGTTGGAACCTACTTGCTTTCGTTTACATAACCAGAAATATATACTCTTGAGTAGACCACAATTTCACAGACAGACTGTCTCACTGAAGAAATGATATTGAGAGTGAGATGCACATGAATGCTGCAACTCCGCATCTCACGTTCATTCATCCCCAGTTTTGAAAGTACGTAGCTTTGTGAACATGTTATGCTCCTCTTGCAATTACGTTATTGCTGTTATTTCAGACTCAAAACATGTGGAAAACGTTAAAGTGCTCAGTCACACAAATTCATAGAATTCTGTGATGCCTGCTGTTTGAATTATTGGGATTTTGTTATAACCAAATTTCTATTTTTCTGCCTATGAAGCCTTGGAAAATGATACGACAGAAATGTGGCGGATTATCTTAATTTTAGGGTGAAATTGTTTACTTTATACTCCAGCTTGTCTATACTTACAGAACAGAAGTATGTTTTATTCAATCAATTGAAAATTTTTGATCAGCTGATACCTGAGACAAACGTAGATAATCAGAGGTCACTTTGTACTTCATGACTTATACAATATGTTCAACCAACGTGACGACTCGTGTATTTGAATTAGAATTGCGTTCACATATATGTGTTTATTGTCTATCCCAGAGGTTACCAGACTTTTTGTGACCGCGCCGCCTTTCACATGTCGCATATTCGGTGCGACGTCCCTGTACAGAGATAAAAACTTGGCCCAAATTTGTGTTATGGTATTTTTTAAAAGAAAATAATAATTTACATTACTAGCTTGTCTTCTTTTCAAAGTAAAATAACAAATTTAATTAATATTACAGAAGTGAATAAGAAATTGATGAGATATGCACATTTTCACAATGGTAACACTTTTCATTAAACTTTCACGTATCAGTTTGTTCGGAAACATACAGTCAGCTTCCCACACTTTCAGGCAGATTACACAATGAGGTCGTTCTTAATAGTAATGCACGTGAAACCGAAATTAATCCAAGTACGTGTCATCATATTTTTTGGACTCGTGCTTTCTCGCCGGTTTAGAACTACTTTTAATTTTTTTTCACCACGTTTTTTATTCAAAAATTTCGCCGGTATCATCAACCAACACACACTCACATAGAAATAACTACGTTCACAGTAATTAAAAGTGCAGCAGCTCAGTTCTAACAAATGATATACACGCTACGTATGTATCGAATGAAGAGTGAGCAGTCACCTAAACGCCCATTAATTCGGCGACAGAACGTTTGTTTCCCAAGACATTGCCTGGCTCAGTCCATTTTCAGACTGCAGGAGGAGGAGATCCGCATTGCGCATCACGACAGGTTTTCAAGGAGCATTACAGGCCAGAATCAGATGAACAAAGAGATTTCGCAACATGAAAAATGATGTGATTTATGTTTTCTTTAACATTCTTTCTTGTAATTCATTCTTCAAAATAGGTACACGTCTTGAGAATCTGTATGTTTCCTTTCATTATACATAATAAGTTTCAGTTTTTCCTCGTAGTCGCGAAGACCCGGATCAAGACCGGTGACGCCCTGGGGCGTCGCGAAGCACAGATTGGGAACCGCTGGTCTATCCAACACACTGAGTTGAAATTTGAAAAAGTCATCTGGCTGACGAGTAATAGTTCATAAATGGATATTTATATTTTCCGTCAATTAATTGGATTACTAGTATAGTTTCACCCTTTTGATGAAAAAATATTGAACGTAAAATAATTTATCAAAATCATTTTAGAAATCGGTGCTTTGCCATGTAAAAACATACAAAAGCTTATTTTATTTGTACCTGTCTTAAACAAGATTTGTTCCCTGAACAAGTACATTTTGATATAATACATTTTTATTATTATTCAGTACGTTTCTGTTAGAAACGAACTTTCTTTCTTGTAAAAACAATCATGTGTATCGAAACACTGCTGCGCGAGCATTATGAGTTGGGAGAGGTTTCCTCGAACAACTCTTAAACCAATCGTAATCGAATTTAGCAAAGGAAAATTCGTTTCATTCATTAACAAAGTGTTTTATACAGAACGTTAGCTACATTTAAAAAAATATCTATCATTTATTCGAATGACACAGTGAAAGCATGTTTGTAGTATGGGTTGCAAGAAATGTACAGGGTGTCCACAATGTCTTGTTACATCCCCCCCCCCTGTAATAAGAAATGTAAGTGAGCTATGTATCTGTTGTATGATGTATATGTTGAGTTATATGTTGAGGCATCCTTAAACATCCATTGGATCCGTTTGGGCTCCGTCATTCTCCTGACAGAGAATGATTTTACGTCATGTTCTGTGGGACATTTTCCAAAGCAGTTGCGGGGTTATACGAGATAAAGTACGTCTCACTGCTTGTTTAAGTTCATCAGTGGTTTGGTAGCGCTGCTGTGCAACAACCTCCTTTATGAAACCCCAAAGGGCATTATCACACGTTGATAGGTCTGGGCTTCGAGGTGGCCATTCAAGTGGAGCGAGCAGCACAGCCGAACCTCGGCCGATCCAACGATCCAGAAAGATCGCACCAAGGTATTCCCGAACAGCGATTGCGTAATGGTCGGGTGCCCCATCCTTTTGGAACCATGCGTCATTCAGAATGCCAAGATTTTCAAGTTGTGGCACAAACCAGGTTTGCAGCATATCCAGATAAGTTGTCTGATTCACTGGACCATCAAATAAATACGGTACAAACAGATGTCGACCATTCATTGCAGCCCATATTATGGCATGCGGAGGATGATGTTCAAATTCTTGGACATAATGTGGGTTTTCCTTGGACCAGAACACAATGTTCCGTGATCGACAGCTGCGGTATATCGCACATTCATCACTGAAAATGACCGTTCCGCGTTTTGGGATTGTGTACAATGTCAGAAGCATAACTGCACATGCATCCAGTCTGCGGTTTAAATCGATGTCTGATAACTCCTGAACGAACATCGGGCGATATGCGTGGAAATTCAGGTAATTCTTAATGTGCTTATGCAGTGTCGATCGTGGTATTCCAAGCTCTGCTGATCGTTTGCGGAGCGATTTCGTCGGTGACCTGAACTCTGATTCCTCGACCGCTTGACACTGTTGCACCATCTGGTTGATGGTCTTTCCGTTCGTGGCTTATCCTTGATGTTGCCTGCTTCGAAGGGTTTATGTTCCCACCGCAGAAGAATCTGTTTTGGAGGGGTCTCTTTGTCGAATCGTTGTTGGAAATTGGCACGCCCGTCACGCATTGTCTTCCCTGTCTGTGGACGATCGTGTACCCAGACGCTGACAACAATCCGCTATTATAGGGTGTATTCGCTGGTATCACACATGGTTCCGGTACCTAACCTGTAAATAAACAACCTAATACAGACCATAACCCAACAAATACATCATACAACAGATACATAGCTCACTTACATTCCTTATTACAAGGGGGGACAAGACATTGTAGACACCCTGTAGATTAATGCGGGATATATCACGCCTGCAACGGGGATAAATTCCATATATAAATATAAAGTTCTTAAAAGGAATTATAGTTTCATTATAACGAAACAGTTTTAAAGTTTCCGAAATCTAGCATTCCTTAAAAATTCAGGACGTTTACTTATATTAAAAAAATGCTTTGGGAATCATGCAAAAACAAGGAGGATTAGCCCTCCATTTTGGGTCACTCAAAAAATACCGAATTTACGCGAGAGCACCTCAGTTGTTTCACATTCGTTCTTCGATACATCTAAAAAAATGCATCATCTTTCGGATGCTCTAGTTTTTGTCGGAAATCCTGGACATGCACTTAAACAAGTATGCAGAAATAGCAGTTCTATGCTTATCATTAAAGGTTATTCAACGGAATTCTGAAAGAGGAGTCGACAGTTTTGTGTTTGGAAAGAGACGTAAACCTTACACAAGGTAAATGTCTTCAGATTGGTACAAACATAATCTCCTCTTTGTTCAGTTAGTTTAATGAATTTGGTAAATATATATTTCAGTCGAAAACACGAATAATAAAACTTATTTTCTTCATATTTCTGACACTGAGAAAAAGAAGAGTTGTTTTAGCAGTAACATTAAATTGCATTTTATAGCAGTTTAAAAATTGAATGTTTCCAAATAGGAGGGATGCACTTTGTTCCTAAACCACTGGATTGCTTACCCTTAATCCAGGGGTAAAGAAACCATTACTGTAAAAACTGATATATTAAGTGTGATGACAATTTGAGGTTAATAAGTTTCATTACTTCTTGTTTTAGTAACACACTTGGAATGTGTTCCTTCACACACAGAGATGAACCGTATTTACTTCTGTGTATGTTTTTGCATTATTAACCTGAAATGTCATCACAATATTTTCCTTTCCTTTCTACTTTTGCTGTTCATGACGTAATTCTGAGCAATCTTCTTAATTTTTCATTGGAGCTTTTCACTAACTCTCGTCAGCAATGTTTTAGGCAATATCAGTGTTTTACATGGCCTGTTACTTATCCTTGTATGACGTACCACCTTCATAAACAAATGCAATCATTGGTAAATTTTTCCTTTCTAAAAAAGAGGAAGTAAACCAAGCAGAGTTCCCTTATATTTCCAACGTTACGCTCCGTGAGTATCTTCATCTTGATTACGTAAGGAACTTTTGGAAAAGATAACACATATTCGTTCTTTGTTTCAGTAATCAAAGAAATAAATAATTACAAGTATGGAATTGCTTTTGAATTTCACGTTTTCTCATGTTCCATGACGTTGCTGTGCTGGCATTTAGTTCTTGCAAACAAAGTGGACACTGTTTCTCGTTCTTATAACAAGCAAATAAATAAATACGTACACAACTGCATCCTAATTATTGGATGAATATTTTTACTCGTGAGATGCCGTACAAATTCCATTCCCAGTAAATGGGACTGACGCCTTAAATTTTAAGTTTGGGCGTGAATATGTCATATAAAGAACTCTACGCCCGCCATTTGGGCCATTGTGTAATACCATAGGATGTCCTTTTTATTTTATTTTTTAATTTGTTGTATAAATTGCTGATCGGCACTTGGCGAGACGTATAATTTCATATGGATCTACCTTTTTTTTGAACGTTTTAATCCAGAGAACTGGGGAGCTGCTGTTCTTCCTTATGCTCACAAACAAATCAACTATAATTAATTGAATACAAATTAATTTTCTTTTGTACAGATACGCATGTTCTTTGCTTTTTTGTAAGATTATAAATTTAGTTTGAATATAAATATGCGATAATAACATATTGAAAAAGTCCTTCCTGGTACATAAAATAAAAAAAGAAATTTTAAACGACTTTATTTGCAAATTTAACTGACATGCACATGTATCAATACTGATATTCATAGGTCAGCTTTTGTTTCCTTTCTTTTAATCGTTCACTGATTACAGAGTTTTTTTCTGAATAAGAAGGTCTTTAGTATTTCCGTAGACATACATTCACTTCAAAGATTTTAACTGAAATGAAAAACAAAATTATGTTCATTAAGTAAAACATTTTGTTTAGAAACTGCACTGCGTTTAACGCACAAAAATAATTATGCAATTTTAATACATATATATTTTTCTTAAATCTTCACTAATGTAAATTGACATCTCTAGCTGATTCCATACGTTTTCATTCACATGTGGTACACATTTAATATTGTGCTTAGTTGGACATGGACAAGTCACTGGGAATGACCTGCACCGTACGCATAAAACATCTTTCATAATTTTTCATCTCGTACTATTTTGAGACATTTATTTCAATAAAGAACACACAGCGCTCTGTAAATTTTAGATAAAATTCAGATAAACCTTTCTGTGTATTATGGGCAAATGTCACTGCTTTACAATAAATGTGCATAAATGAAATTGAGGATACTCAATATTTTTGTCAGTGCTCTGGTGAAGAATTACATAACGAGATTTTCTATGCTAATTTCAAAATTATGTAATTTCATCTCTCCAAGATTTGAAAAGAACATGTGCACTCTTTTTCTTTACATGAAACCATCAGCAGATTACATTCTTCATGTTTTACTTGTAACTGAATCACCAGATGCCCTCATGCGCACTCATAGCTTTTATACTTCACTGGTGTGCAAATATTAAGGGCGAAGAGTAGAAATTATCCTAACAGCGGAACGAGCTGGCAGAACGGACCGAAAGACCACTCAGGAGATAGACTATGGTACGGCACGGTAGGGCATGCGCATATATGCAGCATGACGTAGGGAGGAGTGTCGGAAGGGTATAAAGCACACGGGCGATGTACGCTCAGCAATTCGGTGGAAGCTATTGTACGGTGTATATCGGTTTGAACGACGTCGAGTAGCTGCCACCATGTGATATGGCCAACAGGCAATCCAGCAGACGACATCTAGATGGATTTACCCGAGGTCGCGTCATTGGGAAGTTGGAAGAAGGTCGAAGCGTGAGTACTGTGGCCGAGGAGTTCAGAATCGCTCACAGCATCGTTTCACGAGCTTGGAGAGCATTTCAAAGGACAGGAACAGCTGTTCAAGAGTTTAGCAGTGGTCGTCCACGAAAAACCATGGCGGCGGACGACCTGTATATTGTCTTAAAGGCGAGAAGATTCAGATGGCAGACAGCGGAAGAAATCGCAAGGGACATGCAACAGCCAAATGGACGTCCGTTATCGCGTTTTACCGTGGCCAAGAGGCTGCATAAAATGGTCTATTTTCACGACGACCAGTAAGGTGTGTGCAATTAACACCTGCTCATCGGAGACGACGGCTTCTGTGGTGCCGGGAAGACAAGAACTGGACCCATCAGCAATGGGGTCGAGTTCTCTTTACGGATGAGAGCCGATTTAGTCTGACGAGCGATTCTGGACGTATACACATCTAGGAAGAACAGTGAACACGCAACCACACCTCTAACATTATCGAAAGGTACCGGTTTGGAGGTGGTGGAGTCCTTGTTTGGGGCGGTATCATACTCGGTAGCAGTACTGACTTCCTCATCTTCCAAGGAGGTTCAGTCACTGGTGCCCACTATTGCATTGAGGTTCTTCTGCCTCACGTGCGTCTGTTTAGAGGTGCTGTGGGTCCTGAGTTCCTCTTCATGGACGACAACTCTACACCTTATCGTACAGTGGCTGTCGCAGAGCTTTTGCAGAGTGAATATATTCAACGCATGGATTGGCCCGCAATGTCCTAGGACTTAAATCCAATCGAACACGTGTATGACCTTCTCGGGAGACGCTTGGCAGCACGTCACCAGCCGCCAGCAACGATTCCGCAAATGCAATTGCCGCTACAAGATGAATGGGCCGCGATGCCTCAACAGCTCCTTGACAACCTCGCCTTCAGCATGCACAGACGTTGTAAATCCTGCAACGCAGTCAGGGGTGATAATATATCCTACTAAAGACTGGATTGTTCTTGGCACCCGCCTGTCACATGGACGTTTCTGTCTTCTGTCCAGTTGTGTTCGAAGCTACCTTTTCAATAAATTAACTTTGCATACTTTGTATTCCTTGTTTGGACGGTTTTGCTCACTTGTCTGCTATTTTTACATCTTGGCGATCTTATGGTATGATTTGAGTCGATGTGGAGCACTTCTGTAGAACGTTACATTCGAAAAACTGTCTCGTCCTTAATTTTTGCATGCCAGTATATATAGTAAATGTTACTTAGTGTACTGAATATGCAGAAATTTCACAATCTAAATTCTACTTAAAGAAATTTGATGTACATATTGGATATGTACAAAGGATATTCTACTTTGGAAGAAATGTAAAATTGTATAGTAAGCGAATATATGATTTAGTTCAAATCTAAAAACCGCTTGCAAAAACTTTAGAGTCTGTGCATATATTTCGTGTTACGGTTATCAAATCAAGAATAACAATTTTAATCTCATGACGGAAGAATGTCAGTAAAATAGAATATAGCTTTTCACTTTCCCATATGAATCATTTGAATTTTTAGCACACCGATCCACGTACACATGTAGATGCATAAAATTAGCGCATCTGCATTGTTCATCGTCTGAAGCACAGCAGAAAAGTACTACAATCGCGTAAAAAACTCAACATGCGTTAATACTTGAACAAACCTGCTAATTATTAGAATAATATTTTATGGGTTTTCTTGCAGTTACGAATTATGTAATGCTTAGTATTCTGTTTCTATGTAAAGTCCATTCTGTTCTAAGTTACAGAATGGGTCTTAGATGAAATGCATTCATCCATTGTCTTCACGTGAATTACATTTGCATGTAAAAATGGGTACTTTCAGTATTTTATTCTGAAACAATGATTTATAAATTTCGCCTACGATGTTATTTTGAATTGTTCGAATTTTTCCATTTTCTTGAGGTTTTATAACCACTGAATATGAGTGACTTGAAATTACACTGTAATTCTGTTTGTTCTAGATGCTGTGTAACAAAGATTCGGCGAAAATACTGATAATTTTATCTTACAAATTCTTCACACTTTACTTTAAAAATTTTGTGAAATAAAACACTGAAATTTCATCTGAAATGATATATTTGGTAAAAAGAACGATTCTACATTAGCTTTCACCAGATTATTTGGTAAACCCTTCCATTTCAAGAGATTTCAAATATTCGTTGAATCCTGTTCTGCACATTCCATATCTCCATATATCTGATTGCTTTTAGTGTGCTAAACGATGTTTTGGTGACGGAGCTCTTCATCTTTACAAATGAACTCGTGATATTCAATTTTATTAATACCATAATCTGTGTACAGATAATAAGTAAAGTGCTGTTATTATTATGATTCCGAAAATTGCTCCTTTAAAATGCGCCGTGGTTTCATATGCTTAACTTGGCCTTGTTTTCATTCTTCAAATTATTTTCTACATATACACGCTACAGAGAGGTGTTTTTGTGGTCCATGCTAGAAGAGTGGTCTAAAGTTCTGGCTTCTATCTATTCGAGCAAAATGGAAGCTGGCTGATTCGCGTTTCTTGAAATACTGCCTTTAAATTTGCTACAGGATTATGTTCATAGCCCGGCAGGTTGCTCAAGGCAATCGTTAAATTTTGAAACGAAATAAATTGTTTTTGCGAAATTCATTTTCGCATCAGGATTATTAAAATTCCGGAATTGCATGTTCCGCTTATTTAAACAAGGTTATATTTCCCCTAATAAAATGGTTGTCAATGCTGGGTAAGCAAAATGATGGAGTGTTTAACTTACATGTAACAAGAATTTGTAACGTAGGACAGCTTCCGGGTGGATAGATGGTCAGTGATGAAGGGGTCTGATTACTTGTGGACAGATTGCCATTCGAGGCACGGCCGGGTGCATGCCTATTTTAAATAAGGAAAAGCATACTACATTTAACGTATCGCTGTCAACAACTTAGCTGAAAATGAGATATATTAATGACGCAACCATAACACATTATATGGATGTAGATATTGTGGTAGCCTCTTATGAGCGATACTAACATGGAAACGACTATTAAAGAAATTTACTGCATTTCACATATGGATTTATTACAGATTTATATTATGTTTTTAAGTTTAGTTGTTCAGAGATTATAGCATTTACGGGAAAGAAAATTCTAGAAGACTTTCAAAAAGTGTGAGGAACTTTGGGACACCTGCATGTGATGCCACGGCCAATATTTCGAAACAAATGACCACTTCCTTTATAATTAAGGTACGCATATTTCTATATCTGAATTTTTCCATATAAGGGGTAAGTTATTTTATGAGCATTCTATTTAGCGCATGGAAAAACTCCTAAATCTTAAATATCATTCAAATGGCATGATTAATAGCGAAGATATTTGCAAATAAATTTAGAGGGCATCCATATATATACATCTGGGAACCACACCTTGAATGTTTCCTTTCCTGCAAGAAGAGTGATAATGCAGGAAAGTCTGCATCTTGAACGGAACTTCCGACAGATTGAAAGCAGAGGACCATACTCTTTTCTTACAATAATGTATAGTTTTTCTGCGAGGAAGCGTAGATGCATATTTTATTTTTGTCACTAGCTCTGCTCCTAAGGGTTTGATCCTGAAAATTATTTTTTTGTTTGAACGGAACTTCAGACAGATTGAAAGCAGAGGACCACGAGCATCTACGATAACCGCAGCCATTCGGGAATGGAGTTCAATTACTCTTGACGTTTCCTTTATAACAACTCCATTTATTCGTGGTAATGACTTGAATTAGTGTTAGAATAAACAGTGTGTATTTTTCTAATAATGGAAAACCCGATTCCGCGCAAGCTGAAATTTGTTTTGAATATTCTTGTTTCCGAACATTACACTTTCTCAAGGCAGTGAGTATTCGCGTATCACTAATAGGTTGTTTCACAAGAGAAAATTGAAGCAGAACCACGAAATCCGATTTTTTAGAACACCTTTTGTAAAAAAAGATCGTATTTGTGTTATCGATTTGTCCGTACGTCCGTCTGTGGATACAAATCTCTGCAACTATTAGTCCGATTTGAAAAATACTTTTTGCATTAGGAAGCTTGAAATGTGCCAATGATGATCATTCATTACGTTTTTTTCTTTGTATTTTTTTTTTACGATGTGCAATTTTGCCGCTAGAGGGCATAAACGCAGATGCTATCGAATTCAAAACACATTTTATTACATACATTTGTTTCTAAACATCCGATTGCAAAATTCTTTTACTTTTTGAATTCCATATATGTCAAAAAGCTTTTATGTATAGCCACTTTTTCAAGTTACACATACATTTTGCGGTACGGTGTGTTAAAGTAAATTACGTTTTCCCCGATATATGTACTTCTAAAACTCAGATTTGAGAAATTCTTTCTTTGGTGGATACAGCTCCTGATGGGAAATATTTGGCATGTAATTTCTAATTTCTGTTAAAGAACGGTTTGGCCACCACGGGGCGCAAGTGTTAAATTTTGCTGCAAAATCTAAGCTCTTAAAATCTGGATTGAAAAAATTTCTTTGACCGATACCACTCACGTCGATAATATCTTTTTTTTTTTTTTTTCTTCTTAAAAAAATGTAGGGTTTCTCCGCCAAGGATCGTAGATGCATATGATATTTTTATTATTATATCTGCTTCTAAGAGTCCGAGTTGAAAAATTCCTTTTTTGTTGCATATAGTTTTTGATGCGAAATATTTTTCATATAATTCTAAAATTTTCAAGTATTTCATAGACTTTTTGCTAGGGGGAAAGGTAAATTGCGTTTTTCCAGACATATATCTACTTCTAAAACTCCGATTTGAAAAATTGTAACTGTGTCACATACAGCTACTGATGGGAAATGCTTTGCATATAGTTTCTTGTATTTGGTAAATAATAGTTTGGCCACAAGCGGGTGTAAGGGTTCAATTCTCATTCTGATGCATTTGCATTTAAATCTGAGATCCTGAAAACTCGAATGAAAATATTATTTTTTGGACCCATTTCGCTCTCTTTACGAAACATTTTCAGAATACCCTTTTCTTACAATAATGTATAGTTTATCTGAGAGGAAGCGTAGATGCATATCTTATTTTTGTCACTAGCTGTGCTCGTAAGAGTTTGATCCTGAAAATTATTTCTTTGTTCCAGAGCATATCCGCTGCGAAATGATGTAATTTCAAATTTTTCTTAACAAAAAAGTCTGATACGAGAGGGCGTAAGTTCACTTATGCGTTTACAGCAATATCTGCGGGACTAAAACATCGATTGAAAAACTTCTTTTTGGTCAGATACTAGTAAATGTGCAAACTCTGTGAGCGTATTTTCTTATCAAAACAATGCAAAGTTTGACCGCTACGGGACGCCAACGTGTTTCTTAATATCTTTGCTTTTAAATATGCGATTTAAAAAATTCGTTCAACATCGGAATACATTTACCTTGTGGAATCCTTTAGGTTAGTATTTGAGGAGTTTTATAGTTACAGTTCTGTCGATAGGTGGTGCTTGTGTACTTCTGTTTGCAGTTGTATCATTACTCCTAAAAACCCAAATGAGAAATTGTTTCTTTTACTGTATGCTATCCGCGACAATAGAGATGTGGAACATTATCCTCTTTAAATAATGCGCTGATTTATCGCCAGGTGGCGTAAGAGCCAATGCTCTTTTTTACGCTCCCTTTGCAGGAGACGTATTTGAAAATTTGAAAAGTTAATTTTCCTTAGCATAGTTTTTTACACGAAGAACATTCCAAGCCTACTTTCAACTCTCCTGTTATGCAATATTCTTGAGACCGAAGGCGTTGATTTATATCATGTTTCTTTCTATATTTGTTCTTTTAGCTGTTCGATTTGAAAATCTGTTTCAGATATCCTGCTGCTATGAGAAAAGTGTTGTGCGCTATTTGTTAATTAATTTTTGTAACGTACGTTTTAGGTGGTGTTAGAAAAAATGTAGGTGCTTCTATTTCTGTATGTTTTATTTATTGCTAAAATCCGGCTGATGTTTTCTAAATGCTTACATTGACACTGAATAACTTTGAAAAATATATTTCATGTCACAAACGGTTCAAAGGATGTGCAGATTACAACAGAAAATTCGGTGTCATCATTCTTTTTATTTCAAATATTTGGAACGCACAAATACAGAGAACGAGGATGTAAATATCAAATATAACTGGAAATACGTATAAAACTCTGTGCTGCTGGTCATTGGTCTGCCCAAACGCTTTGTTAACGTTTCAAAAGGCAATTCCTGCAGAATGGCCCAGATTAAATTCATACAGGAAGATGACCCTCAAATCCGGCATCCGAATGTTTCCTACGCAAGTCACGTTACGTTTAAATAAACCACGTCTGAACCTTGTTCTTCAGACACATGCTTGCTATTTATAGTATTTCTGTGACGTAATACCCGTAACACCTGTGGGTGGTTCCATTCCTCTGTGGTGTCGGCCGGTCTCCACTGCTCGTTCGCGCCGGACATTACATTCCCACCAACCCAATATACAATGGAATATATAAGGACTGGCGTTGCTGTTAACCTACTGAATGGTTACAGATTAATGTTTAAGTGCTACAAAAGACCCATGACATGTTTGAAATCTAGTTTCACTTACCCAAAATCCACTATTTAAGTAAAATAGGGCATTAGTACAGTTACAATGATGCAGATGCTTCATCCATGCCCTATTTCGAAAATATCTCTTCTAGTTCCGTGACATTTCGGAATATATAGCACATCAATGTGTTCTTAGTTGAAAACATTGAAAAAATTTTGACAACTCATTCGGAACACACCAAGATAGTAGTAACTCCAGAAAATGTATTCGTAGTGTGCTTCGAGAGTGTTATATGATTTTGCCACGAAGTGTCCGGAATGTGTTATGTAAAAATAATAGTATATTACATCATAAAACATTTTATGGTGGAAAAAGCTTTGAAAATACACGCGGAACAGATTGACACACATTCGAAACAATATGGTAACCTATGAGGAACGCAATGATCACCCAATTTTTGGAAATGACTTTTGCAAAATGCTACGAAATTGTGCGACCTATTCCAAATGATTTGTTATTTTCCACCTCAAAAACTCACTTTTCTTTCATAGTTATCATGCTTGACATACGAATTAACGGGAGCAGCTGTCTTGAAATAAAAATTTTCACCTCTCATGTGTTAATTACACGTGTCAATTTAAAAGAATAAAATGTTCTTTGTTCGAAAGTATGAACGTTTGTCCCATTTTGTCGCCCACAGAGGACGCGTATAACACTTTGCTTTCTTTTTATAGCAAAAAGGGCCGATTTATAATAGCTACTGGGGTGACGCTATCTCATCTAAATC
The DNA here is from genome assembly GCA_039090855.1 of Macrothele yani. Lineage (NCBI taxonomy): Eukaryota > Metazoa > Arthropoda > Arachnida > Araneae > Macrothelidae > Macrothele > Macrothele yani. The sequence continues at coordinate 58,408,559 of CM077034.1, forward strand.
ATTCGAACAGGACGCCAGAGATACATTACGTCACACGATCAACTCTTTTAAAACAGGAAAGCGTTACGTCAGGAATTTAAAAATTCTATATGTCGTTTATGAATGATAAAGTTCTCCTTTATCATTCACAAACGACATATAGAATTTTTTACTTAGAATCCTTTTGGTCTGTCTCTCTGTCTGTTAACCTTTTTGATAGCCACTTCTTGCTATAGGTACCTCCCAATTCTTTATTCGGATGGGTAATTGTCTAATTTCCCACGTTGACTTGACGGCTTGGGAAATGCATATTTCTGCTACTGACAGCATGAGGAGAAACAGACAAAGTGCATCCGGGAACGACTTGACAGCGAACCACCTATGCATTGGCGTCCCCAAACCCAGGGAGGCAGTGGAAACTCCGGGAAAAACCGCAGCCTTTGGCCTGCAGGTCCGAGATTCAATCCACTGAAAAGAATTATGTCGTATGAAATTTAATTTTAAGATTTCCCTTGCAAACCTACGATATTAATTTTAGGTTGTTAAACCAGTTTCTTTTCTCATTTAGGTAAAAAAATTGAGAGTTCTAATACAGTAGGTAACCGTGTGTTTTTATTATTTCATGCGCATGCTGAAGAAACATGATTTGGGTACTTTCGTTTTCCTTTTTCTTTAAACTACGAAATTCTCAGAATATAACCATTTTTTTTGTTTCGCAGTGTATAACCAGTTATTATTTTATTTATGTTTGTAGATGGATTGAAAAAGAAAAGAAAAATGCAATTAGATCCGTATTAAACTGCACTAAGTAAGCTTAATGCTCCAAACGCTATTGGTTACGGTTTTTCCTTACCTGGTAGTAAGAAACGACTAACGCCGAAGAGGCAATTTGCGTGCATATCAAAGATACACACGTACATTCGGCTTCTGTATTGCAGCGAAAGGCAGTTTCGTTTTGTATATTACAGGCAGTTTAAGCAGTATAACTAAAATGGAATATATCTATAAATCGAAACAATATGCAATTACATGCGTATTATACCATAATTCGAGACGGAATTTACACAAAAGCAAATCTGCAATATAAAAACAAGAAAGGTGACACCGAATTCTCGGGTGTAATGAGCACGTCTTTTGAATCCGTTTTGACGCAAATTAAATTTATCAGAGCTATACAAAGTCAATGGAACCAATCTAGCAAAAAGTAGTATCTCACCGAAGAAAAAAGTTTTTCAATAGGTATTCCCGCAGATACTGTTATAAACAAAATGGTGAACTTACGCCCTCTGGTTGAAGACTTATGAGTTGAGAAAAGGTTAATTAATGTGAGAAACATTTGGGAGCGGAAGCGCTCTCCAACAAAAAAAGAATCTTACAAATCGGGCTTTTCGAAGCAGAGATATGGACAAATATAAGATACACATCTACGATCCCTAGCAATGAAACCATGCATTATTTTAGCAAGAAAGTATTCTCAAAATATTTTTCAATGTGAGCGGTATCGGTCCAAGAAAAAAACACTTTAAGCTGAGTTTTCAGGAGCTCAGATTTTGCAGCAAATACACCAGAAGCAGAATTGAAAGCTTATACTCCCTGGTGGCCAACCCATGCTTTACGAAATATTATAAATTATATAAAAAAACTTTTTTCCATAACGAGCTGTATGCGATACAGGAAGAATTTTTTCAAATCGGAGTCTTGGAAGCAGAAATATCGTAGGAAACAATTTACGCTTGCGCTAGCGGAACGTCTATGATATACTTGAAAATTTTAAATTTATATGAAAACATTTCGCATCAGAAACACTATCCAACAAAGAATTATTTTTTACAAATCGGACTCTAGAAGTAGGGATATTGACAAAAATACGATATACATCTACCCCCCCCCCCCCCCCTGGCGTAGAAACCATGCATTATTTTAAGAAGAAAATATTCCCAAAAGGTCTGTCGGCGTGAGTAGTATCGGCCCACAACCAATTTTTTTTCAATCGAGACTTTAGAAGCTCAGGTTTTGCTGTAAATACATCAGAAGCGGAAATTCTGATCTGGTGGCCAAACCATTTTTTTTATCAAAAATTTGAATTTATATGCATAGGATTTCCCATGAGGAGTTCTATCCGGTGCAGAAAGAATTTTTCAAATCGCCGTTTTAGAGTCACAGATATCGGGGGAAACGAAATTTGCCTTTACTAGCGGAAAATCTGTGAAATACTTCAAAATTTTGAAATAACATGGAACACATATCAAAGCTGTAACTTTATCCAATAAAGAAATAATTTTTCAAATCAGATCATTAGAAGAAGAGATATGGAGAAAAAAAGATATACGTCTACGCCCACGGGCGGCGAAACCATACAATATTTTAAGAAGAAAATGTTCCGGAAAGGTTTGTCGACGTGAGTAGTATCGGTCTAAAAACGAATTTTTTTCAATCGAGCTTTCAGAAGCTCAGATATTTGGGCAAATACATCAGAAGCAAGAATTAACACTTACGCCCAGTGGTGGCCAAAGAACTCTTTACCAAAAATTAGAAATTATACTAAAAAGATTTCCCATCAGGAGCTGTATGCGCTGAAGATAGTTTTTTTCAATTCGAAGTTTTAGAAGAAGATATATCGGGGAAAACGTAATTTACTTTTACGCCCCCCAGCGGAAAATCTATGCATAATTTGAGAAAGTAAGTGAACCTAAAATACTTTTCGACATAAATGGAATCGAAAGATAAAACAATTTTTTTCAATCAGATGCTTTAAAGCAAATATATGTAATAAAATGTGTTTTGAATTCGACATCATCTGCGTTTACGCCATCTAGCGGCAATATTGAACATCGTAATAAAAAATGAAATAAAGCTTCATGATTGGCGCCTTTCAAGCTTCCGAATGCAACAAGAATTTTTCAAATTGGATTAATAGTTGCAGAGATATTGTGTCCACAGGAGGACGGACGGACAAACCGATAACATAAGCACGGTCGTTTTTCAGAAAAGACGTGCAAAAAAATTAGGCACACTAGTTCACTCGCGCAGGAAACAATTTGCAGTTTTCATTTCCGTGACTATAGTTTCATAATTTAACGAAGCTGTAACGGAATTTATGTAAAAAATATACAGAAAACACATACGAAGCTTTCGTTTTGTGGAACGTACCGTTTTTTTTTTGTTTTTTTTTTGCGTTTTTGAATTAAACAACATACAAGAGTCAGCTATGTAACCAATAGGAAAAAATGAAATATGTAATTGCACGAACCATAACGTAAGTTAAGTTATTTTTGTGCAAAATTAATAACTTATGATGTTCATCATTGAAAGTTGCAATTCTGAATTTTGGGTATAGCATTATTACTATTTCCTTCAACCAACTTCACGTAGAAACACTTTCTCCTAAGCGTCTGTCAGTTTGCAGGGTGAACCGTTTCACAGTAAGTAGAGAAATATATGTTTTTTTATGCACGGCCCCTTATGGACGTATGATTGAGTTTTCGCTTATATTTCAGCAAGGTTTTATGCTTTCATGCTGTGAATTTGGATTTAAAGGTTTCAAAATATTTCGGATCACATGACCTATTTTTCTGATATGGTCATAATAAATTTTGTTTTCCATGATCATGTTTCATAATTTATAATTCCCTTAATAAACCAGGTTTGTTCTTGTATAGCTGCTCATAGGGTCTGGGCCTCTCTGTGTTTTACTGTTGCAACACCGAATCACTATATCTGTTCTCGATTAAATGATAAAAATCAAAAACGATTTCCTCAATTTAACATTAGCGGCATCTATTTTCCGTAGTTCACTGTACACGTATTTTCTGGTCGATTCGTATGAAATTTGGAATTTAAGGGTTTTATTGTGTGCCGAATACAAATGCGCGTAAAAAAACATACCTCTTATATAGAAAAATACGGAGATAGAGAGCCAATTAGCATGTTTACTCACGTCACATGATAGTTCCCATCAAGTGCTTTCCAATGGTACGTTTCTTGTTTGCATGAGACAAACGGTTCGAAATTTAAGAGGGTGGCTCGTTCTTTTTTTTGAGGTCTGTACATATAAGTTACAAATAATGCAGTTCTTGTTTCAGAAAATTTGGGGAAAGACTTAAAAAGCCAGTATGTATTGGCTAAATATTCTAATAGTTGAAGCACAAGCCAATAGAAGACCGGAAAGTAACATTCAGAATATTTTCGTTAGATCATGTGAAAGAGGTCTACTGATTGAAAACTTTTCTTAAAAAGTCGCATTTTAAGTTAATCGATTTTCAATAAATTTAATTTCAGTTTTAATATTAACAATATTGTTATAGAGATAAGGTACTGGTTGTGTATAGTCTGATATTAGATAACTGGAAAGGAAATGATATTTGCATATTTCATATTTTAGACAGTATGTGATTTTCATGTCGAAACAAGTATAACATACTAACGACTTCGGCAGTCGGCCAGTTTGGGCAGAAAATGCAGAGAATAGGTCCGAATAATAAATTTGACAAATAGTATTTAGATATGACAGAAAAAACATAGAATAAATACTACCATAGCTTACTACCTGTGCTTAATAGGAGCAAGGGATGTTCTACACTCATATTTCCCAAAATTCCTTCTTCGAATCCAGAACTCATTAATTAAATAATTCAAATTATGTAAAATGCAAATTATATAAAATTCAAGTTATATGTATATACTACATGTGGTATGAGCTTCATGACTTTAAATAATGTCATTTACATCAAAACCTTTTCGGTGTAATTTTCCTGCACAATTACGCTTCTGGATATACGATTTTCATTACATATCATGCTGTATGGCTACATTGGAAACAACTGCAGTAACATTTCAGCGTAGGAATTTCACTAATTTTCGTAATAGTGAAAAAGGTATATTCTCATGAACATACATACATAATTGAAGCTTTTGCATTTGACAACCCTGTGCCTATGGGTATTGAACAAAATTCAAGTATCTGTTTATTGTGTAACAGGCTTGGTCGTTAAAGTAAAGTTATTGTTGGTGGAATCAAAACACAGTAGAGAGGACTCTGTTGGATTTATTTTCTCATTCTTACAAGGGCAAACTTCAGGTTAATGACTCTCTTGATTAAATGATTAAACACTTCGTTTCAAAAATGAATACAATGCAGATACGATAATGGAAAATAACAAAGGGTAAAATTCTAATATTTTCATGGAAACCCTTAAAAGTCATTTGGTTTCAAGAAAGCCAAACGGCAAGAAAACATGCAATATTTATAAATGTTACCATCTTAACGAATAAATATAACTCCGTGTTTATTGGTGTAGGAGAAATAATATAATGTTCCGCAAGCTTTCCCCGTCAACGGACGGCTTTATCAGGCTGTTACAAAGGAAAACAGAATCAAACTAAAATAGACGAATTCGCATACACAAAATTAAACATGATATATTGAACATACCCGCGCATGCTAAACACGCGGTAACAAATGAGATGTAGCAGTGTATGATATATGATCAAAACCTAATAAGACATTAATGTATACAAATTATTGCATCCTACTTATGCCAAGCAAATGCCTCCAAGCTACATCTCACTTGTTACCGCGTGTTTATCATGCGCGAGAGTGTTTTACATATCATGTTTAGTTTTGTGTATGCGAATTCGTCTATTTTAGTTTGACTCCGTTTTCCTTTGTAACCGCCTGATGAAGCCTTCCGTTGACGGGGAAAGCTTGTGGAACATTATTATATTATATTATATTATATTATATTATATTATATTATATTATATTATATTATATTATATTATATTATATTATATTATATTATATTATATTATATTATATTATATTATATTATATAGTTTCTCCTACACCAATAAACACGGACTTATATTTATTCGTTATTGCTTTGGTGTTAACTACCCACGATTTATTCATCTTTGGAGCTATTTCCGGGCATTAATATGGGTATGTATCTTGTACTTAGGAAGCTTAGAGTCAGACTGGAGACGGAGAGATGCCACCTTGATTCCACACATGATTGTTGAACGAATGATCTTATTCCAAATTTTTTGAAGTTTAAGTCTGCGGTGGACAATCCATGGTTTCGGCGAAAAAGAGAAGTTTTCAGCAGCAGACGCTACGGCACCTTTTTCGAGAAAATGGTTCTAACAATGGAACTTGAATACAAGTCCTTTGTGTCCACATGAGGCTAGCAAGTGAAATTACTCCGCTTGAGCTTGATGCGATGATCAGAAGGATTGACATGTTGACCAGCCGGTAACATAGGCTTCACACCGCCACTCACCGAAAGAAAATAGTAAAACTCTTAGAAGAGCAGCATCCTGGGACAAACACGAAGCAGCAGTTTTTGATACCTGTTGTTACTGTTTCCTCCAGAACGCTTATGTCTACTGAGCTGATGTTACTACAAAAGGGTCCTAAATTTTTATTCGAAGAGCCCGTTAGACACAAGGAGCTGGTTCCGCAAATTGAAAATATACTGCAGCACATACCTGCTGGAGAGCAGGACCCCATTAGATACCAATGTGCGGCTATGCTTGCGAAGAGTAGGCAGGAAAGGAACAACAAACCTAGGCGCCCATCTGAAATCGAATGCCTTAGAACGGACCACAACATCGTTTTTACTCTAACGGACAAATCAGGGCAAATAGCCATTATGGACAGAAATGATTAGGACTCGAAGCTTAAGGCCTCCATTGCTGAAACGAACGCGGTGCAGCAAACAGCGAAACCTCTCAACAGATGGGTAGCGCAAATCAAGAAAGCAGCGCATTTAAAGATGCTTCCGGATCCCATAAGAAAAGGAGCGAGGCTTCCACCTGGCACAGCTATAACTAAGTTATTCGGGAGGTTAAATGACCATAAATAAGGCAACCTCATCAGGCCAATTGTGTCCTGGAAACAGACGCCTTCGAGGCATCTTGAGAAGGCCCTCTCATGTTTCCTATTACCGTTCCTTCCCGACACAGATAAAGTATTACGCTCCTCAGAAGAATTTGTTTCCAAAATTAGAAGCGTCAACATAGGTCCGGAAGATTTAATTCTGAGTTTTGATGTCACATCTCTATATCCATCAGTACCGGTAGCAGAAGCGACAAGAAATATCAAGCAATGGATATCTGATTCCAACCTATACTGCTGCCAAGAAACTCTGAAAATGTTTTCATGTCTATAGACATTGCCACGAATTTGAGTTATTTTTCCTATGACGCGCATGTCTACAGGCAATCCAAAGTGGTACCGATGGAATCAGCATTGTCTGCTATATTCGCAGAGGCTGTGATGAGACCTCTTAAGGAAGACATACTCAATGCCCTACCCAGAACCCCGAAACTATGGTTACGCTATGCAGATGATATTTTTTTTTGTTTGGGAGCATGGTGAACAGTTCTTGCAAGGCTTTGTCTTTGATATGAACAAAGTACATGGCGACATAAAGTTTAATTTTGAAATTGAAAACGAAGGAGAATTGCCTTTCTTGGATGTGCTCGTGAGGAGGCTTTCATCTGGTGCAATTAGTACCAGAGTGTATTATAAGCCCACGCACGTGAATAACCCTATTCTGCCAACCTCAGCCAACCCAACAGACCATAAATACGCGCTTTTCAAATATAGAGCTAGAAGCGCCAAGGAGCTGTGCGCCGAGAGAGTGGACTATGAAGCAGAAATTAGAGCTCTGAAAGATCTCGCCAGAGCGGGAGGATTTGACTATTCCAGAGTTGAAAGCATCATAGCAAAAACAGCGGCATGCAAACATATTAAGGTACGTGAAAAGACTCCACTGCAATTTGTAGGGTACATTCCCTACATACCCCGGTTTTCTTATTTTATCAAAAACCTTTTTCGAAGGAGAGGCCTAGGTGTAGGTTTGAAACCTCCTAAATCAATGGCGGCCATACTCAGCAGTGAAAGGAAGGACACCACAAGCCTTACGGATGCCGGTGTCTACAGTGTTCCTCTGCTGTAACCAGACTCGTCGGTTTCACATTATGTGGGACTCACGAAAAGGTCTTTCAATGTGGGAATGGCAGAACATAAAAGGGACGTAAGGCTAAATAAACTTACCACAGCACTTACACGAAAGGTTGCCGTACAAGGAGCACAGCAGCAATGGCAGAGCATCAGCAAGATTGCTCGGTACTGAGGTGCCAGAACGGCGGCTATCAGGGAGACTATTGAGATATTGACACGCCATGATGTGTGCAATACAGATGTTTCTATTGAGCTCCCTGTAGCTTGGAGGCATTTTCTTGGCATAAGTAGGATGCAATAATTTGTATACATTAATGTTTTATTAGGTTTTGATCATATATGATATACTGCTACATCTCATTTGTTACCGCGTGTTTAGCATGCGCGAGTGTGTTCTACATATCATGTTTAATTTTGTGTATGCGAATTCGTCTATTTTAGTTTGATTCTGTTTTCCTTTGTAACAGCCTGATAAAGCCGTCCGTTGACGGGGAAAGCTTGCGGAACATTATATTGTTTCTCCTACACCAATAAACACGGAGTTATATTTATTCGTTATTGCTTTGGTGTCAACTACCCACGATTTATTCATGCTACCATCTTATTACAAAAAGAAAAAAGCTGTAACTAAACCAATTTCTGTACTGACATACAGAGTGATCACTGTTTTGTGAGAACCCCAACGAAAAGAGGATGCAGCCCGTTGAACACGTTTTCATACAGGCATGAAATTGGTGAAAAAAACTTTCACGAAAGCTGAAAGTAAATTACATACCCTTCTCTGATGAGATCAAATTGGAACTTTTGCTTACCAAGAAGAAAAAGAGCGACGATATGTAAATTTTCTCAGACTTCCAACATACCGGGATCATGCATACAAAATTAAAGAACTGTATATTTTTGATAATCTGAAATTCATATTTTAACTTATAATCAAAAAGTTCGGATAACTGATTTACGAATAATTATAAAAGCGCATAAATGAATTGCGTATAAACGCAAAAGGTACAAATGAATTATACCTGAAAGCTTTTGAAACTGCAGTAGAAAATCTGGATTTACGCATAATTACGTACTAAAAGTGAAAACCCTATAAAGGTTGTCATGCTGTATTTTATTTAATTTAAATTGATTATTGATTTCCTTGCTATATTTACAAGCTAAGTATTCACTTTTCCTAAAACGCCTTGCTCAATCCTAACGTGTCACGATTTTTATACGTGCAAAAATACACTGGCGGAAAGTGAAAAAAGAACACCAGGAAGGAGACGTCTGATACCAACGAAATTTATACAGCATAATAACGGAATACAGAGGATAACGTGATGAAAACTTATGGCAAAATACAGCTGTATTTGATGGTAAACTGAAAAATAACATTTCCATGTAACATGGTTAGTACAAGGTTGAACCGCCATGAACTGCGTCACACTGTGCAATTCTGGCATGGAGTCTGTCGTACAGATGTTGGATGTAAGTTTGGGGTATTGAGTTCCAAGAATCCTCAATCTGGACGCGTGAATCGGGGATGGTCGTGACTGGCCGTGGAGACCGGATAAGTCGTTGTCCCATAAAATACCACACGTGCTCACTGGGGGACATATCCGGTAAACGTGCAGGCCACGGAAGTTGTCTCACACTCTGAAGTGCATGTTGCGTTGCACGTGTCGTGTGTGGGTGTGCGTTATCTTGCTGGAAAACACCGCGATGGACCGACCTTACAAATGGCACAACAACGGGCTGAATGATGTTGTAGATGTAGGAGGTGCTGTTTAACGTACCCGGTACAAACAATATTTGTGTACGGGAGTAATAGCTGATCGCTCCCCACACCAGGAGACCAGGTGTAGGCCCTGTGTGACGCTGGCGGATGCAAGAAGGATGGAGACGCTCTCCTCTGCGTCTGCGAAAATGCATACGGCCATGGGAGGCTCCCAAGCAGAATCTGCTTTCATCGCTGAACACGACAGATCGCCATTGCGTTCTTCAATGAAGACGTTGGCGACACCACTGCAGTCGTTCCTGACGGCGGGATAAATTCAGAGGTACACATGCAAGTGGCACACGTGCACGTAGTCCTGCATGCAGTAGACGATTGCGGATTGTTCGCACAGTCACCTTAGGTGCAACGGCCGCTCGGATTTGCGTCGCAGTGGATATTCTGCTTGACAACGCCGCTTTTCTTATGCGTCGATCGGTCCGCTCATCAGTCCGTGTGTAACTGCCGGTTCCACGTCATCTCGTTTGGGAATGTTCCTCGGGCCATCTACGCCACCATCGTACCACCATCGTACCACCATCGATACCCTCCGTCCAATTCGTTCCGCAGTACCATGATACGACCACCCGGCCTCGCGAAGTCCGAGTAGACGACCTCGCTCAAACTCCGATAACTTCTGAAATCTTACACGTCTTCCATGTCCAGGCATTGCAGGTTCTTCAGGGTTTTCGCACGTGCCCGTACGCCGACGACTGATTACATTCACTTCGCCGTACTTCTTAAATACCACCGACGATAATTTGCATATTATGCCGTGCTGTGGCGTAAGTGATCGCCGGTTGGTCCCGAAATTAACATCACAACTACGTAAAGTGAACCCAATTAACATATGTAAATTTCGTGATCGTCCGCCAATTCCTTCTTGGTGTTCTTCTTCACTTTCCGCCAGAGTTTATATTACCTTGCATTTAAATACTTTACTGATTCGTTTGTATCACTTCCAAAAGCACCTTGGTCAATGATAGGATTCAGATAATCATGTGTACTAATACGTGCACATTTTCTCTTTGTCTTCCCGTGCTACATAATTTTCATCTGAACAAATACATTTTCGTCTTGTGGAAAAGTACCTTCAATAAAAAAAATACCGTTAAAAGGGCGCAGGGAACATGTTGAAACGTTCTGTCAGGCATAAGATGCAGTACTCAGATATCTTCTTGTTATGAGAAATCTGCTATATCTAGAAAGGCAGTATAGAAATAATAGTCCTCAGCAGCATTGAAAAAAAACAGTCATAGTTTTACCATCCCAACATCATTATTTTTATCACCACAACGCACACCGATCAGCCATTAAAAATATGACCACTACCTAATAAATTGTAGGACCCCATTTAGCCCGCAAAACAGCGACCATTTGGCATGGCATTCATTCGATGCAGTGGCGATAGGTATCCTGGGGTATCTGGTACCATAATGTCAACAGCAGGTCCTTCAGTCTCCGTACATTTCGGGATGGTGGTGATATAGCGGGAAACCGCTTTTAAAAGTCGAACCACAAATGTTCTATTGGGTTAATCACGACTGAATTTGGTGGCGAAGGCATTAAACGAAAGTCACCAGCATGTTCCTCCAACCATTCTTTGACGATTCTGGCATCGTGGCATAGTGCATTATCCTGTTAATAATGGCCATCACTGGCAGGGAACACAATTGCTATGAATAGGTGAACTTGGTCCGCAATGATGTTCAGCTACCCGACAATTGTCAGGGATTGTGCTATTGGGAAATTGGGACAAAGGTGTCCCAAGAAAACCTTGCCCACAGCATAACACCGCTGCCGCTGACCTGTTTGCGCCCACCAGTGCATCCATGTACCGTAGCCTCCGTTGTTAATCAGCCTATCCCCGCTCGGAATTCTACGTGATGCCCCAGGAACTTTGATTCCTCAGACCAAGCTACTGACTTCCAATCATCTGTGGCTCAATCTCGATTATTTTGGACCCATTTCATGCGTTGTTGTTGATGACGTGAAGTGAGCATGGGAACCCGGTTGAGTCTTCGGCTACGCAGGCACATGAGCGGATGTCTGAGGTGAACATTTTGCGCTGACACATTGACCTAAATACCACTGTTGAAACTGTGGGTAATTTGTCGCATTGACAAATTACCCACACTATAGGGAGCAATGGCAGCAGAGGGAGCAGAGCTGAGCAACAGCCCCCGCTCCCTCTGTTATCCATGAGCTGCGGATGACACACGGCTGAGCAACGGTTCGTCGTTTGACCGTCTGTGCACCACTTTTGATGCGTACTTACTGTACCGGCACGTGAACAACGCACAAGACGCGCCATCAAATTTGCCCTTTATCAAACTCCGATAAATCAGCAGCATTTCCTATTCTGACTCCGAACAATGTAGTAACCGAAAGCCGGTGCTCAGGTTGTAGATAATGCTCTGTGGACTTCACCTACGTCACCGTTCAGGGTGCAGGCGCACTCATTTCTCTAAGCTAGGGGTGGTCATAACGGAATGGCTGATCGTTTTACATGTTCATCTCATTCGAGTCATATGGATTTAATTTTAATTCGTGCAATGCCAAATTCTCCTGAAGGATATATGAGACACTCAGTCGATTATTGCAAAGTTTATTTATGGATATTATTTTAGATATTTGCAACAATACTGAAAATTTTGCTTACATGACATAACAAATTTCAAATTATAACGAAGATTCCTTGCGATTCTACTCTGCATTCGTACCGTATTAGATTTATTTAAGTTTCATAGAGCAATGGTATAAATTGTGGACAAAATAACGAATAGAAATTTCATCCTACCGTAATATTTCGTCACACACTTTTGTTAATGTTATTCTATTGCCATGATTTATGAATCCTAAAAAGACCAAGCACATAAGTCTTGAAATAGACATTTTGGACGTTGCATATACACCGATTAGCCGAAATATTAAAAAAACATCTGCGCTATGCAAATAAGCGCGCGTGCAGCAAATTAGCGTCACGTGCAAATGTCGCAAAATATGTGTATTTTACCATAGTCGGAATTGTCTCAGTCAGCACTTCGTTTCGTCTCAAAATGGGAAAAGCAAAAAATCCTTCTGATTTCGTCAAAGGTTAGAACATTACGGCAAGACGGCTTGGTAAAAGCACCTCCAAAACAGCGATGCTGTTACACCGTTCACGTTATGGCGTAGTACCTACCAAACATTGTTCAAAACAGGTGACAATTCGTTCCCTTAAAAACGCGTGTGCAGGCGATGCCTCATTGAGCCCAAAGGTCAGGACGGCCACTGTGGGTGACGTCCTGACCAACAACAGGGCGGCCATTGTGGGTGACGTCACAATTGTGATAAAGATTCCAGTTGGTTCGAACACACAGTTCATCGTGCGCTCATTGATATGGGTCTTCGCAGCCGGAGACCCATTTGTGTTCTTATACTCACAGCCATTCACCGTCGTCAAAGCTTGCGGTTGGCACTCAGCCTTTGACACTGGACGATATATGACTGGAACAGGGTCTCATAGTGAGATGATTTCCGTTTTCTGTTACGCGATGTCGACGGAAGAGATCCTGTGCGACGTTTACCCAAGGAAGCCTTCTCACGTGGATGCTTTGTGGAGTGGATCCAAGAGGCCCGAGGAAGTGTGAAGGTCTGGGCAATATTTTCACGTAAAATATTTGGACCCTCCATGCATCATGATAGAAATCGGACAGCTGCTCATTACTTGAATATCCTTGATAACTAAATAAACCCTTTTATGGCGATTGTATTTTCTGGTGGAGATAGTGTTTTTCAACAACGCAGTGCTCGATAAATATTCAGGAGTGGTCCAAGAAGATAATGAGAAATTCCAATTAATGCCATGGCGCCCAAATTCACCGGACATGAACCCTATCGAGCCTTTGTAGTTTGAGTTGGAGAAACAGGTACGAGCAGCATTGTCTCAACCACGAAATTTACGGGAGGTACGGTATCTTCTGTTGCAGTCCAACATCAAGAGACATTTACAAAACATCAAGAGACACCTACCAAATTCTCGTAAAATCTATGCCTCAACGTGTGAGAGTTCTTCTGAAAGTGACAAGAGGACCTACATTATTAGTATGGTGGTTTTAATGTTTTTGCTGACCGGTGTATTTTCATACAAAACTATTCCCACTCATCTTTTTCCATTGAATGTCGTGAAATTTGAGCGTTAGGTTTAATATCTGTTCATTGTATATCACACTATCAAATATTTGTTTTGACGGATGAACTTTTCTTTAAAATTTATCCAATTGTTGCGTCTTTTGCAAAATTTAAATGCTGTTCCGTAGTAAAAAACGCGGCGAAAAATCTACTGATAACAAAGTAACTAAAAGTGTGGAATATTATTAACAGAATCACTAAAGAAAATAAAGTTCTCGACATAGACTCTGATAAAATAGGAAATATTTGTTATACTGCCCTGAAAATTGGAGGGGCAACTGTCGACATTAGGGATGTCATAGTTACAGGAAGTTGATTGGTAATAACGTGATTCGTGATGGAGATAAAGCGGCACAACTAGTAGGCGTGTTTAAACACTTTCGGTCTCACTTCGGTGTGTGTAGCATTGCATCGGAGTGATCTCAGTGGCGAAAGTCCGCGTAAGGAGAGACAAGAATTTTTCCATTACACTGATACCTGTACTGAATGTACAATAATAGGAATTATTACCATTAATTGGCCCCTGGGTCACATGGCGTATGAAATGCGTCGAGATATCTGGGGAGCAGAGCAACAATTGTTGCAGGAAAGTCACATGCTTTATCATAGTAAGATTGGTGCAGAACGATGGACGTTTGAGCTATTCGGTTGTCTAAAACATCGAGATATAGAAACAGCTACTGATATCCCTGAATCAGCACGCAAATGCGATGATTGGCACCCACTGCATAACATCTTTGCGCAGGTTTGTAAACTTGCCGTACCAGACATAAGTGGCGGAACGATTGGAACCGTATCGTGTTCAGTGACGAATTTCGCTTCTATTTCACCGCAGACCTTTCTTGACAGATATTATAGAAACAACTTGGTTTCCGGGCTGAAGTTCCTTTCATACTTGAGCTTCTTAAGGCACCTCAGGCTGGTTGTCCTGATTTGGTGTGCTATCAGTTTCATGGGTCCATACGATCGTACATAGTGGATACAATGACATCACGACAATACTTTGATATAGAGCTACATCCAGTTTTCTCTCACATCTGTGTTGCATACCTGATGGCCAGTTTCACTCGAATAATGCCAGCATGCAGATTTTCAACATTAGTCGATATTGCCTATAATTTGTTTAGGTGCTGCCCTACCCGGAACGATTTTCAGAAATCCCAACAATAGAAAACTCGTGTGCATCAATCGCTGACGACTTATCCGCTCTGCAGGACTACCTCCCAATGTCATTAACTGTGGGCAATGTATGTGGTCCGCGATATCTCAGGCGCCATGTTACATTATATATTCGTTATATATTATCACACATATTTATTTTGGAAAATGTATCTAATTTTTGAATCGATGCCACGCTGTGGAACCGAAATTATTAAGCAGGATGGCGGTCATACATGCAGTGTCTCACTCGATAATACAATGTCTCCTCACTCATTATATTTGTGAAAAACCTCTGAAATTGAATTAGTTTCTTACAATCGATGTGCCTATTCATATCGTTTCGTTCGATTTTTAAGGGTGTTATATTTTCTATGTCGAGAACGGTACTACTACGAAATTTCCGTAAATGTGGAGGACTTCAATCAATCTAAATGTATTCCCAGAAATGGTTCAGCTTGCACAGATATACTTTGACCAGTATGTTACTGCAAAAAATGTATACAGGGTGATTGCTAAAGTCCTAAGTCACCTTAATAACTTGGGAACAAAGACAGCTAGAGCTACGGAAGTAAGGTAAGTTATAGTAAAATAACAATGCGCTATTGGATGAGAGTGACTGCAGTGACCCTAGTGGCAAAATGTGGAAGTTAGCACTCCTATCTCGGAAACCATGAGAGATAAGGGAATAAGATTAATTAGAAACTTGAAGAGCGTCAACGACTTAGTAGAAGTAAGGTAAGTTATAGTAAAATAACAATGCGCTATTGGATGAGAGTGACTGCAGTGACCCTAGTGGCAAAATGTGGAAGTTAGCACTCCTATCTCGGAAACCATGAGAGATAAGCGAATAAGATTAATTAGAAACTTGAAGAGCGTCAACGACTTAGTAGGAAAGGACATATGGTAGAAACGGCTGGAGTAAGTAGATTGCTGGAAACGTGAGGGGAACACAAGGTTTACTATATTCAGGCATTAATACAAATGGAGTATATTTGTCGTATTTAATGTAACAGCGGTATTTGCATAGCGTTGCGTTTAACGTAAATAGGGTTCAATATGGCTACTATCTGCCACAATACACATTTGAATGAGAGACAGAACTCTTCGTTGTACATTCGCCAACATAACAGGTGACACGCTCTCACACGGAGCGAAGATACGCAGTCGGAGATCGTGGAGACTCGTCGGTTCCACCCTGTTCACGTGATACTTTAGGTAACCCCAGAAGAAGAAATCCATGGGAGGTAGATCCAGAGATCGTGGAGGCCACGCTACGGGACCACCATAACCGATGTTCTGTTGCCCGAAAGTGTCGGAGAGGAAGTGCTGTACAGCTGTTAGTTTATGTGCCTGAGCAACGTCATGCTGAATCTATAATGAGCGTACATCTTGCAGAGACAGATCATCAAACCACTCAGGCAATGTACTTTGCAACAGCTATAGGTAACTTCGTCGATTTATTGCGCCCTCATAGAACACAGGCCCAACAAGTCGGTCCTTCCAGATGCCGCACTAGACATTGATTAACCAGCGCACCTGAAGCCTCATTTCCCGTGTAAAACATGGATTCTGAACTGCCCAGTAATGGGGTTTTTTTTCAAACCCCGGCGCGTGTGAACTGCGCTTCGTCAGTCCAAATGATGCTTGGTAGAAAGGCCGCATCTTCTTCTACGGTGTTTATTACAGATTTGCTCCAATTTAGACGTCGTTGTTTATCCCTAGGCATCAGTAACTGCAGCGGCACTGTACGGTACGGGTGGGAACCATGCTGATGCAAAATGTTCCACACACGGGATTGTGATAAGCCACATGTCATACTAACTTCCCTCGTACTGGTGTGTGAGCTGGCCAAAACGTATGCCAGAACATTGACTAGTTGCACAACCTTACCCATTCCGGTGAGTCGGCCCGAACAGGGACGCGCTGCAATACTGCCTGTCTTTCGTAGCCGTCGAACCGCGCGACTGATGGTCCACGCTGATGGCGATGGATGAGTCCGAAATCGTAAGCCTTAATGGCGTGACGCTTCTCTCGCGTTGCGTACGAAATCTCCAGATAGCAATACCATCTCGCAATACTGTTCTTTCGAATAGCTGCAATGCTCTTTCTTTACCCAATACTCACGTTACGAATGACATAACTCCTGACCGACGATCCCTTATACATTGCCATGCCGCGCCTGATACGGCAGGTGAGGCGTTATGTCACACCAGAATTTGCATACGGCATTCACAGGCGTGCGGTCGCAAACGTCATACATTTCTCTCTGCTAGACTGTTACCTCGACAACGACACGAAACGGCTTCACACAAGTTCGCGTTTCCAGCCTTCTACTTACCTCAGCCGTTTCTACCATATGTCATTTCCAACTAACTCGTTGATGCTCAACAAGTTTCTAGTTGATCTCCCATGGTTTCCGAGATAGGAGTGCTAATTTCCACATTTTCCCACCAGGGGCGCAGCAGTCACTCTCATCCGATAGCGCATAGTTGTTTTACCATACCATACTTTACTTTCATAGCTCAGCTGTCTTTGTTCCCAAGTTATTGAGGTGACTTAGGACTTTAGGAATCACCCTGTATATTTATGAGAAAGAAGTAAACGGTTCATGAAATGTACTATGATTGTTCTTTAGTGGCGGTAGCCACGAATTTTAACTTTTAGGAAGTGTTACTGCTAGAAATAAAGTTGACGTTTAGGAAAACCAAGTGTTCTGATTGCACAGTACCAGTACAGTATGTAGTGTAAATGAAAAAAAAAAGGTGTTATTGCTTTCGAAAAGGAAACTTTCAGAAGACGTACATGACACCTGCATTATCAAGTCATACGATGGCATTATTTTCATATATTTAAAATATGAAAATACTTTCCGCAAATTATATGTTATAAATCCAAGAAAGAAAGATTTATTCATTTTATGGCAAAGTAGGTAGGTTTTCAGAACATCGTTCGTGTGAACTCTCTTTCAAATTTCTTCAATTGATGATTTTTGGCAAAATATTTTAATGCAATCGGACTTTTCAGTTTTGTTTGTCTCTGAATGCTGGCAGTTAAGTTACGAATTTTTCTCTAGTGTAATCTATTCACAGACGATTTTCAGGAAAATGTATCTAACTGTTTAAAAATATATTTGAAGAAATCACATTATAAAAACTTAATTAAGCTGGAACATGTTATTTCGTCCAAAGGAAACTTTTATTCATATTGGTGCCTAAAGACATTGTCTGAAATATACAGCGCAAGTGTTTCATTAACTGAGATGTGTGTGAAAATGATTTTGTAGTTTCTGCATTTCCTTTGAAGACCATACGTCGCAGCCTTTAACCAAGGAACACTCCCTGTGTATTTGTCGTAGACACCTATGACATGTAAAAACGAACAAACCAGAGATATCGTAATGATATAATATACTCATTCCATTACCAAACATCACTTGGATTATATTAAAATACATTTCGGTGTTAGAACTCAGTTGGTGCTAAGACAAACGTGCGGGGTAACATTTTGTTTTAACTGCAGAAAACAGTTTAGCACGTATGATGAATTACTTTGGTGCCCTTGTTTGTTTAGTTAAATCAGATCTACTTTACAATTCGATTCCATAATGAATTGTTTTCGTATTAGGAAAGTACAATTTTCCAAGAGTAATTTACCAATACGTGTAAGAAGAAAAATGTTTAATCAAGGCGTCTTAACAATTCTTACTTATGGATCACAGACATGGACCGTTACCAAAAACACATTCAGAAGCTGCGTACAACGGAAAGAGAGATGAAGAGGTGCATGCTCGGAATAACCAAGAAATACAACAGCAACTAGTGGTTAAAAAAAACGTCAAGATTCGAAGAAATACGATTGAACTGAAGCACCTGAGATGGTAGGGAGCTGGGAATGTTGCTGATATTGTAGGGAGCTGGACACGTTGCTGAAATGTTAGGGGTCTGGACACGGGGAAATGGAAAACGAATGTAAAACTCGGAGTAGAATCAAATGAAATGAGAAACTGCATCATTAACATTCTATGGTTAGCGAAATGCTGCAATGTCTTCAGGCTGCATGTTTAAGAATCAAAAGCAAAATCTCGTATCATCCTCCTTACACGGAACTTTAAAATTTTGAATGCTAAAAGTTATTCTTGACTTAACTTCATCAAAGAAGAAATTTAAAATGCCTTGAAAAAAATTAAGACAAGCAGAAAAACACGAAGTAAGATTTAATATTATTCTCTCTACAATTGTGATCACTTTAAAGCCTGATCGACTGAAGCTCATCATTCTGATCTTAAGTCGCCTGATTGGTTAAACCATCATCCTTATGAATAAGTAGGGTGGTATCTCGTTGCTAGAAACAATGTGGATGTCATGGCATATATATACTTTTGCACAACATGCTGAATGAATGATGTATTTGATCAATCAGGGGCTCACGATTTCTCATTTTCAATATCGAAATTATTATAAAATATCTTCTTAAAATATGGAGACTTGATGACTGAACGGGCACCGCCATGCCCGAGATTGGCGCGCCCCGCGGGCTTGGTCGGTTTTTTTTTTAGTTTAGAGAACAAAGCAGCGGTTGGGGCCGGGCTTTTTTCCAGGCATTTACGACCGGACCGGGCCAAGTCGTGCTATGTCGACCCATTCTTTTTATCGCAATGGTAATAAAAGAAAAAAGTCATATTCCCCGATTTTCTGGTGTATTTAACTGTACCATTTAACTGTTTATCTAACTGTTCCTAGAGGCACTCACAGTGTTTTTACTAATCTGAAGGTATTAAGTTGGTAAAACTATTTTTGGGGCTTGTTCTCAACAAAAAAAGGTTCTGCCCTGAGGTAGTATGTGTGTTGTGTAGAGTGTGGAACGGTGAATGTCTTCAGTGGGGTGAGGGTGTGTCTGTGTGTTTGTATGAGAGAGTGGGACCACATGGATTTTTTCTCCTATCTCTAATCTCTATAGGAATTGACTTTTGCAATGTTATCACTTACGAGTTCAGAGTAAGGGAGATTTTGAACGAGCTTGGACTTCCTTTTTCTCTCTTTTTAAAGATTATATTTTTCGTTAATTGGCAAAGTTTAGTTAATATTTGTATGCTTACATTCAGCTAAATATTTTCAATAATATCTCATTTCATTATTTACTTTTCACGTTTTAACAAAATACAATGGAAAGACAAAATAATACCAAATGGCACATCACGGTACAGGCCTACAGAAGAGCTTCAATTGACGGCCCCGTGCCGAACCGGGCCGAGTGTCTGATATTTGAAACGGGCCGGGCCAGGGCTTATCAAATTAGGCCCGTGCATACCTCTAATGCAGACATATTTTTGTTTTAATTCCGGCAAACGCTCAAGGTATATTGTTTATCAGTGTTACTAAAGTTACTGTCGGATAATTACAATTGTTGACTTTCCGTTACAGAAAAAACGCAAAATGAGATACTATCTGAATCCGTTTACGTCTGACTCACCGGAACGTAAATGTTTGCTTTTCGATATATTATAGCACCATAAAAAATGTTCGCCGTGGTTTAAATCATGTCTCAGTTCTAAGGGAATTTGACCTGGTAGCAGTTTCTTGCAATGTATGCAAATTCAATATAGAAATTCCGTGTGTCTACTGGGGCATTTTTCATCATAGATTCTTCAAAATGAGTTTACAATTCTTACACGTTTTAAAGGTAACTTGCTTGTAATGGAAAACAATCTCCTTTAAAGGAAGAAAAGTGAAAAGGACGTAGTACAGATTTTCTTCCAAAGAACAATCACAATGAGAAAGGGAATTTTTCGATGACAGGAAAAACGAACCCTCGAATTTCCAGGGCATTCTTATTAAAATTCGACTCAAACGCTTATTTACGTATGGTGTGTGTGTGTGTAGTGGATCAGTTTTCTGGGCATATCGAAAGAAAACTACAATAAATATATTAATCGACAAACCATCTCTTTTAAATTAATCAATTCGTCCGGTTACAGTCGTTTACACAAAACCCTTGCGCTGATTTTCTAGTTTCTTTCTTTTTATAATTTCGGTGACACTTTAATCAATGCATACATTTCGTTCTTAATTACGTATTACATACTTAAGTCTTATTTAAAATCGATGAACAGGGGATGAGGACAAATGAAACAAGTATAGAGAGGTGCATGCTTGTGCAAGACATAAATATAAATAAAAGGAGTCCACTAATCATTGATAAAAATTACAAAATTGTCAATGGGTCGGATATGTTTCTATCGAAACTGGTCATGGGTGGACAAGTGAAATACATGCTGGATTCAAAGTGGCGTGGAAAGTCGCACGAGAAGAGCAACTGGAAGACGTGATTGAAATCAGAAGCTTTACGTAGTGACGCAAATTAGAATTGCTTAAGAAACAGAGAATTGTGAAAGTCCCTTGAAGAGACCATTTAGCACTGCAATGAGAATGTTTGATGACGATATTTATACATCATTATGGGTAGAATTGCATTCTTTGGAGATCAGATGAAATCCTTCCGTCTTTCTTCATTTCAGCCATATATTGCTTAGTCTTTGAAATACTTTACTCCATTTTTTTTACGTTATCTGTATTGGCGTCCACAAAAAAGAAATATTAAAGTGCTCCATTTCTTTTTGGAAAAATGAGATAATTTCCCATTCAGTAATATACAAAAATAGATAATTGTATTTTACCTATCTTGCTGTTCAATTTGTACAATGTCATTACTTTACTCAGTTCACAATAAAGCAAGGTTGCACTTGCTGAAAATGCTAATAAAACAGAAACTGTACGCAGGTGTTATTTGTAGTAGATATTAATTTTGTACTGTAACTTCATTAAGTCATCAAAATAATTTTTTGACTCTATAATGAATACAAATAAAATAAAATCGGCGACATAATGCTGAGGAATATATGCCAGTATACGTGAGCGCATTTGCCTACAGTTTATTAGAGAATATTTCGATGTTCAATTACAAATAGCAAAGTTAAAACTTCAAGAAGTACCTAATGCTTTACTTTATTTTACATAGCAAAGTACCAAATTCTTTACTTTGCGGTGTGAAATTTAAGTGCGTTTAAAAATTTAGTCCAACACATATTCCTTACATGTTGCGCCTCCGAAATGTTCTGCTGTGTTTGCAGAGAAAAAATATCTTGACTGAACCAACCTCTCTGCCAAAATGACTACCAAAGTGACTTTTCAGAAGACAAATTCCAAACGATTTTAATGCCCGCTTCATGCGAGAAGTGCACTGACGTTCCTATCGCCAATGGATTCATATCATAAGGGTTGTCTGCATCGTTATGCATATGTATTTTGTATGAATATCCGAAGATATAAGCTATTATCAATAGTTGTGTAAATTGCTGAAACATTTCACATCATCAACAAAAATTTCACATCATCATTTAGACAGCATTTTCATACTACACACTTGTCGAATGGTTGTTATGATTTATTTTGCACAACGACTTCACAGTAGGCAACAGAGTTTCCATTCGTAGAATCAAATATCTGAAGAAAATTTCGAGACAAAACTTTTTTCTCTACACTAAGTGAGGATTCTTATTATCTTTTGCACAGAATTTTTCAGTTTGGAACTTTCCTGTAGAGCAAATGTTTTGCAGCCAATCACAAAGTGCGCTCCCTCGAAGGGTTTCCTACCTACTGACTGACAGAAATTCAAGATACAAGAGGAATAGCTTTTCTCACGAAATACCAAAACATCATACGCTAAACCGTAGAATCAACTGCTTTGCCGAACAATATTACCTTCAGAAAAGAAGGTAGAATTTTTGTAAGGTGTGTTAAGTATATTTTCTCTTTTTTTCATCTAGCGTTGCACGTGCACTAGATGGAATAATTTATGACAAAATATATTGCATGTGAGAGACAGTACCTATTTTTATCCATTGATATTTAACTTTCACAAGGAAATATTTACTGCCTTTTATGAATATATTCATATTTAGGTGTGTCCCAATGTATACCATTTATTTCGAATAAACAGTTCCAAACAAAAAAAAAAAATGAGGCAACTAAATGAAAACGGTGGGAGTCCGTGTTAGCTGGTAGGCACATGGCGATTGGCCAGTCATAAAAATGACTAAGGTTTTTTGGCCAATGAAAATCAAAGTCACTCCCTGAACACATTTTTTTCGTGCATTTAGCAGCCAAAAAAATGCTTTGAGAAGCTCGTTAAAATTATCTCTTGGTTTCGGGCGCATTTATTTGAGTTGCCGTTAATAACGTCAGGGAGAGAAATGCTATGATTGACTAGGGTTATTTACTTACCATACCTGAGAATAGCGCCAGGGACGGGAGGGGTTTCAGCCTACGGCACAATGGCACTCATAGACAATTCTAGGTACAAAACATAAAAATTAAAATTAAAGAAAATATATCTTGTATCACATTTTTTCTTTGAAATATACTAACTGTAAACATAAAATAGCCGGGTCAACCGTATGACTGCTTAATGTGAGGTAGTGGAGGTGGGAATCCAACTCACATTCTGGCAGTCGATAATAATAGCATGTGACTTGCGTTATTTCTGAGAACAAAATACATTCCATATGAACAACTATAAGTACTACTACACGAGACATAACGTTCTTTAAAGATAGGTAACAAATTCTACGAGATCAAAGTTATATTTTGGATGAAAAATATTTTGTGTCCATTCCGAGATTGCTACTCTAAGGAACTTTCATTTTTAAAGGTATTTTGGTTACTTACTTACGAATAAAACATTTTTACCATCGGATATCGCCAAAAATGCTGACTTATGAGCTCATACATTTCCTGTCTATGGAGTCTGACATAAATAATAAATATATCGAGAGCATTTGTTTTCGCTCTGATGGTAATTTAATTACTTAAGTGCATAACAGAATTTTTGAAAATGATGAAATCAGATCCTATATTTGGCAAGCACAAGCTCACATTAGTATAACTAATCACTTGGTTATTTTAAGAATATGTGAATAATGATATTAATTAAATATATATATTTATTGCAGAATTAAATACTGCTCGGTGGAAATAAAATGTGCAAAAGTCGGTATTTTAATGAAATCAATAATAAAGCCCTGGAAAAATATTTCTGTTTTCTTTTTTTTGCAGAAAGTCATCATGTTTAACATTGATAAATGACTTTCTGGCAGAACATGAAACTGGCCCAAAACATTATGTATATTCTTAAATTACTTTTAAGAATGTCTTAATTTCTGTTTAAATCTGATACTCAGAAATAGTGCAAACTCTCGCACTATTTCTGATATTTTTTTTTCTTATCTATTTCATTCATTTTATATTTCATTCATTTTTCTTTCTTATCTAGCAAAAAAATGAATGCGAAAAAAGGCAAAATAATTTCGCGCGAAATTCAGAAAGTATTATTAATAGAGCAATTGTAGCTTGATTCACTTAGTCTTTATTTCAGATCTGAAAATGATATATATAAGTGATCTGCACAGTCTGTACAATTTTGAACATTTATAAGAAAGGGCCCGTTTCAGTAGCAACGAAAATCCGGGTGGGACAAAAAGAGTTTTCAAAAAGTGGACCCTCTTCAAATCGGTAGTTTTTACGTTTTGCCAAATTGAATGACAACATGACATCTAATTTAGGAAAAGAAAGATCAAAGATTTCAGACGAAATCTCTTATGTTCAAAGAGTTAATACTTTTCAAGAATACGTATTTACGTTTGGTTTAAAAAAGATGCGTAACTCGTGTACGTTTCATTTTGGAGCCATGTCCGACAGTGTAACATGACTTGATACCTTAAGACAAGCACTTTTATTACTTTTCTTTTCTGAAGTCTACAATAATGCATGAACATTAAAATCTAGGCATCCATTACTGGTACTAAGTTGACACTTAAGACATATGGCTTTCATTTAGCATGGATTCAGTTTGCATTTCTTTGCAATGGGGTGAAGTAAAATGGAAATGTATCTTCAAGTATTGCCTTGAATTCTTGAATTTAGTGTTAAGTGGATGTGTATTTCCGTTTCTGAAAATAAACTTGAAAGTATTGTTGCGAATATTATTTGGGGAAATTAGAGGAAATGAGAACTTTAGGCAGATGGTTAAGAGAGAAATTTGCAAAGCATGAAATACACACCGAAAACCATCTCCCCCAAAACCGACCCTTCAACCTCGTACGAATATGGGTTCAAATCTGTATAGATATGCAGAACGAATGGCCCAGACAGGCAATTGATGGCGATAAGTCGTAATTCAATTTTCAAAATCATTTTTGTGCCAGACCAGAAGGAAAGCAAAGTTGATAAACTTCTTGGGTACCGTTTCAGAGTATAATGTTCACGACAAAGGACCCTAACCTCCGGTAAGTGCGCAACTGAAATTTTTGAGAGGGGAATTAAAAGGTCGAAGACGGCAGTTTTTGACCTGAAGGCGTAATGAGTTTAGTGGTGCCACCTTAGAAGAAAAAATAACACGATATTTTCCCAGGGGGTATGGGAACGAAAGCGGACCTGGACCTGTAATGGAGTTATTCTCGTAAGGCATTTCTTGATGACCATAGAAATCTTAGAGCTACTATTAGCGCCTTCCAATTTCGGCTACAGACAGGCTGAACAGGGCTGTATGAGGAGCCGCAAAGCTGAACGAAAACAGGGAGATAGAATTCAACCTTCTGAGCCCACAGGAATGGACATCATCAGTTCTTGAGCCTGCAAGAGAGAGAGAGGAAAACCAACGCCGTCTGTCATTGTAAGGGTGTGCCAAAATGCAACAGACACCGGGATCAACCAGCTACGGAAACTGTCAGCTAAATGGTGCAACATTTCAAATACACACCAAAAGCCTATGCCGATTGTAGCTTTGCAACGACCAATACCAACACTTTCAAATGTGTGAATAAAAGTTTGTGAAAACTCAACTCTTATGAGGTTACTTGTATCTAAGGAGACTATATGTAAGCTCTAAAATTAAGACAAACTTGTAGTAGCTGTTTGGAAAGTAAACCAGAGCCAATTATAAAGGCATCCCGCTTTTAGAGCCATTTTAGTAGGACTTATTTCTAAATGAAATTTTGTTAGTAAGCATTTATTATTAGCTGGGGAATTTGGGACATTCCTGAATAGCGTAAATCAGTCCATTTTTATTTAGTTTTAGTTTTATTCAAGAACCACCTCTCAATTTGTTATGTTATTTAACTGAATGAAAGTATCTGCTCGATTATCGTAAATTTACGCTAAGAGCTTTATTTGACTTTGTCAATTTCTTGAACTTAAAATTTTGGAATCAATTCATTCTCCTTGGGTACGTTAGTGATGCGTATATATCAGATTGACACAGTCAAGTGTTTTCTTGATAACCTGCAGTTGTGATACTGTATATGTGAAAGCGTGTAAAACCAACTAATATTTAGTACTTCGTATCATTTTCTAAGATTGGTTATCTTATTTAACTGAATGAAATCTGCTTGTATATCGTAAATTTACGCTAAGAGCTTTATTTGGCTTTGTCAATTTCTCGAACTTAATATTTTTTTAATCAATTTATTCTTCTTGGGTACGTCAGTGATGCGTATATATCAGTTTGACATAGTTTCCTTGATAACCTGCAGTTGTGATACTGTATATGCCACGCGTGTAAAACCAACTAATATTTAGTACTTCCTATTGAATATTACTAAAACAAAATTGTATAAAATGTTTTATAAAAAGTATATATTTCGAGAAAATACTGAAAATTATTTTTAAGTTTAAGTAATGCTTATATTGATGCACTGGAAAGGAAAAAATATATATAATCCTAGCTAGTTGCTTTGGTATCTAAACGCTAGAGAAGCTTCATAGTACTTCTCTTCACTTTATATTCAGCAATTGTTGTACTGTGTTGTGCAGACTATTATCATACAGCAACTGTTTTATTTAAAAGGAGAACAAAGCTGATAAATAACGGGAATACACTTAACATTACAGTCATTAGCCAACGTACCGTTCATTTACATTGAGTACTAGAAAAGACCAAATAATATTTCAGGTATCTAGAATGAAAAAAAAACTGTTTGAAGGCCAAGAAAACACCGTGGAAATATAAGTCATTTTGTGACAGATTTAGCCAGAAGGAGGTAATAGATGACACTTCTTGCAATGAGTTCTGAATCTTCGTCGAAAATCTTATTTATTCTTTACTTTTTATCAGCAAAACAATTTACTTAAGAAGGGCTTTTGTGTTTCCTGGTTTTTAAGCCAAGGATATTTCACATATTGTAAGAACGATGATCCATACCATTGTCGAAATTAGCGCAAAATGTAATTTCGCCGCCTAGCATAAACACGTTTCAGAAACCAAAATAAAGACCGTTCTCTTAATACAGACATGGTATTAGTAGAATTTCGAAACGTTTATGTCTCTCTGCACTGTAATGCAGTATGTTGGGTTCTAAGATAAAGTAATACTTGCATACAAAAGAATGAACTTACCGTAAGCAATAAAGTACAATAAAACTTATTATTTTATGGAACATCTCATTTTGTAGAACCGTGAAACCAGTAGAAGAGTGATTTCGAAATTTGCAAAATAATTCCATGCTTGTGTGCGTTCGTATAATAATCCCGAACAGTGCATTTCATTCATGTTAACCATGATATTTTGTTGTTGTATTCCTTAAAACACATGCTACCCAATGCAACTAAAGTAAAATGATAACCATTCTGAAAACTTAAGTTATAAAAAAATTCGAACATAAACTTTATTCTGTGAATATATAAGGAGTATGATAAAGTACTTATTCATTTTAACCTGTACTTCTTTTTTTTTTCGTTTGAATTCGATTAGGAAGAGCTAAACTTCCATACATTGTAATTGGAACAAATTTACATATATTCCTTATCTCACGATTACCCAATCATTCTAAAAATATAAATTCGGATGGAAATGAATGAACTTTTTTTTAAATTCTTTGAAATTTCATATGAATGATATCTCTTGAGTTTCAAGGATATTTTCACAGGCAAGTATCTGCAGTTTTTTCACTGCACATGAAGTTTGCTCTCGAGAAAAGACTCCGGCATGTGTCCGGTTCGAACTTCTGTTGTGTTAAGTAATGTAAATATTTTCTCTTTCGAAAAATAAATTCTTTGTCTTTGACAGATTCGTCTTTGACAGAGAGCTGCGGAATGTGTTTATCAACTGTTGAATTTTAGGATCATTCGATAATTCCTAAAATTGGAGTTTATTTATAAGGTATACGAAGAAGATATGCAATTTATTTATTTCTGCTAGCTAACACCTATCATCTATGTATTTCTCTCCATCTTATTAATTATAATCATAAGGCATCTTAGATTTAGCCACGATGCCAAGTAAATTCCTGAGTGGATAAAGGCATTGGTCTCTGTTTAGTCCTCTGAGTCAGGTCCCTACTGGGGTCCGTAATGGAGTATGGGGTGGAGTGCTTGCTATATTCCGCAGGACTCCTGCCGTCTCTGCAATCACTAGCGCTAAATTAGAGATGAGCGAATGATTTTAATCGACACAGTCGTGAAAAAAATATGAACTACACCAAAGCAACTAATCATATGATTGCGGAATAGCTATCTTTGTTTCCTCATAAACCGAAACCGTAACGATCTCCTGGCTAAAATTCGGAAAGGCGTGTTCGAACGACAGTGCATCAGTTTCCGTGCAAGTACTTTATAACCACACGGAACGTCATCACTCGCAGGCAGAACACGCTGTTTTTGTCTTTTTTTGCCTCATTTTCTACTTTGTCTCTATGTTTGAAAAAAGGGAGATTCACTCGGAACTGAACATTTGTTTTTCTAATTACCTCACAAGTCACATTTGAATGAAAATAATGCAGGACATGTTTTGGTCCATGGCAAAAAGGAATGTCTCGTAGAAGATGCGAACATGCGATTTAACTTAGCGAAGTCAATGGCAGCAATTTCTCGTGTGATATTTTCTTTCAGTTTCTGAATCGACCTTGGCTTGTTGGCACAAACCTTACTTTTTAAAAGTTATCAGAGAAAGAAATCTTAGGTGTCAAGCATGGAGACCTAGGCGACCACAGGTCTATGGAGATAACATCTCCTGGAAAAAGCTGCGAATCTCTGCCGTGCTCTTACTGGAGGTGTAACACCGTCCTATAGAAAGTAACCACCTACAAGTTCCTGATCATACAGCTGGTTCACAAACGCATTAAAGAGTACCCAGTATTGGTCTATATTAACGGTGTCTTTAAAAATGATTGGCCCAGAGTTTACTGGATAAATGAAACAACGCTTCGTCAGTAAACAATGATATGTCGAACAGGGAGAGGTTCTTCGCTGAAAAATTTGGCAAACCATTCACAATATGCCAATCGCTTTGCAAAATGTTTGTCCTCGTATATAGCCATGATACGGTACGTCTTAATCATTGCCTGTTTCGCTGCTGTTTGACATGTTCAGTATGATCGTCCAGTCTCTTGGGATTTCCGCCAAATACATTTTCGTGGGGCTGAAAATAACCGCTGATTCTCTTCCTCTATTATTTGCTCCGCTATCTGGGGTCATCCCCCTGTATGCGAATCCAATACACTTTCTGTTATCTCCAGCTTCTTCGCCAGTTTCGAAATGGTGGCTCTGGTAGATAAGGTTTACGCCCACCAAATTTATTCAGGAGCTCCTTCTGACATTGTTTGAAGGACCCGGTTGAAAGAACAGATGCAGAATTCGCAAACGGTTTTCAATTTAGTACACCATCTTCATTCGACCGACCACCTCACTTATGCTGTGTGCGGAGACACGGCGCTATTTCCCCAACATTACTACACAGATGGTGCGTTAGGGCGGCACCACCCAGCTGCCGGGGAGATATTTTATTCACAGATAATGCATGTCAACTGCTACTTCAGGGAATAAAGAAACACTCCGTGTTTCGGATTCACGCTCATCGTATATTCCTCATCCCATAAATATCTCAGAAGGTAAGTGCACAGTCTTGAGTGAATCACCCTGTATATTGGAACTATTAGGTTTCGGAATGTTGCACACCATACTTTTACTTAAAAAAGGGTCGTTTTTAAAGCACGACAAAAAATGTTGGTCACAGAATCTCCATCTATAATAGCGTACATACAAAATCTTCTATTTCAGATTTTAGGAACACTAGGTATACATGCAAGGAATTGGTATTCACAAAATCATACCAAGCTCAATATCACAACGGAAACAACATTTGACTTCCCTTTAGATCTAGAGGTTTTAGCTCTGGCGGTAATAAAATCCAGATATAGAAACAAAGTTAGCGTTGTGAAGGAGATCCGCGTAGCTGCATCAAACACTGTCCTAAATTTTATTATTTTGTGTGACGAGAAACAATCTTCCTGATCCATTTAAGACGCAGGTACCTCCGTTTGGTAGTTTTTAAAATTACTGTAAAAATGTGAAAGCCAAATGAAGAGTGCTTCTATTCTGAATATATGCCAATTTCATCAATTTCGTCTTATTCAGCTCTGTAATTTTATTCGAATTTTGTATTTTTACGATAAAAGAACCACTGGAACGTACTAGATGTTAAAAGCTATCAGAATTTCTAGAATAAAAAAAATAGAAATTTATTTCAAAGGAAGTTTCGGGGTGAAAAATACACTACGAAATTTTGGTAGTGACTTTGTACCGCACATATATTCTTGCGTACTAGCAGAAAGTTTTGCGAAGAAATTCTTTTTACAACTGATTATGTCTGCTTATACAGTTTCCTGCTCACTGTTTTCGTTGATACTGGGGATTGGAGATGCAGATTAAGCTCCTCACTGATTTTCCGCGGAGTGCTCTTTTTATTATGGGTAACAATCTTTCTTAATGCCCTTATGTCTGTGTCAGTCAAGATCTTTTTCCTGTCGACCTTGTGTTTCGGAGACGAGGTTTTGTCACGAACACGGTATGCTAGACATAGCGTAACGAGAACTAGTGTTTTGCATTTACAGTCCGAAATGAAAAGAACGTGAGAGTCTAAATTGCAAAAACGTTTTGCTTTGGCAATCTTATGAATAGGATTCGAAGAATATTTTTCAAGAAATTCATACGACACTATCCAAACATTTTTGGGCATCATGCAAGTTTGTCTTTTTAAGTTATTTTAGCTCTCGTTACGCCCACTATCCTCGCGACTGTTTTTACGGAGCCACCAACTAGCCGCCATAAACAATTAGCCCTCTTTCGAAGTTAGTTAGGTCGCTCATTTCGTCGTCACGCAGAAAAATGTTTTGCAACACGACACTTTTAATGCACTTAAACATTACCTTGAGGTTCTGAACAAAACTATTACCACCAAAAAGTAGCGGATACCTTTGCGTGTTGCGATGTACGCAGCTGAATTAAAAGGCACGTCTCTGAACGTGATTTTCATATTATTCTGTCCAAGCCCTGTGTGTATTATTGTAATGCAACCTTGGGGACATATGTGTTAGTAAAAATCAAACTGGGTGATATACGTGCAAATTACACATATCAGTTTGAGGAAATTCATTTTAGTGTGGATTTTTGCTTAAACCAAGTTTGCTGTACCATATCGTGACTACGAATTGTAAAAAATTAAGAACTAATACAAATTTATGTCATATTCAAGAACGGTAGTAAACTGATGGTAAATAAAGTAATTTAAAAAGCATCATAATAAAATATCTCTCTCGTATCAAAAGACCGAGGAAATTCTCAACTCCTTTTTTTGGACCCATACAGTTTCCAAGCGGCAGAAGTCCATTTAGTTTGGGACATCAAACCTTTTGTCCGAATTTCGAAATCAACGTTTCCCTCCAATTGTTCTATGTACGCCCAGTAATAAAGTATATTAATTGATCTCCTTGCTACACTTAAACTAGTGTTTTGCATTTACAGTCCGAAATGAAAAGAACGTGAGAGTATAAATTTCGAAAACCTTTTGCTATGGCAATCTTATGGATATGATTCGAAGAATATTTTTCAAGAAATTTAAACCACACTACCCAAAAATGTCTGGGCATCATGCAAGTTTGTCTTTTTAATTTAGCTTATCAAAAAACTGAATGAAGGAATCATGGTTGTAAATGTTATCATAAATCCCGAGGAAATAAGAAAACCGCTAATTATTTATCTCATTTTCAGTTTATTATACCTTTCTTTATTAATAAACAATGTTTCCTAGCAACATATTTTGCAACTAGACAACAATACCGAAAAGCAAATTTGTTCTGATACTTCCATGAAAGGCAAAATTTTGTGGGCCCACGCGTTACACTATTCTAAAATACACTGCCGGACAATTGCTAAGGACGGATGAAAATAGCAACGGTAGCAACCATAAAATGGAAGGCAGGAAAATGTAGAAATTAGCATTAGTGCGGGATACAGTAAGACGTGTTGTGCGTATGCAAATGTTGGATTGCCGAACTTGTTCGTGACGTCATAGCGCTGATAAGAGATATAAAGGATTTGACGCGTATTGACCGTTGTTATTCAAACGCAAAGTTGAAAGAGAAAGAATCAATTGACGAACTTGCAAGTTTCAGTATGTCTTCCCGACATCACCCAGATGATTTTACGCGTGGCCGTATTATTGGCAAGATTGATGAAGGGCGAAAAATAACAGATGTTGCCAGGGAGTTCGACGTCAGCCACAATGTTGTTTCAAAGCTTTGGAAATCATTTCAAACAAATGGAGAGTGTAGCAAACGTCACGGAGGAGGTCGTGTTCGCAGTACGACACCTGCCGAAGATCGGTACATAGTACTATCAACAAAAAGACACCGGCGTAGCACAGCTAGTGAGGTAGCAAATCAGTTTATGGCTGCTACTGGCAAGCGGATCTCCCGAAAAACTGTCGCCAGACGTTTGCATGAAGGAGGACTATGCGCCCGCCGTCCTGTTGTGTGCATCCTTTTGTCCAGACGTCACCGTACCGCACGTTTGCAATGGTGCCATCAACATCGCAATTGGACTGATAACGACTGGTCTGCTGTCCTCTTCTCAGATGAGAGTAGATACAGTCTATCGTCTGATTGTCGACGACAACTGATCTGGCGTGATAGTGGTACTGCATATTGTGCAGCAAACATACAGGAAAGGGACCGATATCCGACATGTAGTGTCATGGTATGGGCTGGCATCATGATCAATGGCCGTGCGTCCCTCTATGTGCTTCCAACTGGGACTATGACTGGTCAACGATATATTACTGATGTTCTGCTACCTCATGTTTGCATGTTCCGTGGTGCTGTCGATGATAGATTCATTTTCATGGACGACAACGCAACATGTCATCGAGCAGTCGCTGTCCAGGAGTGTCTTGAGAGCAAGGATATTCAACGCCTCGTATAGCCAGCACGTACTCCAAATCTGAATCCCATTAAAAATGTGTGGGATGCTTTGGGGAGGAGTCTTGCTGGTCGCCAATGCCCTCCAATAAACAAGGACACCCTCATCCGTGCACTGACAGAGGAATGGGATAAATTACCCCAACAGCTGCTTGATAATGTTGTGCAAAGCATGACACGACGTGTGGAATCTTGCATCTCCCTCCATGGTGGCCATATCCGTATTGACATCTTACGCCGGAACGCCTGCGGACGGTAATTGCATTTTTTTCACGTTTACGTATTCTGCACAAAATGGCCTGTTTGTCCCTTGAACACGTTCCAAAGCCTCCTGGATTTCAGAGCACAATAAATTGTCTTTCTTGTAATGTACTGGCATTCTGACATTATTTTATTTCACTTGTCATCCAACCACACTTACTTTTTATGCGCTATATAGCCGTTTATGATCCATCCTTAGCAATTGTCCAGCAGTGTATTTAAAGAACTATGAAGCAACATATTTTAAAAAAATTACATTTACACCTAATGAATGCAACTTTGATATAATAATTTTGAAAGAGCCTCTGGTTTGAAAGTTGATCTTTAAAATGTTTGAACTGTACACATATTATCATTTAAAAAGAATATATGAAAACAAATCAAGAAGTAATTATGCTTTGAAGCAACGTTGGATTATGTTAGATTCAAAGCAATATGTAACGTTCAATATTTCATAATTTTCGAATCTTACGGTATTTTCGTGTAACAGGAAGATATTCCCACGTTATCATGATTTTCGGTTCATTTTTGCAAAATATTATTATTAAAAAAATGTTAAGATGAAATTTAATTTCATTTTAAGTATATTTCGTTTTATTTAAGGTGGTTCCACCTAATATTTCTGCCTTATGTTTCCAATGGTAAAATTTCTTTACACATTTTCTTCGTAATTAAAGTATTTCCTAGGATGAAAATTTGCACATCGAAAATACTAACTTTAAGTTATAGAATTTGATACTTAATGCTTGCAAAATATAACCATATTTAAGCAATACAACGTTTGTTTGTCTACTGACGGCATGAATGAACACGTCGCGGTGTCTATTAAGAGGTCAGAACATTACTTAAAGAAAAATGATTGATTTTTAATATGATTATGGTTATATTTTTGCAAACATTAAGTATCCCATGCTAGAACTTAAAGTTAATTTTATCGATGTGCAAATTGTCATCTTTGGGAATACATTAATTTCGAAGAAATTATGTAAAGAAATTTCACCTTCGGAAACATAAGGCAGAGATTTTAGGTGGAACCAGCTGAACAGCAAAATTCCTTATTTCGCTGAAACTCTGCACTAGTTGCACCGTAAAGCGTGGAGATGTCCTTTGCTAATTCACGCAATCTGCTTTCTAAGTCATTGTTATGATCTAGTCGAGAAGAAAAACTGTTCTAAAGAAACCGTGTATGAAATGAGCATATTTTTTTCATCCAATTTCAGTCAATAATTTAAGTTTTGTTATTTTACCTTAATTATACCTAAGCGTTTGCGATTACGTGTTTGGTTCAAAGTTAATCCGATATCGCAAGGGATGATCTGATTCAATAGGAATTACTTTTACCTGGTTATTAAAATGTTACCAAACAAAAAGGCATCCAACTTATTCATAGAAAAGAAAATGAGTTTCCATTAGCTTTAAGGAATAGACATGTTATCATAACGGGTAATTATGCTGTCTTCAGCTCTTTACACTTTGCCTTTGGGGAGAGTAAAACGACTTACCTTTATGACACCGCCGTAGCCATGTAAGATATATATTTTCACGAATACCGAGCAAAAACTTATTTCGCTCCTTTTGTTAATTATCTTGATACGCAAATACCTTTTTCATACCACAAATTAAAAGAACCGTAAATTAAATACGAAATATGAAAATATTGTGTGGAAAGCAAAATGGACCTTCTTGAAATATAATAAAACTAATCACATTTTACGAATTATCTTCATCGTGACTCGTCCCTTAGCATTGTGCTTATTTTTTCAATTAAAGTGGCTACAACCGCGCGACTTTCCTGTCACTTATGCAACATCTTCTGTGTTCTCTCACAAACAGGTCAGAGAGATCATCGCCGTATGTTTGCGTTAATAGGGCAAAGACATTTATCCGCAACTTCAATTTCTTCATGTCCTAAAAGGAGGGTATTTGGAGGGAACCGAAGCAACTTTGGCACTCTCAAAAATGTTTCATTTCTCTGCAGAAATGAGACTCACATTAGAAAAAATGCTTTAATTTAAAAAAACAATGCATCAATTTACAACAGAAAATAATGCTTTAAGTGTTTATTCTATCTTTCATTAGCTTTTACTTTGTCCAGATGGATTTCAATATTTTCCATATTCAGTTTGCTCCCCTCTTCCTCAAAATAAATATCTATACCCTCTGCTCTATTGTTCTATGCCTTCTGCCCTATGCCCCTCTGCTCTTTTTACACAGTACTATATTTTTCTGAGTATGATTAATAGTCAGTAGCAAACGGCTGTAAGTGGCCAAATGGTTCTTCATTCCGGTCTGTTTTCTACCCCTTTCAATCTCAGCGCAAAGGCACCTTTCACACAATGCCTAATGGTTACGGCAGCTCAACAAGAATCGTGCAAAAGTTTTTCGGAGTGTTTTGTGCTTTAAAGAAATCTGCAGGATCAATCACTCAACGTCTACTTATGTTTCTATGGTTTATACAGAAATACTTTCAATATATCTTCTGCTTAAAATAATGAATAGTTTTTTCCACTGAAAGGGGAAAGACATATATCGTATTTTTCTCAATATCTCTGTATCTAATGCTTCTAAAGTCGTATTTCATTTTTTTTGTAGGGATACTTTTATGGTGACAAATGTTTTGCATATGATTTTAAGTGTTTCCTTCCATAGAACATTGCAATTAGAGGGCATGAGGACTGGTTGGCGTTTACAATATCTTGACAGCAATATCTACAGTTTTAAATACCCAACTGAAAAAATGTTTGTCAGCATTTCCGTCTCTAAATGATGTACACATTTTCCACTAGGGCCGCAAATCTATATCATCGGGTTTTCCTCAGTGTCTCTCCTCCTTAAAGTACAATTTAGAAATTTATTTTGACATCTGATACAATTAAGCTTATGGGACACTTCGCCTGTACCCTTTTTAGTTTTCCTACTTCACAGCTCAGGCGATAGCATGTGCTGGTGTGAACTTTTGTTTGCAGTGATATCTGCGTTTTTAAAGCCCCATTGAAATATAAATGTAGTGCACGTCATTTTTACAAAAGTAAGTGCTTACCGAATCACTTTGTCCCTCTGTTTGATCGTCACTCCGCCCGTTGTGTGCACAATTTCTCTGCCATTATTACTCTGATTTGAATAATTCTTTTTATATTGCGAATCATAAAATCTTATAATGATGATAATGGGTTTCCTGTCCTTTGCGATGAACAATTCCGCCCCTAGAGGACATAAAAGCATATTATGTCGATTTCAAAGTAGGTTCTATCCCATAGAATTGTTTCTACATATCAAACAAAATATTATTTTCTCCCTGCGTCACCATTTTCAAAGAGGACTGTTTTGGTCATTTTCTTTTTCGTTTAAATAATTTCTCAGCAAATCGGCGTAAAAATAAATACCGATTTCAAGGACATCTCTATGTCTAAATCATAAATGAGAAAAATTATTTTTTTGTTGGGTAGAGTTCTTGGAGGGAAATGTTTATATATTTTTTAATACATATTTGGAAAATAATAGTTTTGACACTAGACTCCGTGAAAACATTTTTTATGGTCAGATACTGCTCACCATTAACATTTTTAAAAATATCTTCTGCTTACGATAATGCGTAATTTTTTTCCCAGGAGGCGTCAGTACTTTTGTCTATATCTGAACTTCTAACAGACCGATTTAACAAATATTTTATTTTTCTCAGAGCGGTTCTTCTGCGAAATATTCGGTGTAAAAATTCAAGTTTTCTTGAACATACAAGTTTGCCACTGGAGACCATAAATTCATGTTTGCATTTACACCGTATTTGTAGCAATATGTGCGGAACATAACACTCGATTAAAAAAATCGTTTTTCAGTCAGACACTCCTAAATTGTCATTAAAAGGATGTGGGAACACCTTTTGTACCAACACCTGCACTGTTTTGAATGTTTTTAGTATAATACTTATTTTTGCCTTAGAAATGAATATTTCTTGTCTTCAAATATCAAAGAACCCCATGAAAGACACTACAGAGTGTGCCCTGGTGGAGATCTCTGAAGTCTCTGTCTCCCACTCCTCCGAAGGCGAGGGAGTCACAGAGATTGATTAAGAGAAAACACATTAAAACACTCTCCGCCATTCAACTCATGGATCGGCTTTGATGGTCAGCAATGGAAAATCCTATTCACTCATCAACTTTCACGTAACCTTTACCCCTCTTTTATACTACTCACAGTCATTCATTCTAATTACACCAGCTGTGAAATACATCCTTCAGGCAGCTCTGAAAACAGGCAAGCACTCCGGCGTGAGAACTTGCAACAAGTAAAGCTCCAAAGTGGGTGTAGAAAACACTCATGAAAAGAAATTTCAAAACACAGATGCAGGTATGGGGAAAGACCCTACCTCAATAACCTAAGTATTGGTATCTCTTTATAAAACTCTAAAACTCTTTAATCATATCATTGGACTTTTGTTTATCATTAAAAACCTCAAAAACTCTTTTAGCATATCATTCTCAATATGCTTATCATTAAGTGTACTATTTATATATACTTTAAGCTATAATCTCACTTTTTTAAATCTTTACACTTCAATAAATATTTACTCATGAAAACTAATTTTCAATGTAACCTAATAAGATATAAGTTTCCTAAATTTA
Organism: Macrothele yani; assembly: GCA_039090855.1. NCBI lineage: Eukaryota > Metazoa > Arthropoda > Arachnida > Araneae > Macrothelidae > Macrothele > Macrothele yani. Next base: position 58,446,781 of record CM077034.1, read on the forward strand.
TTATATATATCAAACGTTGCATTAAATACAGGTTGACGCAGTAAAACTCTTAGTTATTTAAAATGTTGCACATTTAATTCATCGATATAACTATTAGGTAATACTTATGCCACAAGTATCTCCATTTCTTAAAGAAAAACTCTAAAATATGAAACAGTATTCCACTTATTCAAAGTAACTAATTATAATTACATTTTACAACTATTATCTCAGTCAATTCTTGGAAAGTTGTTCCTCACTCAAAAGTCTTTCTGAAGGACTCCACTGGAAGTAAATCAAAATTTATAAATAATTACTCAAGATTTTTATTTTGAAGTAATTTAGTGCATCTGGTTTGCATATTCTGAAAATGCTTTCCATTCCACTGTACTTGCTGTAGCTCCATAAATTGTGCTACTTTCTTCGAAATGAACCCACATAAATGTTAAAGTGAATTTCTTTAAAGATACTGTAACATTATACCATCGGATAAATTTACCCCGGCAAAATATTTTGTTTCTCGATGATATTTAGTCATCTAAGTACTACATGTATTATCGAATTTTATCTATTTTGAATGTTCTGATGTTTCAACTGAAAAGTAATTATAACACTTTTCAGCATTTTAAAAGAGTTGATATGGAATATGCATTTACTTTTCTTATCTCATTGTTCTACAACGATAAGAAAACACTGAGAGAATTATGATCTTTGTCATCAGGAAATACCTAATGACAAAGATCATAATTCTCTCAGTATTTTCTTATCGTAGTAGAACAATTGTTTTACAGTTCGAACAGTAAGTTAGAATTCCATACCATGGCTATTTAGAAGGATGTTAAATTCATGTGAGTAAAAAATTTTGGCAGATTATCTATACATTTTTGTGAGCAGGTTTAGATGATAAGCATCTATTTTTTAATGTTCAGAAAATCAGTTTCATTGCATTTTACGAAGAAAAGATTTGGTTTGAAAACGGAAATGGGTGCCCTTCAAAGTACTTTTTAAAGATACATGGACATTTATTGAAGTAGGCTTTCCATCCTAAAAGTGAATGAATATTAATCATTTGTAATGAAAATCTCTGATAAGTATTATTATGAAAATAATACAGTTCAAAGCAGAATTTTCCACAGCTTCATTCATATTTCATTTCAATATTTCGGAAAGCAATTTTTTCGCTAATGCCAAATAACTACCTCGTAGAAATAAAAATAACCGTTATTAAGGAATATAGACCTTTTAAGACCGTTTGCAACACATTTCCATGGTAAAAATCAACCAATAAAGTTTATTAAAAAATGTTTAGAAATAATTTATTTTCTGAGTTATGTAGTGAAAGATAAGTGTAATTAAAAATATTTTTGAAACTTTATCTCTTAGCTCCGTAGAAAATATAACTTCCCAAATTTATTTTTAATGCCTCCCAGTTCTCACTTCGCTTTTGATCATGCAACACGTGGTACAAAGTTTAGTTCCATTACTTACATAGCGTTATTTGAATTCTGCAATTTAAGTAAAAATCCCCGTGATCCACAATAATTAGTTCGCAAATAGCGGTTTTATCCCTTTTTACACGCACAGGGGAGCGTCTCCACCATTCTTGCATCCGCTAGCAGCACACAGTGCCTACACCTGGTCCCCTGGTGTATGGAGCGATCAGCTATCACTACCGTACACAACTAGTGTTTGTACCGGGTACGTTAAACAGCACCTCCTACATCCACAACATCATTCAGCCCGTTGGGGTGCCATTTGTAAGGTCGGTTCATCGCGGTATTTTCCAGCAAGATAACGCACGCCCACACACGGCAAGTGTAACGCAACATGCACTTCAGTGTGTGAGACAACTTCCATGGCCTGCACGTTCACCGGATTTGTCCCCCAATTAGCACGTGTGGGATTTTTATGACAACGACTTATCCGGTCTCCACGGCTAGCCACGACCATTACCGATTTACGCGTCCAATTTGAGGATGCTTGGAACTCAATACCCCAAATTTACATCCAACATCTGTACGACAGACTCCATGCCAGTATTGCACAGTGTGACGCAGTTCATGGCGGATCCACCTTGTACTAACCATGTTACATGGAAATGTTATTTTTCAGTTTACCAGCAAATACAGCTGTATTTTGCCATAAGTTTTGATCACGTTAACCTCCGTATTCCGTTATTGACCTGTATAAATTTCGTTGGTATCAGACGTCTCCTTCTTGGTGTTATTTTTTTCACTTTCCGCCAGTGTATTTGCTGCAGGACTAACATTCAGAACGCTAGGAATGAGGGATGACTATTCATGAGGATTAGCAGTTATAATATGTTTATGGCCAATTTGACCTGGAAGATTGACTATAGGTACAGCATTTGCTTTCAATTTCTTTCTGCCAGTTAATCCAAGTAATTCTAATTTTAAGTCCCGAACATAACTGTCAACAGTAAAATGTTTCGAGCAAATTCTTGCATTTGTAACTTTAAAATTATCCTTTCGTTTACATTTAAGTACCCAGAGTTTTTCTAAATCAGGATTTGCAGGAAAAGAATGTAAATAATATCTGAACCTTGAGTCTTCCTACTGTAGGATAAACATCCTGCTATTGCACATCCAGGCATATTGTGCTACACTGATATAAGACAATAATATGCATAACCGATGTTGAAAAATAGCTAGTTATGAAGTATATTTACCAATCATGACAAAAAGGAATGAATTACAAAATGTCAACAGGCCTATTCAACGAAGAGAAATGCTTTTCTTAGCATGTGAACGAGTTTAAACCCTCCAAGATTGCATTTTAAAGTATATTTACAAATTATGAAGACACAGTAATTGCAAAACATCCACACAGGTCTATTCACCAAAGTGAAATGCTTTTTCATCTAATAAACTTAGTTTTTTCTAAGAACGTGAACGAGTTTGAGTTTGCATTCCCGAGACAAAGATTCTGTGCGGTGTCGTTATCGGCTTGGTTTTCTGGTGTCGTGTTTGGCGGCGTTTGCTCCCAGAGTCATGTCATGCGCAAATCCGAGAAGACGCAGACAGCAACTGCACTTTGAAATGGCGCCCTCCTGACCTGCTCTAAAGACAAATTTTCTTCTTCAATTATGGATTTCATTACTGGTTTAAAGTCACTAAAATTTCATGATTAGACGATACGTTTTCGCCGGTAATGTTGAGTTGTCTGATACCGTGCCCAGTTTTCCAACGATGAAGCCACCCTTTACTTGCAGTGAATACTGCCACTCCATCTTTAAAAATCTTGTGAAATTCCAGTGCTTTTTCTTGTAACTTAGGTCCATTTACTGGACTACCCTTGTTCCTGAACTGGGTGAACTACATAACCAACGCACTCGATGTTTTTTCAAACTCATACGTTTTCATAATTTTCATTGCCGTTTCAATTTTATCGTTTGCATAGCCACTTTCGCCACTCCCGTTGGCCTTTTGAGAACACCATTTTTCGATTTGATCCCGATTTCTCTTCCAGTCTCCTACAATAACCTCGCCTACACCTAAATCTAAAGCAACTATTTATTGTCTTCTCCTGATCGATTCTTTTAATGGCTTTTAACTTGGTCTGTAACGAAACAACAATATATTTTCCTTTTCGCACTCATGTTACTTTGCATCGCAATACACAACACAACTTTACACTAAGGCCTCAAATAAAAAAAGAGCCATTTATTTTACAAATGAAACACAATACTGCACGGTTAACTGAAGCACACGAATAGCATGAGACACCGACTGACCTACATCCGATACCCTGCGGAGGGTGCGCGCGAAGAGCGGGAGAGTCATAGATCAGTGACCTTGGCAAAAGTACACCATTATTGCTTTGCGCGTAATTTCGCTGGTACCTCTGATAACCCGAAACTCGGATGATCGAATATCGGATAATCGTGGTCCTACTGTACATAAAATGCAAGATATGTACATTTACCTTTCATGAGGGAAACAATAACAATAAATCCTTTAATGAAATTTTTGACCACAAATGTGACTCAAGTAAAATGTTTTGAACATTTTAATATGAACTATATTTTTCTGAGAAATTACAAATATTTCTTCTTACCAAATTTTTTAAACTGAGTAGAACTCTACCAAAGCAACTACTAAAGTCGAACTCTACTAAATTCCTGCAATAAATGAACAACGAGTATTAAATCTTGAGATATTTCGAATTTCAGTAATCGCTAACAAAATAATATCAATATCAGTAGATTTATGATTCGTAACTGCGCTAAGATATTCGTCCGTATCTGGAATACTGTAACACCAAGTGTGGAACATGAAGCGTATCCCTACCTTGCAGTACAATAAATATTACAAAATGTAGCATTTCAGTATTAACAATGTCAATATCACAGGGAGCTTTATTGGAATACTACTTCTTAACACAACATAATAGCATAAAAGTATTGAAAGTCAGCTTAACACTGGCAAAGTCTCAACATGTGTCCCTCCAGCAGACGAAACATTTGATATTTCTGATTATAGGTTGAAGTCTAATCACCAGCCACCGATGCGGACACACAAAATATTGGGGGGGGGGACGGTAAATATGAGTAGTGATAAACAAAATTGATGTTATTGAGATGTTTTATAAGAGTGGGTGTATCATAAAATGGAGAAGACTTCAAAAATCGAACAGAGACGGATATAAGCATGCACTTTGGTAGTGTAAGTAGTTTGGAAACTACCATAAAATAAGGTCAGGGACCTTAATTGGCTATTTAAATATTTAAGCGACCATACAGTTAAGCGAATTTGTAATAGTACGAACAGTAATATGGCAGGTAATATGAATGGTGGTGACAGGAGTAATGTGTCAAAAGGAACAGTCCATCGTACGCTTCTGAAACTTGTGATGCGTAGCGCTGAGTGCGCATGCTAACCGCGGTTTACCGTCAAAAGCGCCTGCAATTGGTACGCCGGCATAAAAAGTGGAGTTTGGATTATTGGAAGAAGGCTGTGTGATCCGATGAATATCGTTCCTGTTGCACCACGTTAACGGCGGGGTCCTCGTGAGTATTGGGACGAAAGCAAGCCATCTGGAAGAAGTGTAATGCTTGGGGCAATGTTCTGATGAGAAACTCTGGGTTGAGTTACTGTAATGAAACAGAAACTGCTTTCTCTTTTCAAAAGAAACAAATATCTAAACTACAAAATTTGTCGGAATTCATGTTTAAAACAGTGAAAATGTACTATTAATCAGAATTTATTGGCATAAATGTAAAATCAAAGTTTTCAAGCTTTCCTACATGAACCAGATGACATTTTCAAGAAAATTGGATCCCAAAGGCTGAATTCTTCTTCCCTGGAAGTTTCCAAATCCTAATTAGGTGGTACTTTACGCACAGCACAGCGGAAGTCAGCATGAAAGAATAGAAAATTAAAGCGATAAAGGAAAATGAAAGAGACTATGCAATGCAAAACTGTATTTTTTACTAACAAAAAAAAACTGACAGTTTGTTGCAGTTTGTTGAGATCAAAAAGAAGTACGCACGAAACGGCAATGAAGTAAACCGTAGGTAAGGAGAGTGACATGTGTGGGTGGGGGTGGGGGGCGATTGCACTTGGGTAGCATGAGCGGCATTTGCAAAAGTTTCTGAAATTTGAAAGAAGAATTGCCGTAAGTTAGATCTTTTATGAACGAAAAAATTGAATAGTTTCAATTTCACTCTGAGCTTTGGAAGGCAGCTTTATGTGTAATTTAGCAGATATGGAAAATACTTTTTACACAGGTAATCGTCATGCATCCGGAAAGCATACTCTGTGTATATCGTGCGCATCTTGTTCTTCAAACGACATGTAACAATATACATTACAGAACACACTTTCACTTACGTTATCCTTACAAGCTCACATAGATTTGCTGAAATCATGTGATCAATTTGAATATGTATACAATACATTCATTTCAAATGTCAAATGAAATTTAAAAAATTTTTTAAACCTTATGTGCTGCAAATTAATTTGACATGTTCAACATCGAATTGCGGTAGTGCAACTTTTTATAAAAGACTTCATATTGGTCCAACACATATATGTTTTTTAAATTTGATACACATTCTAGCTAATGTGTTTCTTTTTCTTTTTTTTTTTTTTTGTGAATTCCATAACTTGTCAGTTTAGTATGGTGGATCATGGTAATAGCTTTCTGAAAATGATAAGTACAATGCATAAATTCTCTCAGCCTATCGATTATTTTTCCTTTATTAGATTTAAAGGAAACTGCTTTTGCAGAACTGTTTCATTCAATAGGAAGCTGGACCTAAATTCTGTGTGATTGTGTTTCACTAGAAACCATAAATGCATCATATCGGGTTTTTTTGTTGCTTCCGTAACAATATATATACATATATATTCAAAACATATATACAGCGAAAGCTTTTGCAGAAACTTTGTTTTCTGATATCAATTTAAAAGTGCTTTAAATTTCTTACATAACCACATTATTGTTGTTTAATTTAAACAAAAATAGGAAATAAGATTCCCTTTACTTTTGGTACAATACATATTTTTAGGGATTAAATGTACTACAGGAATATCCTTCAAAAATAAAATTATTATTATTCAAGACAATTTTATTTCTGCATGGTATCGGGGTATGGTCACAATAGCAAGGCGGTCACAAAGTTCTTCTGCTGAGTTGCTAATTTCGCATGGTAATGCTGTAAAACTAGCATGCTCTCAAGGTTCCTCTGCTCACGTGTTAACCTTGTCTGCCAACATCGCATCAATACGTTACTCAGAAGGTTCCTTTACTTAGATGAAAGTTCCGTGGAATTTTTCAGACTTAGACAACAACATCAGTCATGGTTCTGGTTAAACCCAATGCTTATGCAATATCCTTTCCAACGCAGAGTTGCACGAGTGTGAAATCTTGCGGGTCTTGTCATAGATTTTCATACCCTGGCTATTTGGAAGGATGTTAAATTATTGTGAGTAAACAAATTCAGGCAGATTATCTATACATTTTTGTCAGCAAGTTTAGATGATAAGCATCTATTTTTTAATGTTCAGAAAATCAGTTTCATTGCATTTCACGATGAAAAGATTTGTTATGAAAACGGAAATGGGTGCCCTTCAAAGTAGCCACTTTTTAAAGATACATGGACATTTATTGAAGTAGGCTTTCCATCTTAAAAGTGAATGAATATTATTCATTTGTAATGAAAATCTCATATAAGTATTATTATGAAAATAATACAGTTTAAAGCAGAATTTTCCACAGCTTCAGATTTTCATTTTATTATTTCGCTTCATTTATATTTCATTTTAATATTTCGGAAAGCAATTTTTTCGCTAATGCCAAATACCTACCTTGTAGAAATAAAAATTACCATTATTAAGGAACATAGACCTTTTAAGGCCGTTTGCGACACATTTCCACAGTAAAAATCAAAGAATAGTTTTTAAAAATGTTTACAAATAATATATTTTCCGAGTTATGTAGTGAAAGATAAGTGTAATTAAAAACATTTTTGAAACTTAAGCTCTTAGCTCCGTAGAAAATGTAACTTCCCAAAATTATTTTTAATGCTTCCCAGTTCTGACTTCGCTTTTGTTTATGCAACACATGGTACAAAGTTTAGTTCCATTACTTACATAGCGTTATTTGAATTCCGCATTTTAAGTAGAAATCCCCGTGATCCACAATAATTGGTTCGCAAATAGCGGATTTATCCCTTTTTATACGGACAACAATGTTGGGTAACGCAGACGTATTTGTATATAACAGGGGATCTAATAGTAAAACCACGTTAAAATTAGTTTTAGAATTAAATTGGTAATTTTGTAATCAGTATTCAGAATATGACTAAGTAACCGGAGATATCAGACAAAATAGATTACAATGCACAGTTTATGAAAACCAATCTTTCCTCTCACACAAAGGCGAGATCTTTTGTATAGGTAATCGAAGGCACGGTTAGAACCTAAACCTCGTTTAGTCTGTTGGTCTCACCAAGTTGGATGTCTGCAATATCGATAAAACGCTCCTCTTTGCGGCACAGTTCACTTTTAGGAAAAGGAAACATTTTGCAGAAGCTAAATCTGTCGAGTAGGGAGGATGTTCCATCACACAGATCGACTTTGTAAACAGAAACCCCCAATATGAGCTGCCTGTGCAATAATTGGACGTCCTCTGGTGGTTCATCCTAGAGACCCCCATCTCTAAACGCTGTAAACCAGCGAAACATCTGTGCATGGCTCGGACCGTCACTGCCGTAAATTGTTTTTGTCTCGTACACTTCCATGGACGTTTTCCATGATTTAAAATAAAATTTAATCACAGCTCTTTGCTTGATTGCGAAACATCTGCTACGCTCCTCTCAAGCAGTCCTATTTCAGCGGTGGCCATACGAAAACTGTTGTGTCACCCGACTAGAAAGTTGTTCCTGCGCTTACAGCACACTCTAGTGGTCAAAACTATAAACACCTTTGTTGCTTTAGTTCAAAGGTCTCTGTCGCAAAAATTCAGTTTCATTATTTAATGCACACAGTGTGTATGATTGAGTAGAAGAAGATTTCATTTCGATACGCCTCACATTGTTCTTTGTCTTTCAATAATACATCCCGCAAAGTAATTGAATAATTTGATTTTGTTATGCAAAGAGAAAGGAATTACCTCTTTAACCTGCACTGGGGATCTCTGCATCAAGGACATCACCTCCAAATATGCAAGACAGATTACGTAATTAAAAAATATCGTAGATATTTTAGGAATGGCTGAACACATAATCCTCAAAGAATCCGTTGTAAATATTTCCAAAACATAATCTGTACAGCTATACTAGATTTATATACCGAATATACAGCTACTATCAATGTTCGATGAGAAAAAATGGATATGTCTTTTCGTTTTTGTCTCTCTGTCAGGTATTTTTTTTTCCTTTCTCACCAGCCAAACATGTTTATTTCCATTAAAAAACCAACTCCGTTTATCTTCTCTGTGAAACTGCAACGCAGTTCATAAACAGTTCAGGGAAATGGGAAATTCGTATTACATGTTCCAATTAAAATTATTCGAAAGAAAAGAAAAATTGGCTTCTGAAATTTCGTACTTCCAGCCTTTTGAGATAATCATATATCAGAGTTTTTGACAAACGTTTTTACATTTAATGTATCTTATTTTATTTTTAAACTTCTTGCAATGGTATCAGCAAACAAAATTTGTAAAATACGCCAGCCATGAAACGGAAGCGAGGTTCTTTGCAAAATGGTGACATTGTATTGGTTGTACTCGTTTATGCAATATCCAACTCCAAGGCAGTGGCACACGTTTTGGGAATAGTGGACAATGAAGCACAGCACATTGGGTGCAAGTAAAATGAAAAAGCAATATGGCGCTCTGTTCAGGCGCTGTTTTCTGGTCTGTTACAGCTGTGTTTAGCTTTTATTACGTTTTAAAATCTTAATGTTTGGAACTGAAGCAAGACCTCAACCATTCGCTCCTAGTATATTGCAATAGGAGAATGCAGTGCTGACCTCATCGCTGCTATGCAAGGCTCGAATTTCTAATCAGCAAGAAAACAAGGAGCATTTCATGCAGTTTATGCTAAAAATATATTATACATATAATCCAGTTTTAGCTAAATATACATTATACATTCAATACAATTTCTGCTAAAATATACAGATTGATTTAGAACTCATAGGACAAAATTTAAGGGTAGTAGAGCACACTACAACAAACATTTTTTTATATAGGAATGTATGGGCGCAAGTGACGCGTTGTGGCACAAACAGAAGAAATAGACATGAAAGGAAACATAAATTGTTTACTTAAAGCATCGTTGACAAGTGCTTCTTTACAGCAATGTTTATAATAATTGCTTTAATTTGCGTCCACCGACAGTAATACATTCGTGGCAGCGTCAACGGAATGATTGGCGTACAGTTTCAAAGATGCCAGGTATTTGTCGCACACGTGCAGCCTCAACGATATTCGAGTGACGAGGTCCTCAACAGAGTCAACTGGAGTGTGGTAAACGAGGTCCTCAACAGAGTCAACTGGATTCTCGTAAACGAGGGCCTCAACAGAGTCAAGTGGATTCTCGTAAACGATGTCCTCAACAGAGTCAAGTGGATTCTCGTAAACGAGGTCCTCAACAGAATCAAGTGGATTCTCGTAAACGAGGTCCTCAACAGAGTCAACTGGATTCTCGTAAACGAGGTCCTCAACAGAGTCAACTGGATTCTCGTAAAGGAGGTCCTCAACAGAGTCAACTGGATTCTCGTAAACGAGGTCCTCAACAGAGTCAACTGAATTTTCATAAACGAGGTCCTCAACAGAGTCCAGTGGATTCTCGTAAACGAGGTTCTCCACAGAGTCAAGTGGATTCTCGTAAACGAGGTCCTCAACAGATTAAAGTGGATTCTCGTAAACGAGGTCCTCAATAGAGTCAAGTGGATTCTCGTAAACGAGATCTTCAACAAAGTCAAGTGGATTCTCGTAAACTAGGTCCTGAACAGAGTCAACTGGATTCTCGTAAACGAAGTCCTCAACAGTCAACTGGATTCTCGTAAACGAGGTCCTCAGCAGAGTCAACTGGAGTCTTGTAAACGAGGGCCTTCAGAAGTCGCCATAAAAAATAACCGAGGCTCGATAAATCGGACCATCGGGATGCCCAACGGACTGGTCCACCACGGCCAATCCATCGCGCCCCAAAAGTGTCATCCAGGTATTTGTACACATTAATGCTGAAATGGGTTGGCGCCTTATCATGCTGAAACCACTGTCCTTTTAAGACGGCCAGTGGTATATCTTGAAGCAATTCTGGTAAACCCTCTTCCAGAAAAATACAATAACATCTGCCATCGAGTCGCTTTGGTAGTAGATATGCGCAGATGCATAATGTGCAAGCCACCTACTGCCCTCTACCGGCAACAATACATGCCAATAACTCCGTCGACGCAGTCACGCATGTAATACTTTTGGTGGATGCAATTTTGAGCAATTATTGTAAACAGTGCTGTAAAGAAGCACTTGTCAACAATGCTGTAAGTACACAATTTATATTTTCTTTCATGTCTATTTCTTGTGTTTGTTCCTCAACGCGTCTGTTGCGCCCATACGATCCTACACAAACAATATTTTGTTGCAGTGTCCTCAACCACGCCTTAAGGTTTGTCCCATGAGTTCTGAATCACCCTGCATATTATATATGCAATGCAGTTTATGCTAAAAATATACATACTTCTGCATATCTTCATGCAGTGATGTCGTAGTTGGATCTTGAAATTTTCTTTAAGGCTGCAAAACGCCTTTACCTTATAAGCAAGCAAACCGTGTTTTATAAATAAAAACACAAATTTTTTTCGTATTCTCAAGAACTTACGGACTTCTGCTGTTCTTTATACGTGCTTATTTATTTATTCTTTAAAAAAATATTTCTCCAAGTATCCTGACAGTATTCATCACTCCACATTGGACTGATACCCTAAGCTGTAAAATATAAACATTTAAAGTTTAGTACCTCTCAAACTTATACCCCGGTCGTCGTGTTTCGTATGTGTAATCAGTACTACCTGTTTTTTGCTGCAGTTCACTTGAACCATCAGTACGACAGCAGTCGAATAAAATATCCCTAAGGAACGTCAATATCCAACATCATTCTGCGATCTGCTAACTCAACGTCACGCGATTCCTCTTCATTTATGTAAACGTCAAGGGAAATGAGTTGTTTTCATTTCCCATTTAAACATTGTTGCATTGATCCTTGGACTTTTCCTGAGATCACCTATACAGTTAAATCTCCAGTTTGAACTGTTCCAACGGGTTGAAATAAGATGGCGATCCGAAAGGATATACAGCTTTGCCATTTTTGGATATAACTAAACACATAATCAGTTATTGGGCAAAATTACATTATTCTGTGCCTTACACTTGTATGATCATAGCTTTAAAATTATTTTGGAAAATCTCCACTGAGATATCTGAATACAAATAAGTGTCTTTCTAAATACGAGAAGGAAGAAGAATTTTGTGGTTCAAGCGAATCTTACGGTTATCAATAGAAAGCAATTTATAGATTTATAAATGTATAGTTCGTCTCTTATTGTAGATATCTTACCGTCGTATGAATAAACGTTGTTCCGAGCGGGTGCAAAATTGAAGCTCGAGTTGGTCTGTTAGTGGGAGAATGGCCCCGTATCCCGTCTCTTAGAAGACAATTTACTTTGGAGAGTGATCGATAGATTAGAAGCAGGGTAATCGGAAGTTGTTTTAATTTCCCATTTAAACAATGTTGCATTGTTCCTTGGACTTTTCCTGAGATTCCCCATATAGTCAAATCTCCAGTTTGAACTGTTGCGACGGGTTGAAATAAGATGGTATATTGAGGATACGCAGCGTTGCCATTTCTGGATATAACAAAACACATAATCAGTTATTGGACAGAATTACATTCTTCCGTGCCACACTTGTATGATCATAGCTTTAGAAATATTTTGGAAAATCTCCACTGAGATATCTGATTTCAAATAAATGTCTTTCTAAATACGAGAAGGAAGAAGAACCTTGTGGTTCAAGCGAATCTCACGGTTATCAATAGAAGGCAATTTATAGATTAATAAATGTTTAGTTTGTCTCTCATTGTAGATATCTTACCGTCATATGAATAAACGTTGTTCTGAGTGGGTGCAGCATTTGAAGCTCGAGTTTGTCTCTTAGTGGGAGAATGGCCCAGCACCCCGTCTCTTAGAAGACTATTTACTTTGGAGAGTGATCGATAGATTAGAAGTAGGGCAATCGGAAGTTCAGGTAGCAAGATGGCTGATTGCGCCAATGCAATCGGTCTGCGATGTCTGGAGGCATTTGTAGGAACAGGAACAAAAACCAAAACGCCACAGCAAGGATGCCCACGAGTCACAACAAGACAATGAGACTGTTATTTGATCCTAAGAGCTCTCCGCCATAGGGAGTCGATGGCGAGCCAACACTCTCAAGAGCTCTTTTATGTTACAAGACCCATAAATTTAAGCAAACAGTTGATAGAAACCGTGCTTGCGTACAGAGAAGCCTGTATGGAAAAAAGAGAGTGGTCTGTATCCCACACGCCGCATCGCACAGAAGTGACAAAATCACCATTTGACCCTGAGCAATCGGCCTGTGTTCTCTTCATTGTGGAGTCACGGTACAGGCTAGATCCGGATTCTGGAGACATGCACCTATGGAGACAGGTTGAAGCAGAAGTCTTCCCTCAGACTTTAGGAAAATTGACAAATACTGTGGTGCAGTACACCTGGTTTGTGCTCGCATCAAGATGGATGAACGCCCGCCACTGGGCTGTTTCTAGGGCTCACCCGAAAGGCTGCATGGATATAGAGATGACATGCTTGAGCCTTTCCACGGCTTTGTACGAGAGCTTTTGTCTCCAGTTACTTTTTATGGAAAATAGCACACGCCTTTAGAGTGCTCGCCAAGTCTACAAATACCTGAAGAGTGGCAATGTTCACAGGATTACAGGAGATCTTGTGGTGGCCTTTCAAGATCTCCCCACCTAAACGTGACAGAGCATGTCTCGGATGCCAGGGGTACAGCAGTTGCAAGACCCGGTAGCTCATTTTCGAAACCTTCCTGGAACATCGAAAAGCTGTCATGTAGCAGTTGAACTTATTGCTTGAAACTCTCATTCATAGCCTTATGAACAACACGATGGCTCGTTGTGCGAGCTGTATCGGTGTTCGGATAAAAATATTGTCCATTGTGTCCTTAAAATCTGTGTCATTTAGTACATGAACTTCGACGGCCATGCTGTGAAACGCATGCTTCCTCCTCATGCTATGATGGCTTTTCTTTTCTTTCGTGTATTGCTGCGTTTTCGATTTTGTCGGTACCACTATCATTATACTCTGTCTTGTGTCATTCATGATATTTGTTTGTCACGTTTATTTTGGACAGCGGTGTTGTTTAAATACTGCACGATTTTGCCGGCTTAAACAAGAATTCCTGTACACACGCGACACACCGTTACGTTTACTGCTTTCAGTCATATCTATATATCAATTCTATAACGTTTATTACTGTGAGTCCTATATTGAGAGAACGGTTGAACGTAAAGATATGGCTGAGGTGTCAAAATAAATGCCTTACCATGTAGATGTACCAGTCAAAGAAAAACGTGTGATTGAGACAACGGTTCGGACATTATGCGGTGGCAAAGCTCCCTTGTAAAGTCTATGGGAGAAGCGCGAGGGTGGCATTCAATCGCCTGCGGTTCACTCACGCGCTGATGAAGGCGACAGCATGGAGGGACTGAGATAGTCCGAAGTCCGAAGTCTTTTTTCTGAGGGAACTGTTGCACAAAGCAACGCTATCAGGCATTCCTATTAAAGTTCTCATCGGAACAGCGAACACTCTCGAAGACCTGATTGCGTTATACCGTTGAACTGTTTGATGCATATATACAATTTAATATTCATTCGATCCAGTTTATTCATGTAGGTAAGACGTTTGCCCTTACGTTAAGACGTAAATAAACATCCGTTGACCATTGTTAGTGCAAATATTTAGAATGCACATATTGAGTTTTGCCATCTTTATCTTCATTCTGTAAGGTTTTTTACTTTGTGACCTATTTTGCGATAACAGCTGAACGTAAAAATATGGTTCAGGTATCAAAATAAAGTTCTTACGATGTAGATGTGCCAGTCGAAGAGAAACCTGAGATTGGGGCAACGGTTCAGACGTGTGTGGGTTGCAAAGTTCCCATGTAAAGTCTATGGGAGAAGCGTGCGCCTTTTATATACATCAGGTGCTCAGTTTACGGTCAGACTTGGTGTGTGTATTGTGTTCTATTTTCAGTCCAAGAGTACGTATATACTTTATAGCATACATTAACCTTAACAGAATGTCTCTCCCGCAGAAAAAAAAGAAAACGTAAGATCCTTACTGGAAGGCATGAGCGATCAGTGGGTCGCAACTACGAGTATATGTCTCAGACAAGAGAGAATGAAGAGTACTCGCAACGCGAATTTCATTCCAAAAACATTTACAAGTACAGTTGTGACTTAAGATGAGAGTGAAAGAGTGCGCTCGCTATCCAGTTGAATTTTTGCACACGATCGAGATCGGTGGACTTTCGCCTCACATTTTACGACTGAAAAAGGGTGCAGTCGTGATGCTCATCACGAACCTGGCCGCCCAGGTGGCGCAGTGGTTTAAGCGCTGGATTATGATGATTCATTCTTGACGGGTCTGGGTTCAACTCCCGATGATGCATGGATATTGTGTTTGTCTTACGGCACTGGCTCTCTCCCTTCCATGTAACCGCTGACCCCAAATTAGGGACGGGCGACTGTTATAGCCCATTGACTTGCTCAAGGTGGTCGTTAAACCTTAAGTCTAAAAAAAAATTGCGCACCTGGACTTTTGTCTTTACTTAAGTGGTTGAGTGAATTTATCAATCAAATAAAATTTGCATTTGTTGTTTCATATAAGTTTAATTTTTTTCAAAAAAAAAAAAAAAATAACAAACTAACCATGAAAGAATTACGGGATTATGCCATATAATACAAATTTTGAAGATGACAATCCGATTTTTGGCGTAAATGTAACAAGGATGGTAAGTCGGAAAATATCCGAAAACTTGAAAATTTTCATCGTCCTGGAGCGGAATTCGAACCCGCGTCTCCCAGAAAACGCCCGGGTATGCTAACCACTACATAGTTATATTCAAATTGATCAAAAACTTGAAATTTAGTCATTCTGGGTGTAGTGGTTAGCATACCCGGGCGTTTTCTGGGAGACGCGGGTTCGAGTCCCGCTCCTGGACTATGAAAATTTTCAAGTTTTCGGATATTATCTGACTTACCATCATTGTCACATTTACGCCAAAAATCGGATTGTCATCTTCAAAATTTACCAAACTAACCGTTGATTTCGACAAGTTTCGTCTAGTTCATTATAATGCTGGAAGAAATTACAGTACATAGAAAACGCTCCGAGGTGAAACTCGCTTTCAGTAAGTGGAAATATTTTTTTTTATTTAAAAAAGTGAAGATATATCCTAATGTAAGTTTTTTGAAAATAATATACTGTGATATATTAAAAAATAAAGGATAAGCATTTAAAAGTTAGGAGTTGTGGAAGAAATTAAGGACTGACTACTTCACCTTGTACTTAAAATATCGACAATCTTCATAAATTTTCAACAAAACGTAATGAAAGATATCCCTGAAATAAAACAAATGATCATGGTATTTGATATATCACTTAATATTAAAATTAAGTCTTAAATACAGTAGTCAAAGATATAGCATTAATTTCGCCGCACTGTACCAGAAGAGAAAGTTATTGATATAATATTAATATGTCTTAGGGCATACGAAATATTTCTCATGAAAATTATAGTTGCTCAAAAAATTTTTGATGCGCTTTCATGTAATTTTTTCTTTGTCTGTCGCATAGCTTTGTATATACTTGTGCACTCGATGTTCAATGGGTCTCAGGTATACGACAGACTGTAGCTTTTATTCCTCTTGATTTGTGAAATTTGTTTCAAAGTTCAGCATATCTTCGCTAATTAATGTGTAACTGAATAGACAACTAGTCTCGGATAAACAGGGAATGCATAAATACAGCGCAATAAACTCTAAAAGCAGACTATAATAGGTAAGTCTTATTCATGTTATAAGAATATCAATGTTTTCCTGAAGTGCAGAAACACAGAAAGATTTACCACTTAAGAGTGACACTTCCGTTGTTTTGAACTCCCATTTACAATTCTTTTTACAGATTATTTGAAGAGAAATTAGGGATTTAAAGAGATATGACATTTTACTGTCAAACTACGTTCCACATCAACATCACAGCCTATGATAATTTTGAAAGAATAGTTTGCAGCCACTCATATAATTGAGGGATATCTCCCTTAAGAAGCGTCCGTGCTCGGTGATAATATAGAGAACTACTCTAAACAATTAAAAGACATTATCTTCAATCCCATTCAAATTAAATTTGTGTTTTCAATACGTTTTTATATAAACGTATTTCACATTTCCGAAATACATTTGATTATGAATAAATCAGTGGTACGTGAGGGTTAATGTTTTTATAATATTACTATTTATGACTGCGATGAATTCTCAATGACAGTACATTAAAAACAATTGAAACTGCAAATACAGAAAATTTTACACTGGAAAAATGGTTGAGATTTGCAAACCGTCACCCAATTGAAATCGCATTACATGACATTTAATCATCGATATAAGTTTAGTTTGCAGATCTAATTGTTTAACAAGAAACCCATTTTTGCTCTTTCTAACAAAAGGCAACAACTGTCGAAATGGTGTCGATTTTTGTGAAAGCTTATTAGGATTTAGGCTTCAGATGTGGGTGATTTAGGGAACAGCTCTTCGACAGCTTGTTATCCGTATCCTCAATATGCGCTGTTCTCGAGTTTTTCAATTAATGTAAAACCTAAATTAGCTCATCCTTTTTCTGTACTATGCACACTATGTAAAGTTGCTTTGGGTTCCTTGTACTTGGTTTCTTCAATAATATTTTAACATACATGTTTCTTGAGTAGTGTAGCACTTAAATCCGATTTTCTTCGCAAGAAAGATTTTTAAATTTGCGCTGTAAAGTCCGAAAAGTTTATTTCGAGCCCGATGGACAGTTTTAGATGATTTTTATCATCATCAACATTGTCAACCATTACCTATCCACTGCTGTACAAAGGTCTCTCCAAGCCTCTTCCACAAGGGTCTGTCTTGTGCCAGTCTCCTCCATGTTACTCCCGCATACTTTTGAATTTCATCCACCCATCTCCCATGTGGTCTTCGTCTAGATCTTTTCCTGTCCCTTGGAATCCAATCTAAAATTTCGCCTGTCCATCAATGGTCTGTTCTTCTGGCAGTATGTCCAGCCCATTGCCATTTCAGAGATTTTACTCTGATCATGATGTCTTCCAGTCTTGTCCTTTTCTGATCCACGAGTTCCTCTTCTTATCTCTCCTGGTTACCCAAAGCATGCACCTCTCCATGCTTCTTTGAGTTGTCTGCAGTCTTTGTTCTTCTCTTTTAGTTAAGGTCCACGTCTCTGCACCATTCGTAAGCACTGGAAGGATGCATTGATCAAACACTTTTCTTTTGGACATAATGGCATATTGCTCTTGAAAATTATGCTGTTTCTTCCAAAAGCTATCCAGGCAAGTTTTATACGTCGATTAATTTCTTCATCAATGTGGCCCTTACTTGATATCTGCTGTCCAAGATAAACGTACGCATTTGGTATCTCCAGCTTTTCTCCATCAATTGATAAATCTTCATTTCTTGTAAAATCATTGTACATCACTTTTGTCTTCTGAAAGTTCATTTTTAATCTCACTTCTTTACTCTTGTCAGCAAATTCCTGGATCATACTCTGCAGCTCTGATGGGGTAGTTACAAAAATGAAAACGTCATCAGCAAAACGAAGATGAGTTACATAATCTCCATTAATCGTTATCCCTGTGTTTTACCAGTTCAGTGATTTAAAGACATTTTCCACTGTGGCATTAATGACCTTGGGAGATATGGTGTCCACTTGTCTCACTCCCGTTCCAACTTTTATGTGCGCTGTATTCTGAAACAGCCGAAACTTTGCACTTGCATTTTCATAGATGTTATTAATAATATTAATGTATGCATCTTCAGTACCGCAGGATTTCAAAGCCATTGTAACTACTGATGGTTTCACTGAATCAAAGGCCTTTTCATAATCGATAAAAGCCATGCATAATGAAAGTTCATATTCCCTTGCTCTTTCAATTAGTTATCTCAGTACGTGGATATGATCTATAGTGCTGTAGCCACTCCTGAATCCAGCTTGTTCTCTCAGTTGAGCCATGTCCAGTGTTACCTTCAAGCGGTGTGAAAAAACTTTAGTGAAGAATTTATAAACCACTGATAGGAGGCTGATAGGTCTGTAGTTCCTGAGATCCTCAATGTCACTATTTTCATATAGCAGGATCATTGTAGCGGTGTTCCAATCCTCAAGAATCTTCTCTTCATTATGGCATCGAATGAAAACTTGGGCGAGTACTGCTTCGATTTCTCCACTTACTTCTTCTATGATGTCTACAGGAATTCCATCTTCTCCTGGAGCTTTTTTTCCCCCGCTTCATGTCCTTGATTGCATGTGCAACTTCTTCTGGGGGGACTGGGAGAACTCTGGTACTGGTGCCTTTCATGATGTCTGGAGTACATGTATCATCTCTTTTATATAATTTGGAATATAAATATTTCACTCTTGTCAAAATTTCGCCTCTAATTCTTGTTAGAGGACCATCTTCTTTTCTCAGTGCCATTATCTGTTTTCTTCCCTTACTGATATGTCCCTTTGCTATCTTTAGGCTTTGGTTGTTTTCAATTGCTTTCCTCACTAGTTTACAGTTGAATTTCTATACGTCTTCAGTGATATCGTTTTCGTACTGTCTTGCATAGCTCTATATATTCCACTTTGGAAGTCACATCTTTTTTAGTTCTCTTCATCTCTCTTCTTTTTCGCATCAACCTTTTGGTTTTTCCTGATAATATGTTCCCATGCAATTTGTTCTTAGACCCAGCTAATTTTGTTGCTGTTTCCATAAGAGCTTTGGTTACTTTTCTGTTAACTTCAGAGATGTCCACTTCTTCAGATGTTATACCTTCTGAAATAAAGAATCTATTTCTCAGTTTTAATTTGGAGGTATTATGATGCTTTTTAAGGTTGGTCCCGTTAATACACTTTGTTTGTTTTATGAGCTTCCCACGCTCAAGTTTAACTTTGAGGTGCATTTTACATCTTACCATTCTATGGTCACTACCTGTGTTGAACTTGTTCAGCACACTGCAGTCTTCCATGACAAATTTCTTGTTACACATAGTAAAATCACATACGCTTTTATATAGCACGATAAATCACTATAACATGATAGCCGCCATGCAATGAAAGGAAGATTACAAAAAGAATAAAAAATACAAGAAACAAAGTAATTCGAATATCTAGCAATACGTACTTAATTCGTTTTAGAAAAACAAATCATAGATTTGATTGCGTGTATAGGGTACTTCGCAATAAATTATTAAAATATGAAAGGTACGGACATATATACTATTACAATGGTTACCCAGCTAAATTGCGCTGAATAATAGTTACCGATAAATAACTAATCGGTAGCTATGGTACATTACTGTGTACTCTAAATACTATACTTTATATTGAGAATGTTACTTTTTGTATTCCTTCGTTTGAAGAAAGTTTAATAGTCAAGACTCCCTTACTTCAACTAATTAATGGTTATCAGAAAGAGGTAAGTTTTCAAACGTTACACTGATACTAATTTTTGTTTCGTACAAATTCTGACATATTTAATCTTTTAAAGGCAGATTTACTTTAATCAAATAATTCTTACAATTTTCAGCGCACCCGAAACACAAATGTACATATACAGTCTGGTTTTACCAAAGCTCCCTCAAAACGATTTTTATCTCCTCTATCATCTAAGCAGTGCCGATTATAAATTTATCATAGATGATAAGCAGTCAGTTCTTGTCCTGTATATCCTCCTCCATGACCCAAGCTATAAAAGCGAATGGATAGTGTCCCTGGCAAGGATATCCTGCTGCTGGATAGAAGCAAGGTACTTAAACATATTCTCTATACTTTCACAGGATTATCGCCGCTGTTTTGCTCTTCTGGCAGGCAATCAAGCAGAAATAATTAGTGTTAATGAACACTTTAGGTAACAAAGCTATAAGGGCAGCAAAACGATCTAATTCGTAGGTTTACTCGTTCCAGCCGCACTCTACGCACACCAGTTCTTAGACTGCAAATGCATAATGTATTCGTGCGAGCTGATTTTAGCTTAATTTGCTAAACTCGAGTTAATTTATTCCTGTTAATCAAATAGTTCGGGAAACACACACAATTTATTGGTAGCATGTAACATGTACGCAAAAAATATATTATGCATTTTTCAGGAAACGAAGATGAACCATCACTGAGCATTAACCTTAAAGGGACTTGCTGAGCTTTCATTTCGTCATGGTGTAACAGCTGCCATATCTTTAAAGTACACCCAAATGCGACAGTATATTCAGAGCTTGGCTTAATACTGTTGTGCTGATGTTTTCATTAAGCACTGATATTCCAAAAAATTCTTGCAGTTGGATGATCTAAAATAGAAGAATCAATACACTGTTCTTCGAAGCATTTCACTACTCCCTTCATTTGAGAAATAAAGTTCATATAATTATTTGTATTGCCTTAATAACTATAAATACACCTATGTAGGTAGTATAAGTGTATTTGGTTCAGCAGAATGCGCATATTATTAGGACCACAGTTTGCATAAATAATTTGCTCCAATTTTCGTGCTGCATTGAAGACAATCTCAAGGTAATAGCTTTGCTTACTCTTGATTTCAGTCAGCTGATGGCGCATGCCCTTTAAAGCAGCTGTAACCAGCGACTAGAGAAGTTAGTATCGGACAACATCTCATTTGTATCTTTTCAATAAACTTAAATCAAATTTTGCTTTCTTTTACTATGCTTTTTCTTAATTTATTTCATGTTCCCAACTGAAATGCAAAGCTCTTTGGTTTCTGCTTTCAGACTCTGTGAGAATGCAGTGAACGATGACTCACTCTCTGATGTGGCACCTTCGCTTGACTTTGGGATTTGTAATCTTTTACTTCACTGCTAGTCCGACTGATGATTTAGACGGTACCAGTGTGATGAGGTCAGTTCCGAAAAAAATAATTTTCGAAATTCGGTTTATTGCTAAAAATGCGGTACTAACCTCACTTTCCTTTCATTTTAATATCCGCTGAAACATTTAAAATATATTTACAGAAGTTCGTTTATTTTCCACTTGGAATAATGTACATGGCACCTCCATTTCGCAGTGAAAAGCCAGCTTTTGTATAGATGGAGAAAAAACTGTTTTCTCGGAAACAGAAGAAATCAAAAAGTAAGAAATGATCAGGGGAAATTTTATTCCTTCGAAACCAAAACCAAACTGGCTTGAACTGTAGAATTGTCTTTGCTGAGCGGAATGGTAGCCCACTCCTTGGAATTGCGGAAAGGCAATTACTGCAAAACAGGTTGTCTCAAAGTCATACCACAATTTGGGCTATGCTATTTCATTATTGGTTAAATGAATCAGATCTGTGTCTTAATCGTTTTTGTTAACGTTAGGGACAGTTGTTTTTCTTAATTTTATAGTAAGATACGAAAAATCGGCGACAAATTTTGAAGCAGGATAGTTTTACGTAAAATAAAGGAAGCTTTTCGGATCCCTAAGAAATGGAATTATCCATCATTTAGGATTCTTTTTGCATTTCATGATATAAAAGTATAATCTGTGACAATTATTAATTAAATAAAAATTGGCATATTAATTCATGTGGCCAAATTCAGTTCTTAAGATTCCTAACTTATTTCAGAACTGTTACTTGCTGTGCCAGTGCCAAAAATTACGAAGAGCATGAAAAAGATCCTATATTCTTATTCACCTACAGTTTAGTGCACAAAGGTATTGAATTCAAACGAGATGGTCATAAGGTGTCATCCCTAATTTTTAATATCCATAATGCAAGATTCATTCAGAAACTTCGCTCTTGAGTTTTTCTTGAGAAAAATGAAGCCGAATATAGGGACATGCTGTTGCATACGGATGAACGTTTTTCTATCCGCGTTAAACATATGAAAAGGTAAAGGTTTACAGCATTCCAGCATTCTTTACTTTTTCATTCTTTATAAGTTCTATATAACACAATTTGCTTTGATGAGATGAAAGGTAAAAGCTTAACTTTTGTATTTCTAGTTATATTATCAACAACATTTGAAATTCAATTTACTCACAGCAGGGTAATGAAAATGACCACCTTACGAATATATTGAAATAAAAATTTAATATAGTTTGCAGGAAAAGACAGGCTGGTGTTATCTTTTTGGGTAACTATTTGCGAAAAATATAATTGACGATCGCTGAAATTGTGGTTGGAAATCTTTTTTCTTTACAAATTAAATAGACAAGATAAGTTCTTAATACAGTAGTTAATGCTAAGTTATTATACAGTACTTACAGACTATTGCTTCTGGTGCTTCAATTTATATAAATTTATTTATGGGTATTTCAGATTCCAGAATACAAAATTTTTAAATTCATTTGCACTTGAACAGTAATGCTACTAATCTTAATGAGATTAAAAATTGTTTGTTTGCACTATTTTATTGCAAACTTATTAAATCTATATGAAATTAAATTAAACCGGGTTAAAATACATTAAGAATATCTACCTTCTCGTTGTGTTGCTGTGTTTGCGGTAGCAGATGGTAACATGTCTTTCCTTAATGTAGGTCAGCCTTTTGTCAGTACGCCTCACCTGGGCAGGGCATATTGACAAAAGAATTACCAAAGGACGAAGAATACTGAATTCCCTGCTCTTAAAGTTTCCAGTAAACAGAAAATCCCTAATTAATGTGTAATCAACGACGTACATTGCTCAAGGATCCCTTGGGATTACAACAGTATGTTTACGCAAACGAGCCTTTGTCACAGTACAAAATAACTGAAGATCCCTAAAAGTTTTTATTGTGTGTATGATAAATTTGTATGATCATTATAAAAACGGTTTTGTAATGACTGTATTTCGTGTTATGGGAAATAGGAAGCTAGCAAATTACTCTAATAATACAGTTCAGAATGAAATATTTAATTTATTGAAAATTGATCTCAAGGATGACTAAAGCACTACTCTCCGTGCACCAGATAAAAAAATCATTAAGTCCGGCCAAAAAATGTAATTAAAAAAAATAAAACTACAAGACGGTGAAAAAGGACTAGAAACCTAACAAAAAGTAATTTGACTGACATAGAAAATAATGGTACTCAAAACACATTCAATTGAATTGTAAACAATTTGCCTCTCTTTGTGTTTAATTTACAAACTCCAAACAGCCAGACCGAGTCACACATATTAAAAAAATACCACGGTTAAAGATAAAAATCCTAAATTATCCTACAAAGTTGTATAAGGAGGAAACTCCGGAGTGCATCAAGGTACAACTTCATTGAGAAAACTGTAAAAAATGCAAAATTCAAAGACATACTTCATGATAATTTGTAAATATTATGAAAAGAAACATTATTGGTTAAAATACCCGTTAAAGAAATACACTAATTTTTTGCTGCTTAAATTACATAATCAGAAGATAATCACGGAAATGGATATGTATAGTTTCTTAAATCAAATATTTGAAAATTTGGAAAAAATATATGATCAGAAGATTAACAATCCCGACAATGTAATACTATTGATAACCCATCATAATCCATAACGGAGTAACAATATTTTGAAAACATATGCACTCAGCAGACAAAACGTTAGAGATAGGGGTAATACGCTGTTGACATGGGCGTCCACCGCACCAAATTCAGCAAATCCAAATCGAACGCAGGGAATAAATAGCGGATGACAGGGATTTTCAACAGTGTATCAAAATCAAAGAACACAGATAAACGTGTATAATGAATAAGATTCTCCGATATGGACGTGTAGTGCAGGAAAGCTTACGTTAAGTCACGTTAGGGTTATTGAAAGGTTACTTGACGTAGCTAAAGTGTGCTTAATCTTCAAAGTGCTGGAGTTTGTTTAGGTAAGACACGCACGTGCAATAAATTCCAAGAATATGGAATTTATTTTTACTCAGCGATCCCCGTTATCTTGAATATCAGTAATATAACTTCGGTTTTAGTACATTAGTACCTTGAAGGCTCCTTATTAGAGCGGTAAACACAATATTCCCTGAACTTAACGTAAACACTCAATGAAATAGACTTAACGGCCAGACAGAGGTCTGACAATAAAATGAACTAAGAAAACGTACTCACTTTTAACCTTTTATTGGGAAGCTTCTGGTATTACTCAAATACACACTCCAAAATAACACAACTATGGATATTCCGAACTTTCGTACTATCGTAATATCGTAGAAACGTAGGTAAGCCTCCCCAGTGGCGCAGTGGTCTAAGCGATGGCCTCTGATCATTCGTCCGAAAGGGGTCCGGGTTGAAATCCCGGTGAGGCATGGATGTTGTGTTTGTCTTACGGCACTTGCTCTCTCCCTTCCCTGGAACCAGTGACCTTAAATTAGGGACGGGAGACTGCTTATAGCCCGTTGAGTTGCTCATGGTGGTCGTTAAACCTCCAATCAAAAAAAAAAAAAAAAAAAACGTAGGTAAATCGCATATCAATAATCAGGAAGAACCTATCACATATAAAACGATGCTCTCCGGTATACTTGACCGCGCCTATATATATATATACTGCATACCACAACGTCATGACTTACACTCGTTGAAACATATAATTCAGCGGGAGAAACAACATCTCGTTAAGTGAGAAGATAATTTGCATAGGAAATAAAATAACAAGAGATAGTAAAATCAAAAAGAAACTGAATCTAGAGTATACGTTACACGTGTTCATCTGAGTAAATTGAATTTGGGTTCAATGTCATAGCGCGACAGATTGATCATTGTGTTGCCCAAGTGGTAAGAACCCAAGTGTTCTCGAGGGCAACCGACTCAACCATATGCCTGGAATATACCATCGACGGACGTTCCAGTGCATATAGAGTAAGCGGTAGCTGACCACAAGCCATTGATGACGGGATCGACGTAGGATATCCCCGCTCGTACAGACGGACCGCTTGGCAACGGATGCACAAAGAAAATCCAGGGTAAAGAAAATCCAAAAAAATCTGAACCACTGAACACTGACGCCAAGTCGTGTGGTCAGATGAATCCCACTTTAAACTGTACCAAAATGACCGAAGGCTGAGGATGTAGCGTTAATAGCCTAAGACCACTGCTTCGTCGTGCCAGGTCTTTCCTGTTCAAAGGTGGTGGTGGCTCTGAAACGGTTTGAGGAGCCATCCTATGGGACAAATTAGGTCCCTTAGTGTGTCTCGTTAGGTCCTTTAACGCTGCGATGCCAGAATATGCTGGCTGATAATCCACATGCTTTCACGGCATTCGCGCACGCTGCAGTTGGTGGTCTGTTTCAGCAGGACTCCCTGTCATGTTAACCAACAATATATAGAAAGGAAATATAGTAGATATAAAAACGTTACCGAGCAAGATTGGACTAACATATAAATATAATTTAAAGCTATTTTCACGTAAAAAATAATTACCTAAATATTGATTATTCTCCTTATTTCTAGAAAATATCAAAGATCCTCAGTTTATATATTCACTTTCATCCTTTCGCCTTAAAGAGCGGTTTTTCATTCACACAAGAAAAAGAGCTAAAAGTCTTTGCATCTATTCCTTGAAGTATAGAATCTGTATTTCATCTACATGTTTATTCTACTGATTCATACAATTTAATGTTATGGAAAATTGGCTTTTCATTTATACCATGTTAATACTTTAAAAACAGAAATTTGGAAATATATTACCCATAAACCTAAACAAAAAAATATCCATTTTAACCCACTAATTATTCACATTCTGTACGTTGAGCTGTACCGTAGTCAAATATCCCATGAACATAAGATTGTCGTTAATTTAGAAGCTCTTAGAAAAAGTATATATAGACTCCGAAACGTACAGTAATTTATTCAAAACAAAAAATATAATTATATAAAATTATTTTACTATTATTAATTTATGCATTCTGGATGTCAAAATTTCCTGAGAACTTAGCGTTTTCCCAAATAGAGTTGCGTAGAATTCGCATTGTGGTTACTGGTTTTAACATGGGAACCAGATGAAGCGTTAGGTCTTTGTGCTTTAAATGCTATGGAAGAAATTTGGGTTAGCTCTTTCTTTCTGAGATATATTGTGCTACTTTGTAAACTTCAGATTGCTGCAGAATTCAACTCCGAAATTATTAAAATGATAATCTGATTTATGATGTCATTGCTATTTGAAACACATTCTTAAGGTCTTTATGTGGAAGTTTTTCCTCCTGCAAAAAGTTCGTTACTCTGACAAAAAATTATATCTCATTGAAAGATTTTGTATAAAATACAGTTCTTGTTAGTATAAATCAAGTGAAATAGAAACTCGTAATATCGTGAGGAAAATGGGAAACCTAATTTTGAAATTTTGCAAAGCAATAATTTTTAGCACGATAATAGAAAAAAATAGAAAAAAATATTTCATGGCAAGAAAAAACTAGTGTCTTTTGTTTTCATGCCGAAAACATTTTTCCTTGCACATTTCTAACAAAGAAAAACAGAGCAGTGAGTAACAATATTGAGGTCACTAGTAAAGCTGAATCTGAATTTCGTACTTTTGTTTTTCTGGCTGATTATAATAGGAGTTTTGTTTCTAATGTATGATAACAATTACAGAAATTATATTGATAACGTGGAATAATGTACATTACAAGATGTAGGAGCCGTAAATATTATTCTTGCAGTGGAAGTTTCTATATACCAGGAAACTAAATAGAAAACTGCTGCAAATTGAAATGAGGGTTTTGCTGCCTACTTCAGATATACCAACAGTACGGATTAAAAAAATGTATGCGACTGCTTATAGCCCATTGAGTTGCTCACGGTGGTCGTTAAACCTCCAATCAAAAAAAAAAAAAAAAAGGTATATTTTTTAGTATAGAAGACTCCCAAGGATCTTACGAAAAACTTTTCACTGCATCGCAATGAATGACGTAGATAACGAGGTGTTTCAATTTATTTCATATGTGAAAACTTATGAATACTGTATTGCTTAGAGGAAAATCATGTGTTAAAACCATGATAACCGATAGCCACATTTACCGCAAATATGTATGTCAGATGTGTAGTTTTTAGAAAGAGGGAAATAATTTCTGATCACCCCTTTATGCTAATATATCAAATCTTTAATATATTAAACTTCGTAAATATTATTTCTCCTCTCAGACTTCGTCAACATCCACAATACATTAGTTCTGCAAGGAGTTTGTTCCAAAATATATGATTATAATTTGACTTAAAAAAAGTACATATGTAGCAATAATTTCAGTCTAAGATACTTGATTCCGTTGTAGGTAACACTGCTGGAAATATGAAAAATGTCTAGGAGTAGAAATTTCACTTTAACAAATCTTCTATATTAATTGAAGTGGCTGATTTATAATTCCACCGTAAAAGTTCTCGTTGAAATTGCCATCATCAATTTTCTTCACTACTCTCACAGACAAATGGAGATATTACATGGCGAAATTAATCAGATTTGTATGATACTAAAATTTTGGATTTCCGCTCAAACGATTTTTGTCTCTCATTATATCCCATTGAAGTTGTAAATGATATTGCATATAATTTGCACTTTGCACGCAATAAACTCTGATATATTTCATTTTCGATTCTCTGTTCCACTCAGATATAATATTTCTGTTGTTTTAACTAGCACCGTACTTATTTCACACTACAATTTTACACTGGATTTTTACCTGTGGATATAAGTAAAGGCATGATTTAAGCCCGAAATCTTCAACTTCTATGATGCCGTGGACCAAAGTTTTTACATATTTAAAATAATTATAGAGAATACTCGTTCCTACACTTAATTTTTGTTTAACCTTTAAGCTGCTTACAGAATATGAGACCAGTTGAAGTATATAATTTAATAAAGAAAACAGAACTTTGATGACATAACCGCGGAAACTCAAAGTTTTCTAACGGTGGTTGCACGGCCTATTTTTTGCTTTTTTTTAAATAAATCACTGATCTAAAGTTTTTATTAATAACGTTTATGTCAATTGGCATTGCTTGTTTTATTCAAGAAAACGTCCTTTTGCATTTGTAAGTATTTCCTGTTATATAATTCACCATCCAGTTGTCAGAGATCTGTATACAACAGTGACCATGACTTGCCCAAAGGGAATATATATCAGTGAATGTATATACTTCAGTTAAAAGTAGAAATACAAATGCAAGAAAATGTCTTTAACTTACAATGCTCGACATAAAAATTGCCCACCCTGGAGGAGCGAGGATAAAGGAATGAAATTAAGCATGCAAATAGGAATACATGAGCTTGCCTTGATGTGATTTTCCGCTACCTACAGTGTCCATCACATGAGATAATGCAACTGTCGCATCCGCCTGGAAATTCTAGGTCTCCTGGTTCAAAATTAGTTGGGAACGAAGGTCACATTTTTTTTGCTCATGAAGAAAAATTTCCCTGAGTCATTACTTGAAGTCAAAATAAATTCCCGACACGTTTGGAGCCAAAGAATTTCCAAAATAAAGTGTGTTTTTAAATAAAAAATAAATAAAACTACTCAAACGGACCCCAGATGGCCGCACAAGGACTCAAAGATAACGTCGAACACGTGGGGGGATATTTGCGGCGGACACATCCACCGGCTATTGGAGGCAGCTGGCCCCAATCTGCAACTCTCCACTCAACCAGGATCTTTCTGGTCCTTCTGAGGGTGTAGCTGTCCTTTCCCTCTACTGACGGAATGCGATCATGTGGTGAATGATTTTATTCTTATGTGTACTATGATGCAAAATGTTATTTCGAAAGACAGAGACAAATGCGTGTATAGGCTAAACGAATGAGAAGTGAGATGCTAATTACCAAAATTTTTAATGCCCCGTTTGCAGGAAAGAAAGGTAGAGGAAAGCCGAAAAATCATGGAAAGATCACATTCCAAAATGTGTGCGTGAGGGAGAGAGAAAAAAAGTAAAAAATGCAAAAGCTCTTCTGTGAGACGTATAAGTCCTTAAGCTTTCGATGATCACTATGAATGAAAAAATGCAAAAGCTCTTCTGTGAGACGTATAAGTCCTTAAGCTTTCCATGATCACTATGAATGAAGACGTTGGATATACTTGGAGTAAATAAAACCTAGTTCTTACCATCAGTTTTAATCTTCAATTTGTTGGATAACCTTTGATAGAAGAGCTGACTTCTGAGTTTCAGAGAACATCTTAGTGATATATATATATATGTATGTATGATGTCAAAGTCACAAAAGTTAGACTGTGAAATAAGGTACTTTGTGCGTGCAGCCATTTTATCTCTTCTTTGGTTGAAACACGTGCCGAAACGTGCCTGTTGCTCACGTAATTTTCGAAGCACGAGGATTCTTCAGATAGTAATTTCCCCCTTCAGGTGTTCCAGGCATGACTTTTTCCCCAGTAGCCAATTAGACGGCAAACGATTTCTTGTGCATTGGCCTCATTTTACTGCGCAACATGACCTGTTTCTTCGTATTTAACTGTGTTCAAAATGCCTGATTCTTTATCAACGATCTTGAATGGTGTCAAATAGCGATCAGTTATGGGGTTTTAATCTAATGAATGTTTGCCTCATAAAAAAATTAACGCCAATTCAGTGGCAGTTTATTATTCTTAACCTTTATACATACATGGTGTTCGTCGTTTGTTAAGAAATTAGGAGGCTACGGAAGAATACTGGCCGCAAAGGATTTTTCTCGTAAAGTAATAGCCATAAAATCATGTCTGTAACGCTCAGTAGTTAGGACTTCTGCAGACACTCTAAGGGACTCAATGTGTCTCACGAAAAGGCTCTCCTCACCATCACAAACCACCTACGTCTTGCACAGAGACGACATAGCACGCCAGAGCAACGGCCTAATGATGTCGACGCCACTTCCACACCCTCTCGTGAATTCGGTACAGCTGAAAACGAAATTCATCTGACCACACGACAAAGCGTCACTCTGCAGAAATCCGGTTTCATGGTTCTTTAAGGTGGATTTCCAGTAAATTTGCTTCCTATACTTCCAATGGAAAACTTTTGTACACATTTCCTTCACAATTAGTGTTACCAAGGATGAAAATTTGAACATCGATTAAAATAACTTCATCTTATAACTTGGAATACTTAATATTTTCTAAAACATAACAATAGTTATATTAAAAATCAATAACTTTTCTTTTGGTGGTGTTGAAACCAGAAAAAAAATGGCGCGATCTGTACTTTTATGACGTCAGTAGACAAAAAATGAAATGTTGGATTGCATAATCATGTTTGTGTTTCAGAAAATATTAAGTATTACAAGTTATAAAATGAAGCTATTTTAATCGGTATTCAAATTTCTATCCTGGGGAACGCATTAATTGTGAAGAATATGTGTACAGAAGATTTTCCATTGGAAGTATAGGAAGCAAAATTACTTGACGTTCACCTTAATGCGTTTACTTTCATTAATTAGAGTACGTAACTTGGTGGAAAAATATTCAACGGTGCTCTTGTATAGCTTGCCATTTTGAAGTTGAGAAATTTTGATTTTTCAATGCGAGCGTCAGGTGCTTGTGCTTGGATAAGTGTATACTTAAGTTCTGCGAAGGGAGGCTGTGAAAGAAGATGATGTGCAACTCAGTTTTCATATGCAAATTTCTTTACAAAGAAAAGGCAATCTTATGGTTTTTTTCCTTGCACTTTCAAATTAATTTTCTATACATGCAGCCCAAAACTTTCTTTACTTTGATTATCGGAGACGGAAGTAATTGGTAGAGACACTTTAATTATTATACGTACATACCATCGGTGAACGGCTGCTGAAACTGATAGTAACCAAAATCATAACACCAAGCTCACCAGTCACAACGGCGGATGGACAAAAGATCAACTGGATGAAATGTCAGCTGTGTCGGCATTTATGAAAAGTTAGGCTTGAATCATAGTCTGTTGTCTCAAAGATACGATGCTAATGTTTTCTTTTATTGCATAATTATGTTCAAATAATGAATGGTAAAATCCCTAAAACCATCAACATTAGAAAAACACCATTAAAAAGCAAAACGTAATGAAAGGAATGAGACACAAACTAAAAAAGCTACCTTTGAGGAATCGTTTGTCGTTGTTTTACCAGTCAGAAGAACTGTGGGCGTCTACGATATTTTTCACAAAACATAAATCTGTAACTGATGAAAAGCTAAAATTGTTTTAAATAATTAAACGCTAATGAAATCCATTAAAAGCCCATAAACATTTTTTGAAACCAGAAACGGGATGCGCATTCACAACATACAAAGCAAGCAACAGGTCGTTAGGCGTGGCAGTGGCATGTTAGGCAGGTCGTTAGGCGTGGCAGTGGCATGTTCAAGCGGCAATGAAACCTTCATTAACGGACACCTCAGAAAAACGGTAACCGCAGAGCAACGGCAAAGTTTGATTGATACAGAACTTCCATTGAATTAATATTAATGACAACTTCTCCAAAGCGGTACCACTTAACAGCGGCCAACGGATATCTCAGTTAGTCCCGAGAGAAATCTAACGTACCCTTTGTCATTTAGGAATTTACGCAGTTCCTACGGTACTTCGGCAAAAAGAATAAGATGGAAATAATAATTTCTTCTAAGAATTATGGGTGCTACGGGCCTCCAGATGGATGCGTTCTACTATCGCGAGTACAATGATGTGTTTAAAAGAAAAGAAAGCAGTTAAAGTTTAGTTTTAGGTGAAGTGAGCTGAGCTGCAGCTCTTGTGTATGTTTCAGTTGCAGTCTTGGGGACGGAGGGTTGGTGCGTGAAATATTTTCCTTTGGCGGCCGTATATCTATGATTTGTCCCTGTGGGTGCTGTTCCAGTTTTTCGGTGCGCAGTTAGCTAACTGTACATTGCCACTTCACTGTTTAGCATTTTCCCTTTTCTTTCTTTCTTTCTTTCTTTCTTTCTTCCAGTTAGCGTACGTTACCATAAGCTTAACCTCCTAGCTTGATATTTCCAAAGGAAAGTTTGAGACAACGTTTCAGATACCGCTCTCCTTAAATCCTCTCAACCGTGATTTTATTATAAATTGTTGCATTGAGTTTCATTCAGCATTCTACCTTTGCAGAAAGCTGTGAAACCATTTTATTTGTGCGTAAAAATAAAATCTTCGGGTGCTTGAAATATATCTGGCAAGATTACTTTCACTTTTTGTGAAGTATTTAGAAAAGAATAATGAATAATAAAAATAATCAGAATAACAATTACCAAGATTAAGATTAATACTGATCATTATTCTTATTTTTCTGATAGAATCATCCTTATTTCTGTACTTGAAGTCCTTAATATTTTCCATTCTTAGGAAAGCTTCGTCATCCGAAGCATTACGCTGTTCGCGCGCAATTGAGTTGAATATGATGTTATCCGTCCTTCAATGAAATAACGATGTTTGTTCTCAGAATATCATACAACCCGCATTAAATCATTTTGAAGACTGTGATTGAATCATAATATATTCCAAGTAAAAATAAATTTCATCTATCAATACGTTACCAGAAGCTCTTCTATAAGAGAGGCTACGAAATAAAGGACACAGAGGGTGAGAACTGCGTAACATGACAGAGAGGCTCAGTAATGTTTGAAAGTATTTCTTAACTTTTTAAAATCAAGTATTACGGAATTGCTGTCAAATAGTGATAAAAACGGTGTTCCTAGAAAGCCATGACTTTTCTTCGGTATTCGAATGATCGCAACTTATCTGTTACGTTATTTCCAGGAGCCTGAAACCTAGTTACTACAACTAGAAAGGCACATACATACTATCCGGAAAAAAACCACAAAGAACCCTGTCAAAATGAAAATTGGTATGTGTAATGTACATACATACGTTTGTGTGTACCCTGTATATATAGGAAATGAATGCAATTGCAGGGCAATTGGGCTATTTATACGGATAAAACTGCTACAAGAGTAAGGACATGCCAGGACGTTGTAACACCACCCTAACTTTGAACAATCGGTTGCCTGCCATGGAAAATTCGCATGCATTTCACCTGTGCTTTCCTGAGGTAAAGCATGCTAGTTAGTGTCCAAATAACAAGCCGGTTCGCTGACATTCGGATGGAGTTGGCGTCCTGTCCAATTCCATACATATTCGATATTTGATAGGTCGGGCAGTCGGGCTGGCCACAGACCGGTTTCGACACAACGGAGACATTTCCGGGAGAGCTGTACCGTGTGTGACCGGGTATTACCATGTTGAAAAAATTGCTCGGTGATGCGCAATAGGAATTGCAACACATCAGGTCGTAGAATATCATCAATGTATCATTGAACCGTGAAGGTGGTATGGAGTTCTACCAGTGACGTCCCGCTATCGTAGGAAATTTCTTCTCAGACAGTCACTCCCGGTGTGCGTGCAGTGTGCCGTTCCACGTTAAAGGTAGGATCCGTGAGCTAGTCAGCTCTTCTCCAGGTACGCAATTGCTGCTTTGTGGCGCCATGTGCAGACCGTGACTCGTCATTGAAGACCTAACGACGCCTCTGGACCAAATAACACAATGAACAGGCCACATTTCACTGCAACCGGTGTCGGTGATCCTCTATTCTTCGTAGTTGCTAGGGGAGTGGTTCTTCTAACTTAATACCTGTGACGCTAGTCGTCTGGCAATGATAATAACGAAACAGATATTACTTTGCATTTCTAATTTAATCATATATAAAAAAGAGTTTATTTTTTACGAATTATGATACACTTTTTTAGATATTTTTATGCAGCACTGAAACGCGTTTTTAAACAAACTTTTACCTCAATAAATCATTATGAATTATTATTTTGGATAGTATGGTAAAATTTTGGAATGACCTTTCAGACGTTGTCTTCAAAGACGGATCATTTCCAAATTAATGAGGTGTAGTGCAGTAATATATAGAAATAAATATATATATATAGTGATGATACATGTACTCTAGACATCATGAAAGGTAACAATACCAGAGTTCTTCCAGTCCTCCCAGCAGAAGTTACACATGCAATCAAGAACATGAAGCAGAGAAAAAGAAGCTCCAGGAGAATATTGAATTACTGTAGACATCATACAAGAAGCAAGTGGAAAAATCGAAACAGTATTCGCCCAAATTTTCACTCGATGCCTTAATGAAGGGAAGATTCCTGAGGATTGTAACACCGCTACAATGATCCTGCTACGTAAAAAGGGTGACATTGTGGATCTCAGGAACTACAGACCTATCTGCCTGCTATCAGTGGTTTATAAAAACATTCACTTAAGTTCTTTCACACCGCTTGAAGGTAACACTGGACATGGCTCAACCGAGAGAACAAGCTGGATTCAGGAGTGGCTATAGCACAATAGATCATTACCACGTACTGAGAGAACTAATTGAAAGAGCGAGGGAATATGAACTTCCATTATGCATGGCTTTCATCAATTATGAAAAAGCCTTTGATTCGGTGAAACCATCAGCAGTTACAATGACTCTGAAATCCTGCGGTATTGAAGATGCATACATTAATATTATTAATAACATCTATGAAAATGCAAATGCAAAGATTCGGCTGTTTGAAAATACAACACACATAAAAATTGGAAAGGGAGTGAGACAAGGTGACACCATATCTCCGAAGCTTTTTAATGCAACATTGGAAAATGACTTTCAATCACTGAATTGGTGAAACAAAGGGATAAAGATTAATGGAGATTATCTAACCCACCATTATCTTGCTGATGACGTTTTCATTTTTGCAACTACCCCATCAGAGCTGCAGAGTATGATCCAGAAACTTGCTGACAAGAGTAAAGAAGGGGGATTAAATGTGAACTTTCAGAAGTAAAAAGTAATGTTCAATGCTTTTACATGAAATAAAGATTTATCGATTGATGGAGAAAAGTTGGAGATAACAGACACGTACGTTTATCTTGGACAACAGATATCAAGTGAGGGTCACATTGATGAAGAAATTAATCGGCGTACAAGACTTGCCTGGATAGCTTTTGGAAGAAACAGCATAATTTTCAAGAGCAATATGCCATTATGTCTTAAAAGAAAAGTGTTTGATCAATGCATCCTTCCAGTGCTTACGTATGGTGCAGAGACGTTACCCTTAACTAAAAGAGACATACAAAGGCTGCAGACAACTCAAAGAAGCATGGATTGGTGCATACTTGGTGTAACCAGGAGAGATAAGAAGAGGAACTCGTGGATCCGAAAAATGACAAGCGTGGAAGACATCATGATCAGAATTAAATCCCTGAAATGGCAATTAGCTGGACATACTGCCAGAAGGACAGATCGTCGATGGACAGCCGAAATTTTAGATTGGATTCCAAGGGATAAGAAATGACCCAGAAGAAGACCATGTTTGAGATGGGTGGAGGAAATTCGAAAGTATACGGGACTGACATGGAGGAGACTGGCACAAGACAGACCGTTATGGAGGAAACTTGGGGAGACCTTCGTCCAGCAGTGGATTGATAATGGTTGACAATGATGATGATGTTATATAAAAATTTGAAAATAATTGAAAATCACACAGAACAGAGCAAGAAGACTGAAAATACATTACATTCTATAGCTGTCGAATGCCTAATCCAAGATGAAAAAAAAAGTAAACAGGTAAATAATACAAAAAGTATAAGGAATTAAATATAGGGACAATCTCTTCAGGGAATACTGGCCCTGGTGAACTTTCGATTCGGGTATAGGCAAAACGTTTAAAGCCACCCGTGTGATTCCGAGGTTACCGATATATATATATACATGCTCAACAATTAAGCCAAAAAATTATAAAAATGCAAGGAAACAACAAAATTCACTTATAGCATTGTAGATCAAATCATAGATATATTAAAATAACAAAACACCATTCCAGACATTTAGACACTAGATACCAAACCAAGTCAATATCAGTTATTGGAGTGTATTAGACTTTTGTGCAGTAAGTACTAAGTGTAACAGAAGATAGCAAAGATTGGTAAGTAAGGAGTGTTGCCTTAAGAGTTAGTTTTATATATACATGTTTAATATATATACACTGCCGGAAAGTGAAAAAGAACACCAAGAACAAATTGGAGGACGATCATGAAATTTACATATGTTAATGGAGTCGAGTTTACGTAGGTGTGATGTTAATTTCTGGACCAACCGGTGAGCGCTTACGCCACAGCACGGCATAATATGTAAATTATCGTCGGTGGTATTTAAGGAGTACGGCGAAGTGAATGTATTCCGTCGTCGGCGTACGGACACGTGCGATGACCCTGAAGAAGCTGCAATGCCTGGACATGGAAGTCGTCTACGATTTCAGCAGTTATCGGACTTTGAGCGAGGTCGTCTAGTAGGACTCCGCGATGTCGGGTGGTCGTATTGTCGTATTACGGAGCGAATTGGATGGGAAGTATCGGTGGTGGTACGATGATGGCGTAGATGGTCCGAGGAACATTCCCACACGAGAAGACGTGAAACAGGGAGTCACAGACGGACTGATGAGCGGACCGATCGACGCACAACAACAGCGGCGTTGTAAAGCAGAACATCCACTGCGATGCAAATCCGAGCTGCCGTTGCACCTGAGGTGACTGTGTGAACAATCCGTAACCGTCTACTGAATGCAGGACTACGTGCACCAGTGCCTCTGGCATGTGTACCTCTGGCTCCAGCCCACCGTCAGGAACGGCTGCAGTGGTGTCGCCAACGTCTGCACTGGAGAAGGCCCTGGCGATCTGTCGTGTTCAGCGATGAAAGCAGGTTTTACTTGGGAGCCTCCGATAGCCGTATGCGTGTTCGCAGACGCACAGGACATCGTCTCCACCATTCTTGCATCCGCCAGTGACACGCAGGGCCTACACCTGGTCTCCTGGTGTGGGGAGCGATCAGCTATCACTCCCCTACACAACTAGTGTTTGTACCGGGTGCGTTAAACAGCACCTCCTACATCAACAACATCATTGAGCTCGTTGTTGTGACATTTGTAAAGTTGGTCCATCGTGGTGTTTTCCAGCAAGATAACGCTCGGCCACACACGACACGTGCAACGCAACATGCACTTCAGGGTGTGAGACAACTTCCATGGCCTGCACGTTCACCGGATTTGTCCCCCATTGAGCGCGTGTGGGATTTAATGGGACAACGACTTATCCGGTTTCCACCGGCAGCCACGACCATCCCCGATTTACGCGTCCAGGTTGAGGATGCTTGGAACTCAATACCCCAAACTTACATCCAACATCTGTACAACAGACTCCATGCCAGAATTGCACAGTGCGACGCAGTTCATGGAGATTCAACCTCGTACTAACCATATCACATGGAAATGTTATTTTTCAGTTTACCAGCAAATGCAGCTGTATTTTGCAATAATGCTTTGATCACGTTATCCTCTGTATTCAGTTATTATGCTGTATAAATTTCGTTGGTATCAGACTTCTCCTTCTTGGTGTTCTTTTTTCAATTTCCGCCAGTGTAGATATAAATCTCAAATTGCTCAACCTCAGGTTCATATCTTATTAATATACATATTGATAAAGTAATTAGAGGTGGAGAAATATCGATTGTTCTCGACAGTCAAAGAATAACAATCGATAAGTAGCTATTGTTTGCTGGCAAAGTTTCTCGGGAGACAATTTGTTTTCTTGGATGAAAAATTATTTTTGATTAGAATTTTTCTCACTTTTCCACATTGTCAGAAAGCTAAGCTCCAATAAATTTTGAAACTGACCTTTTTTTTTTTTTTTGATTAGTTAATTAACGACCTCCGTGAGCAACACGATGAGCTGTAAACAGTCTCTCGTCCCTGATTTAAGGCCACTGGTTTCAGGAACGGGAGAAGCCGGTGATGTAAGACAAACACAACCACATCAATTCCTCATGGGATTCGAATCCGGATCCATCTCGGACAAAAGGTCAGAAGCCAGCACTTAGACCAATGCGCAACTGGTGCGGTGAATCTACATTTTGATGATATGCTGCTCCCCGGGGTATAAACAAAAGTCACGAACAAATGTTTTGCGCGAGAACGAGCTAATTCGTGTTTCGTTAATTCTCATTTTCTGTTTGTGTTGTATGATTTTTTTATGTTTCTATTCACAAAAGCTAAAGAAAACAATTCTGCAGTTTTGTATGCAAAAATAATTTTTTCTATAATGTTTAACAAAATCGTGGTAATAATTTGAGAGAAACGGAATAAATAAAGTTTTGAGTGGGGCTGTTCCTCAATTGTTTTTTCTAGGATCATTTAAAAGGACAGTAGCTGGATGCACTCGTTTTAAAATATCCCTACGATTTGACATATTGCCCGACATTTTGTTGTTCTTTCCGCAAAGGCTATGATCTGTGTATACCTTATCCTTACCAAAAGAAAAATTATGTTGCACAAAAGATATATTGTAACGTACCAGGAGATGTGACGTACTGCCAGAAGGACGCACACGACATAAAGGCAGATAGGAATCAGAATAAAACGTCCGCGCAGCTCAATTGGTAGAATAACTTATTCCGGAGTGAGGGGACCCGGATTCGAATCCTGGCGTGGACAGAAATGACGGAGACATTTACTTCGTTATAATGGCGCCCGAACTATCCGGATGACCCGACCGTTCAAAATCTCGCATTGGTGTGTTGTTATTTCCACACCGCGAGATAGGAAAAATAAGAGAATCCCTTCTCCAGCACTTTCGAAAAAAAATAAAAATAAAAATAAGGGGGAGATGATGTGTAACGTACCAAGAGATGTGACGTACCTGCCAGAAGGACGCACACGACATAAAGGCAGATAATGATCAGAATAAAACGTCCGCGTAGCTCACTTGGTAGAGTGACTTATTCCGGAGTGAGGTGATCCGGCTTCGAATCCTCGCGTGGACAGAAATGACGGAGAAATTTACTTCGTTATAATATTTTGTTTCCCTTCAATCCTGATTACTTACCTTCAATAAAAAACTGCTTCAGCAGCTGACGCACCTTTAAACTTCCAATACAAATACGAAGAGCAAAGTTTTTTACTTCGTCTTTATCTGGCTGAAACGTACACTTTCGCTTTGAGCTTCACTGAAGCACAACAGTGTGAAAAAAACCGCAGACCCTCACCGTTTACTCTTTTGATTACAGTTAATTTTAGTTTCGCACTGCCAGCATGTATCTATATGGCTGGGCTCAATGTTTTCGACACCTGTACATATTAGGTGAAAATGAGCGTTTCAC
Source organism: Macrothele yani (assembly GCA_039090855.1). Classification (NCBI taxonomy): domain Eukaryota; kingdom Metazoa; phylum Arthropoda; class Arachnida; order Araneae; family Macrothelidae; genus Macrothele; species Macrothele yani. The sequence continues at coordinate 58,486,646 of CM077034.1, forward strand.
TAATCATATCATCGGTGGAAGCTGAATAGTTTGCACCATCGTGATTTAAACTTGCAGCATTGAAAAAGGTAAAACTATCGATAGTTACGAAAAACTATCGATGCACTATCGATGTACTGAGTTGAACAAAACTATCGATAGTGCCATCCACAGTACCTCTACCTCTACAAGTAACTTCACTAATTGCGTACAATGACATTTTAGACCCATGTGGATGCTCTAAGTTTTGAGGGTATATTGCTAATGTCTCCATCCAGGCTGAGGATCTTTGATTCGTCATAGCATTGGGAAGCTGTGAGGGCCAATTAAATAACGAATTGCCATTCTCCTTGAAAATGCGTGTCGAATGTGTGATGATGAAACAGTAATAACAATTTAGCACATATTAATTCAATGATATACGAATCTAGCTTCGTTTTAATATGAAAGTTATTTTTCTGTTAGTACAACAAAAATATGACTCTGTCTTCTGGATAACTCATGGGACATATATTTATGATAAAAAACGTTTGTATTGAATCACAGTACGTTTAATACATGTTCATTATATGTCCTGGAGATTTTAAAGCTACAGCTTGGATTTAGAGTTTAAGTAGCAACCTCTACATTCTGATTGTTACTGCAGTGAATAACTATTTGGTATGCAGCCCCACCCTGACAGTTCCCTGAGGATCCTTTAACCATGAACAATATTCGCTTCATACGTATTCTATGTACATGTAAATGTTAGAATTACACTGTGCCTAACGATAATTTTCTTTCATCGTATTTCTGACACTTAAAATTAATGGCTAGCAAACAATTTCTTATGTTACAAACATACTTACCCTGACATGCTTTCCCTCATACTGTATAATGAAAGCCAGAAAGAAGTTAACATACAAGAAATGCATATGCAGTGCTTAACAATACTTATATTTATACCTGCATACTTCTGTAAAAATATTCCAACACATATATTGAGTAGTTTCCTGTTTATACCGTATGTCTAACAGAGCACGCAAAGGGTATGATTTTATTCCAAACTGAACAAAAATTGTAATATAAGCACGTTAACCGTTTAACAACTCTCCGTGTGTTCAACTTTTAAACCGAAATACACAATTTTAAGATTAGTTTTAGATGACAATAAGTTTCATAAAATATGTGAGAACTCTGTACGATATAGGAATGTGCGGTCGCGTATCGCCATCTGTCAGCCGATGAGTGAGATGACAACACATGAGATATGTATTATTATTTTGGTTACTCCTTAAAGAAAAAGACGTTATTATTTTGAATTTATTATTTTGGTTACCCCTTAACGAAAATTGGTTTTGCGTTAATATATAAAAGAAAACAAACTGCCGAGAGTAGAAGACTCATTATTAGCGTACATTTCCTTAAATGGCAATGCACTGGGCAAGTTTCCAGAAGAAAGGAGTTGCCTAAGTGGCGCAGTGGTATAAGCTATGGCTTATGGCCATACGTTCGAGATGGGTCTATGTACGAATCTCGGTGAAGCATGGATGCTGTTTTTGTCTAACGCACTGACTCTTTTCCTGCACTGGAATCAGTGGTCCTAAATTAAGAACGGGCGACTGCTTATATCCCATTGAGTTGCTGACGTTGGTCGTCAAACCCTTATTCAAAAAATAAATTCCAGAAAAATGGAGCAGCGATCGACAATCGAAATTTTAGAAATGATACCAAGGGATACAAAAAGGCCCTGAAGAAGACCTTTTGGGAAATGTTTGAATGAAATGCGAAAGCAAGCCGCTCTGACATGGAAGAGACTGTCTTAAAATGGGCCGATGTGGAAGAAACTTGGATGACCTTCATCCAGCAGTAGATTGATAGTTATTGACGATGATGATGATGATGATAAAGTAAATCCGATTATGTCTTTTTCGAAAAAAGTAGTTCCACCATATCAAATTTTGAAACCTAATTTCTTCCTATTTGTAAGTCAGGAAAAGTAAATGAACATTTTTAATTTCAATCCGTTTGGATTAATTGCTCGTGTAAAACAATGACAACTATGGATGAGTGGGTGGTGTAATGTTAATTTATTTCCTACCTGTTCAACGTGAAGTGATCTTGAGTAGTCCTAGACGTGGTGTAAGATTTCATTGTCATTTCTTCTAGAGAATATGTCTTTAACACAGTAAATGTAAATATGGGATTTCATAGACAATGAGATTCTTTGTATAACATCAAACGATCTGAAGAAAGTGATTCCTTCATTTTGGCGGACATCTGGTTCAAATATTTGCATATACGCTGAAGAGCAACTTCATTAGTTACAGCTGGCGTTATGCAAATGTGGAACTGTGGGCGACCCCGTAAACGGAAACGACATGGCGTATGCAGCGATCCGACAATATAAGAAGTGATGCGACGGGAATCAGTAAGAGTTGGACGCAGTATGGGTAAAACGAAGAATCTAAGCGCATTTGATCGTGGTTAACTTGTCGGGGCCCGACGAATGGGTCACTCCATCTCGTAAGTCGTGCAGACACTGGGATTTTCACGAGTCACTGTGTCACAGGTGCACCGTAAGTACATCGGATCCGATAAAACCATATCTCCAAGGGCCAACCGCCGTGATCTTTCGCGTTTGGATGAACAGGTTCATCGTCGGCTAGCTCGCATTGTAACAGCGGATAGACAGGCCACAATGCAGGAAATCACTCGGTAATTTAACGCTGGTGCACAAAAACGCATAACCAGTCACACCATCTAGAACCATCTCCTCGCTATGGGGTACCGCTGCTGACCGCACATTACAGGGTGCAAAGTTAGCATGACCACGGTAACATCTTTACTAGACTCTAAACATGTGGAAAAATGTTGCCTCTACTGACGATTCGAGATTCACGTTGGCACATGCGGATGGCAGGATACGAGTACTGCGCAAACCACGTGAAGCGATGGATCCTTCTTGCCAGCAGGATACTCTTCAAGCTGGTGGGGGTGGCATTCTCTTCTGGGGATTGTTTACGTGGACTAAAATGGGACTCCTGGTACGTGAAACATCGTCCCTCACAGGTCAACGTTACCGAGATATCCTGGACAATCATTTGCTCCCGTTTGTGCGTCTTCAACAACCCACTGGGGACCTCATTCTGCAACAAGACAATGCACCTTGCCTTCGCTCCGGAATTGTATCCGAATGGCTGCATGAACACTCCACCGACGTGACCTCACTTCCTTGGCCAGCTAGATCACCTGAACGCAATCCCACGGAGCACATATGGGATGCCCTCGAGAGAGATGTCGAAGGCTCTGACCCCCTCCATCAAATCTTCGCGAACTGTGGGAGCTTGTTCAGTGGTCGTGGATCCGTATGGCTTCCCAACGCTTCTGGTGTCTTGTCAAGTCCATGCCGAGACGAATCGCCACCATCATCAGGGCGAAAGGTGGTGCTACTCGTTACTAGATAGGTATCACTAATTCTATTGCTCTTCAGTGTAACATGAGGTACCAAGGAAATCAGTGAGACAACACTACCACCATAATACGAATATATGTAGCAAAATTGTTTGGCTTTGCTGGATCCTTGAAATCGGCTACATTTAAATACGGTCATTGTTATTTACACATATTTATTTTTGCAAATAGTTTAATAATAAGTTAAAATGAACCTTTAACATTAGAAATTAGAAGCGTTCGGATTTCATAATTCCACAAAGAAACAGATAATAATGGAGAAACTAATTCCCAGTTATGAGAATATCCTTTCCTTCTGCAACATAGAAACATGATTTAGAATCAGACATGAAACACTATCATTTGCCGATAAAAATGTACGACGGCGTTTTAGGGATACAGATACTATAATGCATAAGAAAATTCTGGACAGAATGTAGCGGAATTCTTAGAACGTCTGACAAAAAGAAACCGTAAAAGCATAAGAACAAATTTAAGTGGGTGTATAGGAAGCACGTGAATATGGTTCGTGCACTCTTTTTGTTTTCAAAACGGGAGATAATGCAGTGTAAATTGAGTTATGCATATGCTGAAAAAATAAGTATATACAGTATCTGCATTTATCCTTTAATCAAGAAATCTATAAAATCAAGTTTCCAAACATCAAAGCAACGCTTAAAGTTAAGGGACAGAAAAATGGGAAAAGCATTTTCGTTATGTAGAATTCATAAAGGTGAATATTTTCCTTTGTCATTAGGAAGAAAATACCAAGTATTCTATTTAAATTACTGAATTAACGACGTAGAGACAGAAATTACAAGTTCCTTATTCGTCTTTCACTTTTGAAAATAATTTCGAATTTTCCAGTTCAAGAAAGAGGTTATTTTGTGAGAATTACAATGTCCAATAAAACAAAACTATTGATATGTATGATATTACTCTGCAAAATATTATCAATCACAACATTGTGATTGACGATATTTTTTAGTATATTTTCATACCTATCAATAGATTTAGTAATTTCAGAGTTTTGCCACTATTTTGCTTCCGAAGAAGTGTCGCAGAGGTTTTAACCACAATGTTCTTTTTCTCGGTATAACATATTCGAACTGTTCTATATATATATATTTTTTGCATAACCTCAGTTTTTCTGTTCGTTCCAATAACTTTGACTTTTGGCTGTCCTTTGATTTCGCGATCAAAGTACGACAATTCGTATTATATAAAGCATGCACAACAAATCTGATGTATCAAGTTTAAATGAGAGTTCAACCTGTCTTTCCCGCACTTCAGGCTTTCATGCATCATATTCGCTTTTCTTTCTAGTAGTTCCCAAATCAAATGTTCATTTCAGACACTTATGTTGGGAAGCTTATGGGTGGTGATTTTGAAAAATCTCCTTTATTTTACTTTCAATAATTATACGGTATTTGAATCATTAAGTCCGTTTAATTTTCAGGTTAATGATGTTCCACTGAAATAAGTATTGTACTTACTTGCACTACTAAAGGAAAAGGATTTCCTTTGAACAAAATCTGTCTTCTGGAAAACGTCTTTTAGATTTGTCCTTGGGAAATTCGTTTTCGTTCTTGGAAACTATACTCATGGCAATCTGAATTTAAACAACACAGGAACACTTTCTGTTATGATCTTTTATGTAAAAGTTTTCACTTATTTCTTATGGAAAAATTATTCGAAAAACTTGGAACAATAAATTTGTAAACTCAGTTTGTTGGGAGAAATCTGAAAACTGCAGAATACAAATTGGCAGGGTTTCTGATAAATGCACTAAGATACATTTACGTGGGCTAACATAAAAAATGCCCCAAAGTTGCCATTAGATATGCCCATAAATTATTGCATATTACCTCGGGCTAGAATGCAATTTTTAGCTACTTGATTCTGCGGACAATCTCTTAAAGCCATATATTGTTTCCATTTATGAGAACGTCTGTCTGTAACTGAAATTAAAATATTATATAATGTTTACTTTTAAAATATTTACTTACAACTTTCCGAAATACAGTTTTTATATTTAAACATGGAGTCTAATAAAACCTTTCGAATCCAATCTGTAATTTTCTTCTAGGAACGCATACTTCGTTTACGTCGGTAAAAATGCGTTTTAAAATAATTTTTTCCCTAAAACATTGCGGTTGAAGCGAATGATGACATTTCAGAAAATGCTTTTTTTCAAGCAAAACCAGTAAAATGTTTTTAAAGATTCACACGCCAAAACATTAAGATAAGATTGGTTTATAGACAAGATTCCTGTAGTTTACTTTTAGATACGACCGTACAGATACGATAGCGTAGCTTGTGACTACAGTTTCATTATTTATCTTTGAGAAACTGCTGGTAAGAGAAAATTTGTGTTGAAGTAAGGAAAGGTTTTTCTCTTTTTTACAATAAAAAATACATTTCATTTCTCACGAAAGCTACACATATAATTGGGGATGAACGTAGAAGACGCTACTGTTAGAAAAAGAATGACAGGCATCGTGGCCTAAAAGATCCAAAGTACTAACTTTTCCCGGTTTGCTTGTTATACCGAAACATTTTTTCTGCCCTAAGAAAAACGGTGAAAAGGAACCCCCAATCCTTGAGTTGTGCTAATTTCGGGCATTCACCCAATTTAGAATCATTTAGAAAAATAAAGTCAATATATGTGTTCTTTCTTAAATGTGCTGTATCGATTCCTTCTATTACTGATCACAGAGATTCTCATACGGAAATGTTAACTACAGAAATGCTGTTTTCTTGAAAACCGTTTCTGTAAAACCCAAAATTTTCTTTTAACAGCAATTAAAAAAATAAATAAGGACTTTATATCTCATGATACGGTACCCACATATACAAACAAGCGAACGAATTAGCATTTGCTGTTCTCTGTGACACACATACATAAAATCTTCTTTTTCACTAATAAACTTAAGACGGTCTTTTAAGAGCAATGAGATTTCAATGACACTTCAATAGTCCCATTGAAAGAGGAATTGCATAATGACTAAACTGAACTCAACACGAACTACACTTTCCAGTTTCTTTGTGGAAACGGTGTAAAGCTGATTACGAAGAACATGGAAAGACATATCGTCTGCACTGTTATTTAGAAACACCAAGCAAAACATCTGTTGCCAACTAAATTGGTGCCCCAGAGACTTGCCTTATTTTATCCTCCGAAAGCGGCCAGCCCTCCATTACTATACGGTGAATGGGTGCTTAAAAAAATGTATTTTTTCTAATTTCTAAACAACTGCTAACGAAACATCAATTTATAGGTAGCGCGTGATTTAACTCTCACATTAAATGGTCTTTAGTTTCCCGTCTTTTCAAACCGTACGTTGGTACCTGCAAGGCTATTGGGAACGGGAGACCGTTAGATGCATCACATCCATTTAATTCCAGTGGCTTGTTTTCTGGCTAATATTACAAAACTGCAGGACTACCAAAAAGGCTAAAATTCAGTGTTAGTAGAAAGAAAGTGACAATTTTTAGGAACCTCAACGCGCAACAACAATTTTTCTATAATGCAAATCGTAATGTATTTTAATTATTTGCAACAAATATGTCTAGTGTAATATGTCTAGAGTATATAAATTCACTTGGAAAGCGATAGATGCTGGCAAAAGTTTAAGCACTCTCTAGTCGGCGCCTGTCGCGAGAAACTCGTAGAGATTTATATCTTCCATTTCCACTCCATGGATTTGTGCTTTCGCATTGTCGATCTACCGCTGTTAGGCTTCGAAAATTAAATGCTAAACTTCTCTCGGCGATATAGGGAATTCATTAAATAAAGGAATTTCTCTCTCGCTGAACATTTTCTTTTTCTTCGATTTTTTCAACGACGTGCTGACAACCGATTGGTTTTCCTTTTTAAAGTAGGGTATTTTTTTCTTTAAAATTAAATATAGGGCTTCAGTCGCTGAGAAGCATACAGCAAATTTCAAAATCTAGGTGTCTTAAAAACATAAATCCTTTGGAAATTGATTTACTCGGACAAAGAACGTGCAGAAGAGAGGATATATTATTTCACTCACGCCGAAAATAATAACTCAAGAAAATTCACTTAACCGTGACCAGTTTCAGAACAAAATATTGAATTTCAGATTAGAAGTCAAAATAATTCTGACGACCCATTTCCTTCAATAAATATTCGTCTCCAGGATATATTTGCAGCGTAAAGAAACATTAAAAATACTGAGATTTTGCGATGTGTTTGCGCTTTATGAAATAGAAAGCTGTTTCATTCACGCTGTTGGGTATCATTTGCGAGCTGACTAAAAAATAGGTTAACTTGCTTTCAAAAATGTGTTACTAAAGTTATAAAGGGTTGAAATAATGTCATGCATAGCAAATTAAAAATATCGTTGTAGTGTTTGATTCTCCTTTTTAGTACGTGTTTGTTTCACTCATCCAAGGGTTTATATATTTTTCCTTCTCCTATAAGGGACACTATTCTTTACGCGACATTTTCTTTAAATGCAGATAACTTTTCATAGCACCAAAAAGTTTATCGGCTAGGAGAAACATCTGTAATCCGTGCCTTGATATCTGCATTACAGACTGCAATTCGTATGAACAAAACACGCCAAGAAGGGTTATTAACCAAAGTTAAAAAACGGAAAAGAACTTGAAATATATAATGAAATTTTACAAAAAGAAAAAAAAATCTAAAAACACGCAGTTATTTAAGAGATTGATCGAAACGTTATCTGTTTAAGCATTTACCACGATGGCTAAGAAACTACAAAATTTTGTCGAACAACGTTTTCACATATGTGGGTTTCGCCCGAAAATTTGCAGCATACAGCTAAGAGGCAAATCGTTATAACCAACATGTCATTATGCATATCGGAGCAACTGCAGGCAATGGACGGCGATTGTAAGGGTCATGAAACGGCATGAATGACAATTTATACTGAGTCTTTCCGTTATAGTTCTTCCTGTTCTTGAGATAGAAAAACAGCGGGCTCATGCAAGTTTGACAAAGGCCACATGGTAATCGCCATACGACTGAGTCAGAGCCTTTTCGAGATGGCAAAGCTTGTGGGAAGTTCATCCGTTGTTCGTAATTTAAAAAAATGGTCCAAGACGGGCAAACGACTAACCGCCGGAAAAATGTGGAACGACCATTGGTCATTGATGGTTCAAGTGAGTTAAGGCTATCCGTATGATGTCACCCAAGAGAAGGTATACCGTCGTGCAATTAGCCTGCATTTGAATGTTGGTTACGATATCCATGTGAAACAACAAGCATTATGTTGACCCCTGCTCTGGGACTGCATAGCAGCATGCCGTAATGAGTTCTCATGATATCCTCGGTACTCTGCCGACAGCCCCTACAATGTGCATGCGATCATCGAAACTGGGCTTTGAACGATTGGAAAACGGTTCCTCTTGCGCTATGTGGAAGGGCGGGTACGTGTCAGTCGTTTAGCTAGATACGTATTGGCAACAGGATGCACCGTGGAACGAAAGCAGCAGGTGGATAAAGTGCAATGCTTTGGGCTAAGCTCCGCTGGGAAACACTGTTGCCATCGCTCATATGCACGAAACTATCACGTCTATCGTCTGTGCAAGCATCCTTGGACACCAGGTACATCCTTTCATTAAAACGGTATTTCCCTCAATTAATGTCTTCTTTCAACCGAATGATGCGCCATCTCACATATCTCGGATTGTTTCAGTTCCAGAACAACGAGGAATTCTTCCAGTTATTGTATTTTCCTCCAGATTCCTCAGACATGAATCAAATTAAGTACATCTGGTTTTCAAAAGTATCATATATTTGAACAAAGTACACATTTTTTTATGATACATATATGTATTGTTTCTGTTGAGTTTTTATAATGAAAATTAATATAAAATTAAACATCAGAGATTTGTACGAAACTTTAGAAATGATAATGAATATAACTTCATCTGAACAGATATAATATTTTTAATAATGTTACATTTTATTGTGTACTCGTTGAAATTAATTGCCTTCTTGGTCAACATTCCTAAAACCACAATACGCTGCTACCGTTTTCAGGTAACATTTTACTGTCAGATATGAGGTTATTGATTGTGCCTATAATTCTTGGTTTTTATTTCTTTTCATAAAATGTTAAAACCTGAACCGTTAGAGAAAAGTATAGAATAATCATTGTATGTGAACTTGAGAGAAAAGTAAGCAAGAGAAGAAAGGAAGACGCCAAAAAAATCATTTTTTTTTAACATACAAGTATGAGGACATCAAAAGGCCAAGTGTCGTGAAGACTAAATTGTGTACTTTTTTTTTTCATCTTGTAAAATATTATTAAAAAGGTGTTTTGCTTTTCCTTGCAAATATTTTGTATTTTCTTACTTATTTTTCGTCAAAATTAGTTGTTTCTCGGAAAAAGTAATTAGAAACACTAAAATTGTGAACACAAATCATGCCTGCAGCAGATCTTGTGTTGATCATGTTTGCATCGCAACGCCTTGATACGAATGCCGATGTTTAAAATATACGTTTTTAAATATGTGTGTCCTTTTCTTTTCACCAGGAACGGAACTGTGAACCAATTTTTTTCAGTTTCCCCTATGCGTCCGTAACCGACACCAAGTAAGAACAATGTTTGTTTTCAATAAGAATTACGAAGGCGAAGTAATGTCTGTTATTTTCAGGGAAACCTAGTGAATAGAGATCTCCTGTATTGCGGGTACAGTGAACAATGAAACCATGATTAATTAATTTGACCAACTAGCGTGGGATATTTCAGAATGCGTTGTTGTACACAACATTGGTATTTCAAGTAATTCATCAGGTTACGTTAAAGTAGGGTCGAACTTTCAACGGCATTCATTCAAATATGATTGACCAGTGTTATTGAAATCTGTTGAGTATGCAGGATATATACTGCAATCATGCACTAGTTTCTTCACAGGTGAACGAAGCGGGATTTGGGATTAACGTGATTTGCAAAATTATTTGGAGACAGGACCCATGAGTTTGCTGTCAGTGCCTCTAGCTGGGAATTCATTAACTTAGAGCCCGGATAATATGATAGATACAGCTGACACGCCGATTGCGAAGTTGGAAAACATTATTTATTGCAACAAATCGATCATAGAAAGTGGTAGTGAACTGGAAATTTTATCATTTCCCTGACTAGGCAAAAATAGTTCAAAGAGCAAAATTAGCCAGAAAGGGCGGTCAAGTCGAGCTCATCAGAACAAACTTCTATCACTTACACACACTCAATTAATTTCATATAATTTTGAGCCTCCCTTCCCTTGGGAATGGGCCGTGTGCGAATGTACTTTCCTGTTAGAAATAATTTCCGGTCTGACCTTTATATGACTTTTCACATTAGTGTCTTTGGTAGAACATGTTTCCAAGACTTAGAAAAATGTTTGATATGCATCATGCATAAACATATCTTTTCTTTCATGCACTGCAGTGGAACTTAAATTATTTCCAATGAATTCCAGAGCCCAGGCATGAAACGATATGTGATGGTGAAAATTGGACTTATTGACGGATATACGCATGCAGATTTCGGGTTGTTTTTGAATTAGACGGTGTAATTCCAAAATTTTAAACAACATTCCAATGATTAGCACTATTTTAGTTTTCTGAAGAAAGCCAGATGATCTAATTTTTCTAAGAAAAAGGGTGATCTGGAAACGGAAGTCGCGTCTCAAAAAGCAGCCATTGTTTCATAATAAGTGAGTAATTTTCGAAATCTACGTTTTACATCTTAAGAATGAACGAATTAAAATCGTTGGATGAATACTTCAGATGCGTGCAATTGTGAAATCACGGCCTTTTTTCACACTGATATCAGGAGTCACTTTTAACTAACTAAAAAAGTGGACTGAGTAAATTTACATAAAAAACTAAACTTTTTTACAGCAAAATGGCCGAACAGACCGCAACTAATAGACAATACTTCCAATTTCATCTAAATAAAGCAGAATCAGTTTATTTTATATATTATATTTCTCAAATTATTTAGTGAAAGCAAAGTTTACTTTCTTGACCCTATGAGTTATAATTGCCATTAAACATTTCAATTGTGATCCCATTTCGTATTTTTGTGATGCGTTATTTTATGATGGAGACTGTCACTGTTTTAATTGGGAGAAAAATGCATATATACGTCCTTTCAGATTTAGAGAACACTGAAATGGTTGTCGTATTGTAGCACAATATCCTTTTGTTTCTTCTAACACATATTATGAACCAGCAACCTGTTTAACTACATAGGCGCGTTTTAGAAATCGTGCGGTATATTTAATTTACTAAGGAAATATCCATTTTTTTTTCTCGTTTAACCGTAAACAAAAATGTAAGTTTTTGAACATCTATTACCTTACAAATGTAAGGACGACATATCGCATTTCGGCTTGATGCAAAAGAAAGCCATGCGGATGTTGCGTGCAACAAATATTACATTACAATATTTACCATTTAACCAACGTGAGCATAGGACCATAATTTGAGAGATACGTATCTCACGTAGGCGCAATATTTTCCTCGGCTTGAAACCTTACTTTTTCAGAAACCAAATGTGTATCTGAAGCAGATCGCCAATGCTTTCAGCTCTCTGTAATGGTACATTATTCCGTCCGTAGGTGTTCCATATTTATTATTTTGCAAGTATCGTTTCTCAATTGAAATTAAGTCGACGCATATTTGCTGAACCCCTATTTAGGAATGGCCAGTTAAGTTTAACCTACCCTTTGCTTCATTGCTTCTTAAGAAATTCTCTTTCTCGTTTTGCTAATTCTTTCGAAAAAATCTGTGATGCGTCCTTTTCTCCTTTCTCTCATCGAAGGATATTTCTTCCACTAGAAGCAAATTGCCGTTAGAAATCTGTAAGAACGGTAAATTCTCCTTTTGACGACTCTATGGCTACAAGATTACAAGTAGACACACATAATTTATTTGTAGAATTTTAAACGGAGCAAAAATGCTACAAAATAAAATTACCTTATAACTGAGATGCATGATTTAAACAACGGTGTGCTTTTTTTATAAAATCATTCATACATATTTACATATTCAAAAAGCAACTAACGTTGCGCAAATAACATCTAGAAATTATGGGTTGTTAATTTTTGGACTTAAATGCATAATTTATCGATTTTATTTGCACAATGTGGGTTGCCTTACATATTATTATGCTGTTTCCTGTGATTCCGAGACTAGTAAACATCTAGCTGATGAAAGTGGAATTTAAGTTCTTTCTTTGGGTAATAGAAATCACAAAATTACATCCTTGCGGTTGATCATCCTACAGCTAATTGTTCCAGTTGTTCATTCCACGTAAGGATTGTGGAATATAACACAGTGAGTTGGGTTCTTTTTTGCCAAGGTCACACACACCTCGCTAGTACAACTCCAAAATTCATGGAGGCACTTGTTGCTGTTGTGTGTACGACTGTTGCTCGGTGGCGCGCCCCGAGGAGACATCCCGTCTCTGTTGCTCGGTGGGGAGCTCCGAGCAGGCAATCCCGTCTCTGTTGATCGGCAGTGCAACCCGGGAAGTTATCTCGTCTATGTTGCTTGGTGGCGTGCCCCGCTAAGGCATCCAGTTGCTGTCGCTTGTTGGCTCGCTCCGAGGAAGCAATCCCATCTCTCACCAAGACAGCCTACCTTAAATCTTTTATGATGCTATAATATACTGAAAAATACCATTTTTAATATGTTGAAAAAACACCATCAAGTGGAAATAGATTCATTCAGATTGTCAATTATTTTGCGTTTTTTTCTGCAATGGAAAGGCAACTATAATCCTTCGGCTACAAAATGTTCGTCTTACGATTAAAGTGTCACGCACCAGGTTTTTATTTCTTTTTTTTTTTTTTTTTTGATTGGAGGTTTAACGACCACCGTGAGCAACTCAATGGGCTATAAGCAGTCGCCCGTCCCTAATTTAGGGTCACTGGTTCCAGGGAAGGGAGAGAGCCAGCGCCGTAAGACAAACACAACATCCATGCCCGACCGGGATTCGAACCCGGATCCCTTACGGACGAATGATAAGAGGCCAGCGCCTTAGACCACTGCGCCACCGGGGCGGCGGTTTTTATTTCACACCTAGATGTATGCTAGTTTCTCTGTTTGTGGGTTTATCCACTAACGTCGCAACACAATGGGAAATAGTTCATACTTTGATATTCCTTATTCCATGGAAGAAAAAGACCCAGTGCCTTATAACAAGCACACCAATCATGTTACACGCGGGTTCGAATCCTATAAAGGTATGGATGGAAGGCTGAAAGATTTGAAGGAAACGTATATCTCGACCACGGTGTATGATAGTCAGGTAATACGAATCTGGAAAGGAAAATCGTCCGTTACTGTCACTTGTCACTAGATGGTGCGACGAACGTGTGGACCGTTGATTTGATACAACCTATGCTTTCTTATGGGAGGAAGCGGCAGAAACATTCGTATTTCACGAATTCTATTTTGCTTGGAATTAAAAAAACAATAACCTGGAACGCTTTGCAAACATGCATTTTTGTTCCTGTCACATGGATTTCATCAAATAAGCATTATGTACACTAACGGAAAAAAAATCCCAACAGCAAGAAGAGGTTGTGTTAGATAAACGACAGTTAGTAGGCGGTGAGAGTACATCTGTAAGATGACGTCTATGCAAATTTCGCGATCGGCAAATACGTGTGGCGCTAGTAGCGCCGTTCGGAACATGCAAAGCAGGTTTGCTGTAAATACGCGCTGTAACGTTCGTGAGCGTTAGTTATCGTCGAGATTCGACGTAGGGTGTTGATACACTGCGGGACAATTGCTAAGGACGGACGACAATAGCAACGATAGCAACCATAAAATGGAAGGCAGGAAAATGTGGAAATTAGCATAAGTGCGGGATACAGTAAGACGTGTTGTGCGTATACAAATTTTGGATTACCGAATTTGTTCGTGACGTCATAGCGCTGATAAGAGATATAAAGGATTTGACGCGTATTGACCGTTGTTGTTCAAACGCAAAGTTGAAAGGGAAAGAATTTATTGACAAACTTGTAATTTTCAGTATGTCTTCCCGACATCACCTAGATGATTTTACGCGTGGCCGTATTATTGGCAAGATTGAAGAAGGGCGAAAAATAACACATGTTGCCAGGGAGTTCGACGCCAGCCACAGTGTTGTTTCAAGGCTTTGGAAATCATTTCAAACAAATGGAGAGTGTAGCAAATGTCACGGGGGAGGTCGTGTTCGCAGTACGACACCTGCAGAAGATCGGTACATAGTGCTATCAACAAAAAGACACCGGCGCAGCACAGCTAGTGAGGTAGCAAATCAGTTTATGGCTGCTACTGGCAAGCGGATCTCCCTAAAAACTGTCACCAGACGTTTGCATGAAGGAGGACTATACGCCTGCCGTCCTGTTGTGTGCATCCCATTGTCCAGACTTCAGCGTACCGCCCGTTTACAATGGTGCCATCAACATCGCAATTGGACTGATAACGACTGGTCTGCTGTCCTCTTCTCAGATGAGAGTAGATACAGTTTATCGTCTGATTGTCGACGACAACTGATTTGGCGTGATAGTGGTACTGCATATTGTCCAGCAAACATACAGGAAAGGGACCGATATCCAACATGTAGTGTCATGGTATGGGCTGGCATCATAATCAATGGCCGTACGTCCCTCTATGTGCTTCCAACTGGGACTATGACTAGCCAACGATACATTAATGATGTTCTGATACCTCATGTTCGCATGTTCCGTGGTGCTGTCGGTGATAGATTCATTTTATGGACGACAACGCAACATGTCATCGAACAATCGCTGTCCAGGAGTGTCTTGAGAGCGAGGATATTTAACGCCTCGTATGGCCAGCAAGTTCTCCAGATCTGAATCCCATTAAAAATGTGAGGGATGCTTTGGGAAGGAGTCTTGCTGGTAGCCAATGCCCTCCAATAAACAAGGACACGCTCATCCGTGCACTGACAGAGGAATGGGATAAATTACCCCAACAGCTGCTTGATAATGTTGTGCAAAGCATGACACGACGTGTGGAATCTTGCATCGCCCTCCATGGTGGCCATATCCCGTATTGACATCTTACGGCGGAACGCCTGTGGACGGTAATTGCATTTTTTTCACGTTTACGTATTCTGCACAAAATGGCCTGTTTGTCCCTTGAACATGTTCCAAAGCCTTCTGGATTTCCGAGCACAATAAATTGTCTTTCTTGTAATGTCTTGGCATTCTGACATTATTTTATTTCTCTTGGCATCTAACCACACTTACTTTTTTATGCGCTATATAGCCGTTTATGATCCGTCTTTAGCAATTGTCCAGCAGTGTATTAGTCAAGAATGCCTTTAAGAAGACGAAGAAGCCATTATCAACAGCTCACGGAGTTTGAACGAGGTCGTGTAATAGGGCTACGAGAAGGTGGATTTTCGTTCAGCAATATTGCAGAAGGAGTTAGCAGCAATGTAGCCACTGTGCATGATTGTTGGCAGCGGTGGGCAAGGGAAGGTACTGCCTCAAGAAGACCGGATTCCAGCCGGCTACGTGGCACTACTGAGAGGGAAGAACGCCGTGTACGGCGTATGGCCGTGGCCCATTGCACCGCACCTGCGGCAGCAATTCCAGCTGCTGTTGCCACCACAGTGACACAACGAACTGTTACAAATCGATTACTTGAAGGACAGCTCCGAGTCAGACGCCCTGTATCGTGCATTCCACTTACTCCAAGCCACTGCCGTTTGCACCCTGACGGCACAGTTGTACGTCGGTCTGGTGATTCAACCTGTTGTGCTGCCATTCATAAACAGAATTCCAGGGGTGTTTTCCAACAGGATAACGCTCGGCCGCATACCACTGTTGTAACCCAACATGCTCTACAGAGTATCGACATGTTGCCGTGGCCTGCTAGATCACCAGATCTTTCATCAATCGAGCACATATGGGTCATCATTGGACGAAAACTCCAGCGTCACCCCCAACTAGCATTAACCGTCCCTGTATTGACCGACCAAGTGCAACAGGCAGGGAACTCCATCCCACAAACTGACATCCAGCATCTGTACGACACAATGCATGAACGTTTGCGTGCTTGAATTCAACATTCTGGCGGTTACACCGGTTATTAATGTACCAGCATTTCACATTTAAAATAGCTCTTCTCGCGCTTACAATAATCTGTTTTCTTAAAACCTTAATCGATTAAATATGTTACCTATACAAATATATTGCCGCCATTTCATTCCTCTACAACTATTTTTTCGTGGTGTTGGGATTTTTTTTTCTGTCAGTGTATATATATATATTTGGCCACATAGTGAGTACTCTAAAGTGAAGATTTATAAGCAGACGATGCTGAGCTTTTTACTTAGGCAATAGAGAATAGATCCTTTTTCGTCCAAAAAATTTTAATCTTGTGAAGTGACATGGTGCTGTTCATTCGGAGGAGCAATTTTAACATAGAATATCAGTTTTTGCGTAAGTCATTGGACCACCGTTCACGGAAACTGCTGATTTTTAAAACAGCGAAATTTCCGCAAAAAATAATTTTGATTAATCTTCAGCTCGAGAAACCATTTACTATCCGTGTTTTCATTTAGTAATAAACAATACATCTTACACATTTGTTTTATTTTTGTACCTAACCGTACTAATGAATAAGGCGCTCCCTCCATCTGTGCTGGCGATAACGGCAGAGGAAGTGCATAGTGGCAAATTGGCTGCTTTTTCTCGACAGAGGTTTTCTAGACCTGTGTATGTGTAGTACGATGAACATATTTGATATCAAGGGATAAAATTTGTGATCCTACATTCGAACAGCTATTAATGCTTTTAGCGTAAAAATATTCCACATTGTAAGCTGTGGAAAAATGTATCACAACCAATCTGAACAAAACAGCTTCCGTTTTTGCACGATATTCAATGAGCATTATTTAAAAACTCTGACTTACTAAAATCCTTAATTTACAATTAAAATACATAATATTGTAGTATTTTAAAACTCTAAGACCTTACAAGCTCGCTACGAGCTCGTCCTCAGATGGGGAACTACAAACTAATGGAACTGGTGTTTAAATATCAAATTCTCCGTCACATGATTGAAGGATGCGCGACAGATATGCGTGTAAACAATCAATGTAAACTGCAGAAATGTTCTAGTGTGAGTTGTAACTTGAGTTAGGATGGTCACTGCAGACAGCTGGTATCCACGACCCTGGGATATAGCAAAGGGTTTCTTCATTACAGCAGGACAGGCCATATCCACGGATAAATAAACTTTCCGTAGACACAGGAATCCTCCAAATTGGTGCATGAGTTCCTTTCGAAGTCAGTCTGGATGGTGCCGCTGTTTACGCACTCATTTTGACATTGTATCTGTGTTCCCTAATCCTGATTCCCAATGAGCGTAATGTCGACCCTATGTAGACTTTGTCTTCCAGGGACGAACTTGTAGCCCTTAGAGGTATACGGTATACCCCAAATTTATGGTCGTTATTCGTAGGATCTTTTTCATTTCTGACCATGGATAAGGTATTCCTGGTCCTAATTCCAAAGGATACGTTGTGGTGTCGGCAGTGGTACTTTAAGACGTTAATAACATCGGGGACACAGTCCATGGAACCCTCAAATCTATTTCTAATGGGTTTTCTCTGTAAAGTCGTGGCTACAGAGAAAACCACCAGTTTATTAGAAAAACACCAGTTCCATTAGTTTGTAGTTCTTTATCTGAGGATGAGCTCGTAGCGAGCTTGAAAGGTCTTGAGGTTTTAA
Organism: Macrothele yani; assembly: GCA_039090855.1. Classification (NCBI taxonomy): domain Eukaryota; kingdom Metazoa; phylum Arthropoda; class Arachnida; order Araneae; family Macrothelidae; genus Macrothele; species Macrothele yani. The sequence continues at coordinate 58,504,805 of CM077034.1, forward strand.
ACTGCGATATTATTATGTCTTTTAATTGAAAATTAAAGATTTAAGTAAGTCAATGGTTTTAAATAATGTATTTTTGAACATCGTGCAAAAACGGAAGTAGTTTTGTTCAGATTGTACAAATCGGCACTAAAAATTACAGATTTTCCTGTATCACATCCTAATGCTTGCCGCCATTTTTCTAACTCTGTTGGTGTTACATATTAAGCTTTAATAAGAGACATGAACTTACTTTTAAGCACTAACGAACTCCATTCGAGAACATAAACTTTTATTTCATAACAACAATCATTCGTCCGCCTCATAAGAAATCCACCATTGTCATACACACCTCCTTGCCACAACTCTCAACGTTCCTAGTAATTATTTATTATGTTGCAGTTGGGTCAATAAAGGTTGATACAAATTCTTTATATGCTGCATAACCTCTCCGATAACTTGTAGTTCGGTACAAAACACTTTCTCCCATACCTAAAACAGAACTGAACAGATTCTACTCCATTTAGCTACTCTATAAATTTATCTCTGGTTAAGTAAAATCAAAGTTGACGTACCTTATCTTCTGTATAGAAACTTCAAATTCTCTGGAACTCCATATAATATAATTACACAAAGTAATAAAAAATAAATACTCAAGATAAATACCGATTTTGAACTGATGAAATCATAAACACTGTATAATCCTATGATGGTTAGTATGAACGACTAGCCCACATTTTCTGAATGCTCCCTGGCATTCTGCGACATTAAAAATTCGTTTTTCAAAATGTTGACAGCACGGAGAGTCGTACCACCTGACTTATCATACACCGTGTCTAAGCCGTCGGTTCCACCCGCTGCCAAACAGCGAAATGCATATGCAAAAAATTTGGTAAACTTTAAAAATAATGTTAATCCTTTGTCAATGACCTGTATCGCGCATATAATATTTCGCTGCAGCTGAGCTGTTTATCTAGTTCAATTTGTTTACTTGTATTACTTATGTGTGAAAGTACCATTGCTTAGCTTAAAGGGTAAATCTCCATTCTACATTTGCTCAGTGAAATAATGAAACGTAAATATGAATTCTACAAAAATGTTTTTTTTTTAATTTTGCTACAGTACTTTTCGTAGCACTAATAAACATTTCGTCTTGTATCGAAATTTTAAATGTGATATTCCCATGTTTTAGAAAGGAAATATTGAGGGAATGCATAACTTCCATATTGGAAATTATAAATCTTGAGCCTCCTGATTGATCAAATGAATCATTCTTTCAGCATTATGTCCAAATATATAATCAGTTTCCTATGATATCAATATTTGCTTCCTAGAATGTGATACCACCTTGCTTATTCATAAGGAGTGTGGTTTCAGCTATCAGGCAGCTCAAGACATTTGCTGTTGTAGAGAGAAGAATGTTAAATTTAACTTCTGCTTGTTCTCTTTATCTTAATTTTTTTCAAGACATTAGGATTTTGAATTTCTTCTTTGCTGAAGTTTAATCAAGAATATATTTTAGTATTTAAAACATTAATGTTTGGTGATAGAAGGATGATACGATATTTTTCTTTTGATTCTTATGCATGTCGTTAAATGTAATTGCACCGTTTCTCTAACAATAGAATGTTAATAACATTTTGCTGCAGTTTCTCACGTGTGTTCTCGTCCTTCACCGAGCTCTGCATGCGTTTGACATTTCCGGTTCGAAGGGTAAGGAGCTGCCTTTATTTCTCTGCAGTGCTTCTAATTACTGAAATCGAATGTTTGTAACTTTTGAATCACATTAGGACGAATTCTGGAAGATCTCATGAAAAAAGTTTTAGGATTAATTCATTTAGCTTTAAAACTTCATAGCAATTTGTTACAGTAATGAAAGGATTAGCAAAATGCAAAATTAACTGTAATTTGAATTGTGGATAAACAATATCTTTACAAACAGATCGTGCAATCGAATGAATGTATGATAGATTGGAAAATACGTGTACAGCAATGTTGCATTATCGCACATTATATTTTCTCTGCAAGAGAGTAATATGCGGATGTTTACTGAGCACTGTTTTAAAAAACATGGAATCATGTCTAATGCATGGTTAGAGGCTGAAGTCAAGCACCTGTAGGTACGCTGAAGTCGAACCTATGGAACCAGCTATCCGGCACTTACATCAGTCGCTTAAGTTTACGCTCTTCGTTTGCTTGTGAAGTGGCTGTTGTGCTAGAACACATTATCCCATAATATCTCCTAGGGAAAAGCTTTCCGGTGTTAAGTGTATATAACGTTTTTCATCAGAATTAATGTGGAACAACTTCTGTAAATTTAGCCACACATCTTAGGAAATACCCGTATGAGAATATCACATCTTCGACAAACTGCGTGGTTGAGACTAAAATTTTTCATAGCAATGCTATCTTTACGTTTATTATTTGCACAGTATGATGCAAAATGCTGTTCATTCAGCAAACTTCATTCCAAAAAAATTAGAAGATTGGCATAAAGTACAAAAAGCTCAAGAAATCAGGACTTATTGATTCATATACGCATGCAGCATTTTTGTAGTGTTTGAAAAGATAAAATACTTCTAAATATTTTTATCACAAAGCTTGAGTGATAAAAATATTTTGTTGTTTTTTCAATGGTTTTATCAAAAAAATATGTTCCAAACATACTACCCTTTTAAGATAAATTAAACTTTAATGAAGCTATTGCTTCTCATCTTAAAAATAAATGAATGTTAATCACTAATATCGAATAAATGAGGCAAGTTGAATTTTGAAAAGCAGGGGTATTAATTTATCGAGCATTGCATGGCTTGTCTGCTTCAGTGTCGCAATTGCTTAAGCGTTGGTTTCTGACTATCTTCCCAGGATGGGTCCTAGTTAGAAACTCAGGCAAGGAAAGGAGGTTGTGTTTGCGTTAAGGCACTGGGTCTCTCCCTTTCCTGGAACCAGTGGTCGTATATTGAGAACGGCAAACAGCTTATGGTCAAATCATGTAAAGAAAACAATTCGAATTCTTTGGCACCAAAAAGCTCAGGATAAAGGGGGTAAATAAGTCCATTGCTCTTTCCACGTAACGCAACGCACAGCAACCGAAAAATTGTTATTCGGCCGCCATCGGGGAATCGAATCCCGAATCTCCCGATATCTAGCCGAGGGTGTTAGTCTTACACCACAGCGGCCAACAAATCACGATGTTATGTGTGTTTTTCTTTTTCAGTCAGCATCTGACATCATAAATCCGTAAGATGGGCTCAGCTACTGAGACCTCTCCATCAGGTGAGCATTAACGGCACTGGCTATATATAATTATAGCAATAATCCAAAGGGCTAGATTCAAGGTAAAATCATTTCACCAAAAACAATTTCACAAAGATTTGGATTATTGCTATAATTATATACATATAGCCAGGGCCGTTAATGCCCACCAGATGGAGCCGTCTCAGTAGCTGACCCCATCTTGCGGACTTATGATGTCAGATGCTGACTGAAAAGAAAAACACACATAGCCCCATGAATTGTTGGCCGCTGTGGTGTAATGGTAACGCCCTCGGCTAGATTTCGAGAGATTCGGTATTCGATTACCCGACGACGTCCGAATAAAATTTTTTTGGTTGCTGTGCGTTGTTTTGCGTGGAAAGAGCGATGGGTTTATTTACTCAACTACTGACGCCACGTATTTAGATGATTTTCAAGCTCAGGATAGAAATAGATGGAAATAATTAAGATATTCCTATAGCCTGAAGTGTCTATAAAAATAGATAAAAGAAAGAAAACAGCTTATAATATATCGAGCTGCTCACTGCGGTAGTTAAACCCTCAAATAAAACAAACTGCATGTATCCATATACTCATGTTGTTAAATGGAGTAAATACCATTTTTCAGAACAAGTTCAGTTCCTTACTCTTTAGGGATAATGCACGAGTTGGACAGTGTGCATCAAAATTCTATGCTCCTTACACAGGCAAATATTAAGCTTATTCATGTTTTTTTTGTTAGTTCGCGCTTTGCGTAAGTACAGTTATCGTTTGGAACTTCTTTATATTTCAATATAAGTCTTTTAATATCCAGAAAAGGCTACCAAATTGTCCGTTGCGCAGATGTGAATCAAAATAAAGAGTCGCTGTTTACAGAAATGAATTACTCAAAGTAATTCAATGAAAGAACTTGACTGATGTGCTGTTGTTGATTTTAGAAAATGGTTTAATCTTTCCAAGGAAAATGTTCCCACGGTGCGTTAATACATGCTGTCCCACTCGCTACTGAACCCGGCATTTTTTCAATAATATTGACACCAATGAAGATATTGCAACGAAATTTGAAGTAAACTTACCTCATTTCGAGCGAAATGTGATTACAGCACAGCATGTGTTAGAAATGGCAAACATTTGCGTTCAGACAGCATTGAGCCAGGCGCATCTATTGTGGATAGTCCTGGCCAGAACGTCCACCGTCACTGTCTGAATTTCGTCGTTGATGTTTGCTTTCAAAGCAAATACGGTTCGCGGTTTCCTTTGGTAAACTCTTCCTTTAAGATATCCCCATTTACCTTAATCAGGAGGCTTCAGATCGGGAGAGCGCGGTGGCCATAGACATTTTGAAATAACGCGGTCGCCGAAAAAAGACTGAATTTCGGCCATACTGGTGTGTGATGTGTGTGATGTCTCTTCATCATGCTGGTAATAACCAATCGATAGTTCGTCGTCCAATTGATTTACAAAGGTGTTGAAAATTCCCATATATGCAGCTGTTGTGATGGTTGTATCGAAGAAGATGGGACCAATTATGCTGCGCCTGGTGATGCCACACCAAACACTACCTTTCTGTGAACGAAGAGGTTCCTCATGTATCGCATTGGGATTTTCAGTGGCCCAAATATGGGAATTTTTTAAGTGACGTGTCCGGACAGGTGAAACCAAACCTCGTCCTTTAACTACGTCTGGTCCAGAATGCCCGGATTTCCTGAAGGAATGTCTGAAACCATCGAAAGTATGTCCTTCGTCTCACGTGGTCAGCCTGTTTCAGTTCGTAGACCACGGAGATACGGCACGCATGATGCTTCGGTTTTTTCAGAGCACGTTCACAAGTGTTTTTGGACAGCACTATTTCCTGTGACAGTCGGCGAAGTGATTTCCTGGGTGACGCAAGTAGTCGGCTCTTAACATTATGGATCGTTTTCTCGGACATTTGTGGTGTGAAGCACCTGTCAGCAGGACGCACACGATATAAAGGCAGATAGAAATCAGAATACACGTCCGCGTAGCTCAATTGGTAGAGTGACTTATTCCGGAATGAGGGGATCCGGGTTCGAATCCAGCATGGACAGAAATGACGGAGAAATTTACTTCGTTATAATGGCGCCCGAACTATCCGGATGATCCGACCGGTCAAAATCTCGCATTGGTGTGATGTTCTTTCCACACCGCGAGATAGGAAAAATCAGAGAATCCCTTCTCCAGCGCTTCGAAAAATAAATGTGTGTGACGTTGCATTCTACACACCAGAGTGACTGGGAGTTCTCAAATGCACGTTCTACAGTGGATAGCTGCCTGCAGCGATTCATGGTCACGGCTGACCTACGGGCCATGCCCTCGGCCCTCTTTCGGGGGGGAGAGATGTGACGTACCTGGCAGCAGGACGCACACGACATAAAGGCAGATAGGAATCAGAATAAACGTACGCGTAGCTCAATTGGTAGAGTGACTTATTCCGGAATGAGGGGATCCGGGTTCGAATCCTGGCGTGGACAGAAATGACGGAGAAATTTACTTCGTTATAGTGGACAACCTCCTGCAAGGTCGTCTAATAAAGTCTGTTTGGTTTCCAATTTCTTCGACAATGCCCAAATGGTAAACTTGTTCTCGGCGGATGTCTTCCTGCAAACGTCCCCACGAATTGCTGTTGACAAGACTTTATCGATTATGTTTTCCAATAAGTGCAAACAAGAACCACTCTCTCCTCCAGATTATACTGATGTATTTTCACATGTACGCGAAGATCCACTAGCACTCAATATCGACAACTGTATTTTGCAGACACGCTCTGCAAATTGGCATACCAAAACACCCAAAAGGCGATTCTACCTGGCTGGTGGACAGCGCCGGGCTCAAAGCTGTCTGAACGCGAGTGGTGGCCACTTTTACAGCACATGTTGTAATGTCATCACATTTCTCAAGAAAAAAGGAAAGTTCTCTTCAAATCTCATTGCAATATCTGCACTGATGTTAATATTATTAAATAAACGCCAGTTTCGGTAGCGAGTGGGACACCCGGTATAATAAAAACGTCTGATGTATAATATATCGCCAAGGAAACAGAAACGTACGCTGTGTCAGATACACGATCGCTAGTCAAACTCGTTAGGAATATATGATGAAGTGGTTGGTAACAGCAGTTGATTATAATTCGAATCACCGTCAAACAAGCGCTAAATATGCTTGGAATGCTTTCTTAACGATCTCAACACTTTTGACTAGCATAGTAATGATTTTGTTTTTCAATAGAGGAGAGCATTAGCTCGTTTTGTGAAAATTTGAATTATATTGTTACCACAAGTAAAGATATTTAGAATAATCTAACGAATATTTCGAATTTTATGGTGCAAATGTTTAGTTCAATTGTGTTTCTTGAAAGATACAATCACTGATTTGTTATTGTATTGAATACCATACAAGTTTTACAGTTTTACAAGAGGGCGATACTTTTCTCTCAGCGTTCATATCTTGAATCGAAATATAAGCATCATACTTAATTTTTTCATGTAAGTCGCTTTTTCAGTTTTGTTGTCTATTATATATTGACTAAAATTAGTTATTATACGAGCAAAATATTTTCTTTGGTCTTGTATCAAATAATATGTCCTCCTGTAATGCCAATTTCCTTCGCAATGCTACTATAATTATTTCAAAGATATTTTCATGGGCAGTCACGTAGCCCTTTCGCGTTATAAAAGTTAATGATTCTGCAAGCATAAACATGACACACACTTATACGTGCACCAAAAAACCAGAACCCTGAATTCTTGGACTTCTAGGAACTGAATTGCTTTTGGAATTCACGGGTATCGAATTCCAGGGTGAGTTGTTTTGTCAGACTTTTCCCAATCGTAAGGTAATCACAAATTCATCGTCTGTTCGTTTTCAGATCGCAAGGAGGACCAACGAAGTACTAGAGAGGTATCCTAGTCTATTCGGCACGTCAGTGTATACTACTGTACATTAAAATGGGACACCGTAGATTAATTTGGCGTATCACCGTCAAAATCGATAGCCTGGTCTAGGAAGATGGAATATAAAAACAATTGCAGAATGCAACCAATCAAATGAGAGAAATAAAAATGAAGGGAAAGAATGAACCGCCAAAGCTATAACGTGTTAAGTGCTTCAACTAGTAAGTAAAGTAACAATGGAATGTTGATAGGTAAAAATCTGCTGAAGGACTAAAGAAGCCTTGCAGACTTCGTCCGTAATCTGATCACCATCTGGACTACCAGCTGCAAGAGGAAGAATGGTAGATCTTTGTGAATCTGATTGGTCGGTTTAGAGAATCCAGGCCCATGAGTATCGGGATGCCAGAACATTTGGATGATGCTTGTACTGGTTTGCAAGAATGCACTGCCTTTTGTAGCAGCACAACTTGTCCTGTACATAGAACGTCGTCTGCCGGCGTTTTAATCTCCAGGCAGTTGAGGTGTTAGAAGCTATTGTCGAAGGAAGTCAACAAAGTGCAGGATCGGTGAATGATATCCACATCCGAAACAGATAGGGAAAGAAATGTTTGTGGAGATACATCTGAAATTAAGGCAGACATTTCGTTGACTACAATTGACCGTTAACCGTAGCGGACCTCAGCTTGAGAGGTGTCGTAACAGAGCTGTGTAGCTTGAGGAATCGCACCGTTTAGTGCTCCGTGATGAGTCGCAGATCTGCCTCGGAGCCGACGATCGTCGATTCCATGAACACAAGAAATGTACTTTGAAGGAGATCCGGATTTTGTTCAAGAGCAGAACACGTATTGCCGGCCGGGCATCCTCGTATGTGGTGAGCGTTATTAAGATAATCTGTCTGATAATGAAATAGAAAAATACCATACAAATAAAAAATACATCTTGTGCGTTACCAAATATTACAAAATTTACGTAAATTTCGGCATATGGTAAGAGGTCAACACCCAGCAATTCGAAGTCGCGATACTGCAGGCACGGTAACATGACTCCAGGTGATATTAGAAGAAACCTCTGAATTATTTGTAGAGGAAAATGGACGTACACGCTCCTCTAATTCCAGGATGCCGACAGCAAGAAATATCATTTTTAATTTGAATTGGGATTGGAAATGAATTTGCTGATGGAGATGTATTTATGCTGCCGATTATAAATTAATATAATCCCTTCTTTACTGTTTATTTTTATTCCGCATTTGGAAACATACATATGTTACGTAGTGGAATATAAGACATAGCGAAATAATTTTTCAACTACGAATTTTCGAAGGACATACATTAAGGAAAGGAGAGAGTAAATTCTTTATTTCCGGAGTGAAGAAAACTCTACTCGGACTAAATTGCATTGTATTCTCAAACTTTCGATTTAGCGGAATTCCAGAAAGAAGCTTTTCATTCAGATTCTTAAAAACATCGATATATATTTGCAAACACTTCTGCGCTCTGAAGCTACTTAGAGGAAGTAATATACAGTATAACTCGCTGCATAACATGGTTAAATAACAGAAGAACATTTAAAGGTGTAGACACAGCTGAAACGATTTGTAGCGAGGAACGTGGGCATACGCATTGCTACATATAGGCGAAACATGTTTCTCTTACAGCAGTATTGAACGATGTCAGCGACACAATAAAAATAATTGTAACATTTAAAAATTTTGTGATATGTATAAGATTATGTGGCTTCTAACCGCTTTATTTAAATTTGTCAAGCTTTGATTCGGGATTAACAATGACTTCAACAACTATCAGATTGTGTTGGCTTTATTGCTTTCCAGGAAACACTGAAACCTCGGATGCGAAAATGCTTGTAGCATTATCCAAAGCCAATAATATACCTAGCCCGCCAATTCCCATAAACGTAACGGTAATCAAAAGCGACCATCGGCGACACTGGTGGTAGCCCAAGAAACTACGCACGAAGTCAGAACGTAACGTAGTAGCTTTCGAACCGCAACCGCGACCCTTGCTTGGCGTCTACTCAATCCCTTCCCCACCCCCCACCCACCGCCTTGGCTCTCGATCGAAGATTCGAAGCATTGCGTTTTGAATAAGAATTTTTCTCGCTCGTTTTTAAAACGATTTTGCATTCAATATAGCAAATAATATAGATCTTATTTTCCTTTTCCTTTAATATAAAGTTCAGCAATTTTCTTCGTTTATGTAATGGAAAAATGTATGAGAAATTTGCCTTCGTGATGATGAAATTCATGTAATACTAAGTAAACTGGGAAAAAGAGAACATAGTTTGCAGAACGTATTGATAACACAAAAAAGGGGACATTTATTCTTTTATTGCTATTTAGGTCTTAAGCAGTTACAGACAAAGTATTAAGTCAGAAGTAAAATTAATATAATCCCTTCTTTTGATGGCACATCCATATCATCCAAAGAAACGCATTTGAATATTATTACATTAATGCAATCTTGACCAACCGTTACGAAGGAGCGTGAAACTTGAGCTCATTAATTGCATTTCTTGTAAATTACTACATAGAAGAGTAGAAAAAAACACATTTAAGGCATGAAAACAACCAAATGAAGACTAAACATATTGGGGCTTGAAAAATATCTGAAAAGTTTCATGTCCAGCTCGGCCTATTCAAAAATTATTTAGGTGCCCAGGTAGTAAAAGCTAGATGCCCAGGTAGTAAAAGCTAGATGCCCAGGTTAATTTATCTTTTAAAATAACAATCTGAACTCTTTGAAGTTAAAGAATATTATGAACTTTTTTTCATCTTTTGCATTTCCATTTTAAGCCTGTACTTAAAATGTCCAATGCACAAAAGCGTGTACCCCAAGTTTTAAGCTGATGATGCTGAAATTGGTACGTATTTGAGAAATTCAGTGATTCTGCCATGTTCTTTTCATTGAGTTTTTCGCCCTTTGTCACGAAGCGCCGGAGGTTAATTCCATCAATGGCATACATCCTCTCGCAGACTATAAACAGCATTTAGAGCAAATTTACATATGGTTCCAATATCTGGACCTAGAACATAATATATTTAAAAGTGGTATTCTTCTGTCCTTGGCACTCCATAATAATAACTTGTAATGATTAGCAGTGAACTGTTTTCACAACATGTGATGACTGCTGTGTTCTTGTAGTAGGAAATTATATTCCAAACTTTTTCATTTTTAAATTTAGTTGCCCAGTCCGGGCAACTAGATTGCTTTTTTACTTGCCCAGGCCAATAGTTTACTTGCCCAAGTATGGTATGTTTCAAGCCTTGAATATGGATGTACATAAATCTTAGTAAAATGAAATAAGTTTAGTTTGGGATCAGTTGTGCAAGAGTTAGACAGATAGTGTAAATCACAAACATCAACGTTTTTCTCTGGTAAAGTATCTTCTTTATTCATTTACAAAAAATGTGCAGTAAATGCATATTACATATTTTCTAAAAATGCAGAGACAAAAAAAGTGTAAAAAAACAGAATTTACTAGATCTCTATTATGAGTAAGGCAACAAATTCCAAACATATGGCTTACTGTGTTTGATATTCATAAATAACATTTGTTTTTTTCAAAATCTTGAATTACTTGAAAAAGCAGCTTCATGCAGAAAAATGTTTCCCTGTTAGCTGGAACTTGTTCTATACTGTTGTCAAATTACACAATCAGAAAAAATCAAACCTTTATTTATTATTAATCATTTCATAGTGAACACTGATAAGACAGAATTTGAAAAAAAGAAAACACTATACAAAAATTTCATTTGTTGTTCTCATAGCCGAGTAACACATCCACACATTTACACAAAGAGGGAACTGCACATTATTAGTAATAGTTACTACATAAATATGCCCAGATTTTAGCTTTCATGTTGCAAATAAGGCAAGAGCCACAGTTCAAACTACAATAATTAAAAAAAATAGGAAATGTAGCTCTATCATTTTTTTTTTACTACAGTGAGTTTCTCATACTCCTTTCCACAGCACCCATGACGTAGAATATGGTGGTCTGTGCTTATTTTACCGTAGATTCGCCCACTTCACACGTGGCCATATTCCATATGGCACAAATAGTGCAAATTTTGTTTTTAAATATAATGATTTTTTAAATATATATTTTCTGCAAATGGTGTACAAATATCACACCAAATCTTGAGCAACAAACTTCGATGTAGACAATCTACGATCTCAAACTGAAAGCAATGTGGAATTATTATTTTTTTCCGCATGGTGAAATAAAAGGCTAAACTTCCACGTTTGGCACGGAGCTAGTTTTCGAAAGCAATGATAGATGGCGCTACGGTACCACTTCTGCTCTTCTCGCACTTTCACTTGCAAAACGTTATAGCTAGTTACGTAAGTTATTTCTCGATCTGTGCGCCTGTGATCTCGTAAATTATTTCTGCTTATTGTTTCAGCTTTTTGTGTTAATATGTGGAACTGGAAGAGGTTTTTTAATGAAGTTGGGAAGGATGAAAAAACGTCTATTTTCTGGAGTGAGCGACAGGGTTTGTTTCCCACCTCTAAAAGATGTTCTGAGGGCCATCCCATGACTCTACGTGTGGATGCGTCTCCTCGTTTAGGACACTTCAGCTGCTGGAAGAAGCACGCTTCAGGGAATGTTGAGTACTCTTCTTGTACACCTGGTACGTGGATTTTTTATGCTCAGATTCCTATTGATAGTGATGATTTTGACATATTGTTTTACCAAAGGATTGCCTTACCATGAGACGATTGGAGAAACCTCACATGACAATCTTACCACATCCACTTATACAGTTTGTGACTGGTATTCGTATTGCAGACAGGTCTCAGAGTTTATGGTAGCGTCGCAATGTGAGGGGAAAAGGCTTGGTGGTGATGGAATCATCATGGAGGTAGATGAAGCGAAAGTGGACAAGCAGAAGTACAACAGCGGTCGTCGCGTCAAGGGCACCTGTATTCCCGGTATATTTGAACGATATACCAAGCGATTCAGGGTGGAGATTTGCCCGGATAACAACAGATCTGCAGATACATAGAAAGACGTGGAGCCAGGAACCATGATCATGACAGATCAGTGGGCTGCATATCTGATCCTGCCGAGCTTTGGGCTGCGACCATGAACCACTCCCTCAGCTTCGTTGATTTCATGACAGGGGCGCATACACATGACGTGGAGTGCAATTGGCGTACCCTAAAACATAAATTAACACAGGGCAACCACCAAATGACCTTGGCAGACCATATTCTGGAAAATTCCGACGGAATTGCCTTCTTTCCTCTGAACACTGCTTTGAAGTCTTGATTCGTGCGATCAGACAGTTCTTCTCTGGCAGATAAAAATTTTATTGCTTTTATTTTGCTAACTAGACAGCTTCATATTCATGTAGAAAGACAATTGTTCCGTCAAAATAAATATTTCACACATATGCCACAATCACCATTCAAAATGGTTCTTCTAAGGGTCACCCTTAATTCATATTATTGACTTCTTTTGGCACTTTCACAACATAACGAAATGCCTAACGATGTAGCAAACACGTGTCGCCATCTATCGTCCCTTTAAAAGCTACTTCCGTTCCGAACGCCTAAGGTTTACCAAGTAAAATATATTGCAGAGCATAAATGCAAGTGAAATAAATCAGATAATTTTCACACAGATGCTTACAGCATATCAATTTGAATGCACCATAAATCCACAGGCTGTTTTCTTAATACTTGATAACTATTGTTGTTAGTCGTCAGACATTAAATAACACAGTATGTGAATGAATAATTCCTAATTTGAAAGGGCCGCCCTGGTGGCGCAGTGGTCTAAGCGATGGCTTCTGATCATTGGTCCGGAAGGGGTCCGGATTAGAATCCCGGTGAGGCATGGAAGTTGTGTTTGTACTACGGCACTGGCTATCTCCCTTCTTTGGAACCAGTGACCCTAAATTAGGGATGGGTGACTGCTTATATAGCCCATTGAGTTGCTCACGGTTGTCGTTATTCCCTTAATAAAAAATAAGACTGAACTGCAATAAGGCAAGGTAGCTCCCATCTGTCAATCAATTACTGGCCCTCCCCGGCATTTTAGTGCCAGAGCAGGTGAGCTCTACTGAAGGCGTCATACGACAATCAGATTGGGAGAAAATAAAATTAAGCAAATTTTTTCTGACCCATCTTGAACGATGGGTCAGAAGCCGGCGCTTAAACCTCTGGGGCGGCTTTCTTTTGGCAGAAAGGTGGAGAGGAACAGTAGGAAACTGATGATGCCTTGCATTGATATAGAAACAATAATATTTCCCAGTGAGTTCAAAATCATGGTGGTTGACGGAATTTCAATTATCTGAACTGCTAATTCTCGGTGAAAATTAGGAGAATTGATATTCTTCCGGATGGCGGGAGGAACGGCCGAAAATCCGAAGTCTCTCGCCTACGTCTAAAGAGTTGGCACGTCTGATACTGAAAAAGGATAACAGCGAAGAAACGTTTCGAGGCTTAGCAAAAAGTTTTGTGCTTGAATGTTTGTTAGAGTAAAAACTTCATAGAAAAACAAGCATTTGTTACAGATGATCGTCAGACTTCTGAGTGTGTATGAGGGGTGCGAACTCAGCCCTAAATATTTTTTTTTTTGATTGGAGGTTTAACGACCACCGTGAGCAACTCAATGGGCTATAAGCAGTCGCCCGTCCCTAATTTAGGGTCACTGGTTCCAGGGAAGGGAGAGAGCCAGTGCCGTAAGACAAACACAACATCCATGCCTGACCGGGATTCGAACCCGGACCCCTTACGGACGAATGATCAGAGGCCAACGCCTTAGACCACTGTGCTACCGGGGCGGCGCCCTAAATATCGAAGAGATATGGTCAAAAATGGGTACACAAAGTAAAAGAGGTCAGCATGCTTTTGTGTGTGCGAATACAGGTTCTTTCAAAATCTTCAATTCCATACTTTTAGTATTAAGCAGTTTTCTTGTTTGCTCTTTCAGAAGTTTGGTTGTTAAAGGATTTTGCCGTTAACATTGATATGTGCATTTTAAATATGATGATTTACCAAGTCTGGAAGAACTTCCGAAATGCTACAAGTACCTCACTGAGGCATTCACTAATGCATTTATTTATGTTGGAGATCGTGGCTTTGTACAATCGCCATTACACAATATAAACGCTACAATTCTCTTACAGCAGTTGCCAGTGAGTTTATGATTTAGATTAGTGGCTGTTCATTTTGAGGTGAGTTGTATACCCTGCTGTGTTTACCCTCACCCTTGTGACACTGCTGAAGACATAACACCTGTTGTTCTAAAATTTAAGTAAAAGACATATTTTAGAGAATAAAGTCAAAATATATTTTAGTCAAACGTAACTCAAAATACGACTGAATAAACATTACAAATATCTGAAATAACAATTACCTTTTTATTTTCTTTGTTCAGTTGTTTTAATTTTATTGATCAATTCATTAAACTATAGAGACCATCCAAACCAACAAAGCGTGACATTCACTTTATGGAAGTCGGTTGTTATTCTACTCACATTCTTTTGCATTTCATCATGGAAATATTTATATTGCAGTGGCATATGGAGAGTAACGAACAGAAATATGAACAAACCCACTAACCCATATCACTTTGGAAGACCAGGTCTTTGCCTTGTCAAGGCAGCCAATACAGAAGGACATCCATTTGTGAAAGCTATCATGTAGTTCTCATGTTTGCATGTATAAATTAACATGTTTACATATAACCTACTCACCCACCTCAATGGATAAGTGTGCTATATGTACATGTGTGTTAAGGGGTAAAGAAACTAGCCAAGCATAACTTTCATCAAAAACATTTTTATAGAAAATCAATACCAAAGCTCTAATAATATATATGTTTATTGCGTATACAAATTCATAGCAATAAAGAAAAATAGAACCGTCTCTTCTTTTTTTCTTTGTTATTGAAGGTTTAACGACCACCGTGAGCAACTGAAATGGGCTATAAGCAGTCGTCCGTCCAGAATTTAGTCATTGGTTCCAGGGAAGGGAGAGAGTCAGTGTCGTAAGGCAAACACAACATCGATGTCTCACCAAGATTTGACCCGGACCCCTTTCGGATAGTTTTTTCCATTTGCTTTTTTCATGGTGATCACCTGAGTCCTGGCTACAAACTTGTGCATAATGCTAAATTTGCAAAATGCTGAATAATGAAACAAGCACATTTAAAAAAAATTGTAACTGAACTATGTAGTTTCCTAATAATTTTATTTAGAGTACTGATATCTTGAGCAGTTATCGATGTTCTGTGCCCCTTCTCCCTATCCAGCTATGGATATAACTGACAGGTCATAAAAAATTATGTTTGGCACAGCAAGTAAACATCTTTGGTTTTTAGAATTCTGGAACGGTTTTATCATACAGAAAAGAAGCAGATACAATATATTTTTTTGCCCATCTTGAGTGTTGGAGCTAGTTTCTTTACCCCTTTAAGGTAAGTGCGAGTCTGTAGAATGTAAACATAGCAAAGTGATACACATGAACTTGGGAACTATTTGAAGCATTCATAAATGAGTAACAATAGCCAACATACTCTTGCATAACCTTACAACACAATGAAGTATTTCTTTACGACTTACAGAGGAAGTTGCCTACATATTTTTCTTCAGTAAACTTTCAGAAATTCCATTTTTGAAAATCTGGGCAACAGTTGTTTATGGTATCCATGTGTCACAACTTAAAAAAATTGGGAGAAAAACTTCATATGGGGCAGAACATTATATACACAATTCAAAGTTAAGCCTACAGATTTTACAAATTAGCCCAATATAATATGCATTCAAACATGTTCTAACCACAGCTCTCAAAAATTTAGGGCCAAGTTGCTTAATTCAACTAACAAGTTCGAAAAACAAGAAAAAGGCACTTACTTATGACAGTCAATTCTTCACACCCGGGCAAGCGCATAATCCAACCCGTTGAATTTGAACTCATTTTTAACGAAAGCACTAAATCCTAACGAACTAACGCCAGAAATGAAGCCTAATTAAAAATGCATACCCATAAACAATCCTCTGAAACAATGAACATTAAAAAAATCAACTGAAATTAAAAGAAAATATGCAAAAATTAATAAAAAAAGGCGGAAGAAACACGTTACGATAACGTAGTTCGTCAGATATACGGAAAAAACACTTTGTTAAAATGGCCAAACTCAGGACCAAATGGGCGTTGGAAACCAACAACCCTTGGAAAGAACTTCAAATTTCGGTAAAAAAATCAACTGAAATTAAAAGAAAATAAGCAAAAATGAATAAAAAAAAACCGGAAGAAACACGTTACGACAACGTATTTCGTCAAATATACGGAAAAAACACTTTGTTAAAGTAGCCAAACTCCTGAGCAAACGGGCGTTGGAAACCAACTACAACAACAACCGTTAGAAAAAATTTCAAATTTCGAGCTAAGTGCTGGAGCATGCGCGTAGGGCAGTTCAGTAGTTCGCTTGGGCTAGCACAAGAGGTGCCAGCATCGGTTTTATGACGTCATGATTACTGAAATTGCCTCAAGTGGACAGGCTAGGTATATTATTGGCTTTGGGTGTAGGCGTCGTTTGCTCTTTCATGAAATCTGCTTCATTTTATTCATTTTTTTAAAAGTAGTTCGTGTGATATGGTCTACATTTATGCTGTTGTAAAAAGTGCTTGCATGGAAAGTCTTCAAATTTTTGTTCATTTTCTGTCAGTCATTTAATTTTGGTTATGTTATCTTAACTATATTATACGTAAGCGCTTGAGATTACGTGTTTGGTGCAACGTCTGATCTGATTTAGTAGGAGTTACTTTTGCCTGGTTTTCTGTCATCTAGACCTCGCTACTCGTGTTGAATCGAATACATTCTGAAAAGAAACTTGCCATTTTTTCTGATGCCCCATTAAACTATTAACCACACAAAAAAAACTATTTCCGGACCGAAATTGAAAGTTACACAACAGTAAGCGAAGTCCAAGATGACGCCAGTTCAACGAAATGAGTGGTTTGCATGGGACAGCGACTACCTGTCTAGGAAGGAGATACTCAACGGCAATGACTTATATTGTGTGATGAATCAGGCAAAATAACCGACAACTGAAACATTATATGTGTTCATTTAGTTAATTAAATAAGTACCACGTAGTGCAGCCATCCTTCCCGGTCCTACAGAGAAATACCTGGCGGAAAGTCATTCGCCCGCCGAACGAGGGGCTTACACATACTTTGTGAAGCAAAAAATGAAGTCCCCTGTCACTGCACGAGTGTGGGAGCGTTTTGTGTAATTTCAGGAATATTGAACGGAAAGTTAAGTGCAACATTACCGAAATTTAAAGTTACCAACTGCATTCTTTAATGCCACTTCAACGAATTTATATAAAATGAAATTTAATACCGGTACATTTTCATGTAAAACGTGATGCATGTTACGTGCAACAATGGTCACACTAGGCGCTATTTATTTGAAAAAAGAACGCATATTACGTTACAATAGTTCCTTCAGAAAGGCTGATATTCTATTTTACACTTACATCTTTGAAGTGAGGACTTTCTTCAATCTTGTTATATTTTCTAATTTCTACACTCCTTTAAATTTCAATTACATTCTTTCTATTGGGAACAATGTTCCGTAAGCTAAATAATTCATTGAAGAACCAGAACAAGAAAATTTATATTTTTTATACGTAATGAAATTTTCAAACAATTTACTAGATGCATAGGAACTGAATTTTATATCATTGTAAGTTCCTAATCTACATAGATCGCGACACTCTCTTCAGTGCTTGGAAATTAATGCACTAAAGGTGCACGTAAATGTTAAAGGTAAATTAATATTTATAAAATATTTAAAACATTATATCGTCGAATTTGAATACATTTACTATAGAATTCTGTCATAAATCTTACATTTATTAGGTAATTCTACATGTTTGAAGGGCTGTTATTGTCGAATTGGAAATAATGAAATATATTTTTCTATTTATAAAGATTTTTTTTTCTTTAGCCGCCCCGGTGGCGCAGTGGTCTAAGGCTCTGGCCTATGATCATTCGTCCGTAAGGGGTCCTTGTTCGAATCCCGGTCAGGCTGGATGTTGTGTTTGTCTTACGGCACTGGCTCTCTACCTTCCCTGGAACCAGTGACCCTAAATTAGGGACGGGCGACTGCTTATAGCCCATTGAGTTGCTCACGGTGGTCGTTAAACCTCCAATCAAAAAAAAAAGGAAAAAAAAGGATTTTTTTAATAGAATTTTGGGATGCTTTATATTGCAACGTGGAATATTCAGTGAACACCGATTGAAACTCACATTCCATCAGCATCAATATATGATGCCAGGCGTAGTAGCGAAAAATGCCTTTAATGCTTTTAACAATAAATGTATTTGTATAGCATTCTGTTAAGGAATAGTCTTCTCCTAAATTTATTATCCGTGATGTTCCTAATCCTGGAGTTAATATTAGCTGTAGAATTATGTAGTTGCTGGAGTTGGTATTTGTACACAGACAAAATCTTTTAAAAAGTTACTTAGAAGAAATATCTGCCACTCTGAAACTTAGTAAGTTATGTGCAGTGGTGCAGGAGAGTAACCGTGATTTATTGCACAATTTTTGCTCCGTTTCTGGAGATATTTCATTGTTATCTGTAATAAAAGGAATTTTTTATTCTGACACATAGAAGCAGATATGCCGTGAAACATGAAATGTACTTTCCCGGTACTATCAGCTAACTAAACTTTATTTTGGGAAGTAAATAGAAATAAAATATTATCAAAGTAATCAGCATCTGCGAAATGTTTTTTCAGCATTTCTTATGGATGCGTGATCTTAAATAACAACTGTGAAGTTAACGCTCAATTTCGGCAATCCTGTTGTTTACCAACAGCTACAAACTAAACGAATAATACTGTTTCCCTTTAAAGCCATTTATGGCAAAAGGGTAGTTTGAAATTAGAATTTGAGAAGAAAAATCATTGAAACATGCATAACAGATTGGGAAAAAAGAAATGGCAAGATTCGTGTGCAAAACAAATAAAAAAAAATAAAAAAAAACTTTATGCCTTTAAAACTAAAATTAATACCATGCGTTTCCACGCATGAAGATTAGTTCAGTTTAGATTTAGTTGGAGGTGACATTTGCAAAAGAGAATAATCCCTGAAAAGCATGCCTAGCACCTCAAAGTTTACAATCAAATCAGAAGCAATCGATTTTGTCTGGAATTGCTTTATTGGAGGAATTATGTTTCTCTGCATTAGTTAAGTTACAAAAAATCGAATCGTGAAAATAGCGCTTACATTATATTTGTCTCATCTTAATTTTTTTTTTTTTGTTTCACCATGAGGTGCTCTTATTTAAATTTCCATAGCTTCCACTTTAGCCAGATTGAACACGGCGGCACCTTCTAATCTCTGATTCGAGATATGTTTGGTTTGGATGGAACACCGGGTGAGGCATGCACGGTGTGTTTAGTCTATCCGCAGTGTTCATTCCATCTTTCATTGTACAAAGAATTTCGGCCAAACAACTGCTAATAATACACTGCGTTGTTCAACGTAGTTGGTAAAATCCTAAGTAAACCAATAATAGCATTTCACTTGGGAGTAGTAATAAATTATTCCCAGAAGATCACGACTTCCTGGGCGCAAAAAGATCCTAGAAGCAGACACATTGTTTCAAGATTGCGACCCAAACCTATGTTCAGATATTTCCATCATTTTTTTTAATCCAAACCTTGCCAAAAAGAGTTACATCTTCACACACTATTTTCTGATCTCAGTAGATGGTTGCTTTTCACTAGTTACACGAAGGATAACGCAAAATATAAAAGACGGAGAAACGCACTTACCAATTAAAGATAATTTATTTAACCATTGAGATGCAAACAGCAGACGTTTAACGATAGACATATTTCCGATGAACAAAACTATTATAAATCATTAGCACTTTAAAACGCACACACACATACAACATCCCTCCTCGACTCGGAGGAGAAAAAAATCTGCGTCAAAATCTCGTAGGCAGCTGCCAAATTTAAATATGGATTCGCATAGCCACCCGTTTTGTCAAAAGAATGAGCCCTTCGATTAAATGCAATGGAAGTCGGAAACGCGCATAGGTCGCATAAATTTCTAAAGAATGCGACAACTGTTTACACGCAGAGCAGATAACAAAATTTAGAGCATTTGCCCTATCATCTTTGTATAGTTATATATGAATTATAACATAACTAATTACGTAGGATACACCGGCGTTGTCTTTTCAGAATTTGTTTCAAAAGCCTCGGGGATTCAGTTATACATTTTGTTTAAAAATGTTTGAATAGTATAATGTGGATTTAGAAATTTCACAATGCAGCGATACCAGATTTTATTGTAATAAAACTGTAAGGATGCATACGCTCAGGAAAACCCACTTAAAAAAGCAAAAACCGTTAAAGTACCAAACTTTATTCCTCCCATATTTATACACTATCTACCAACAAGTAATTGGACACCCCTGCAATCGAAGATATCTGTGGTCCTGACACACGTCACGGTTGCCGCCGTTAAATATTGTGTGGGAAACAACAACGCAACGAGTCGCATGCAAGATGCCACGCAGTTCGGAACTCTCTGATTTTTAGAAAGGTGTAATCGTCGGGTATCACAGAAATGGCCGATCCATACTTGACATATCCAGCGAGTTCAAGTACCCAAAATCGACAGTGGCCTACGTGATTGGCAAGTGGAAGATGAGAGGTGACTGTCGGAATGTGCCCCGACCCGTCAGACCCACAAAACTGGGAGTTAGAGACCGACGGGTTCTGGCCAGAGAAATTCGGAAGAACCGCACCAAATTGATGGGCCACATCCGCTAGGAGTTTCAACAGGCATCCGGGAGTGTTCGTTCGATGAATACCATCCTTAAGGAAATCCATCTGCTCTGTTATCATGGACGTTCTGCCGCCCACAAGCCTTTGATCACCAAGTCCAATAGCGCTGCTCGGCTAACGTGGGGCAAAGAACGTCGACAGTGTACCGTTGAACAGTGGAAACAGGTTCTCTGGAGGGACGAATCCAGGTTCACCCTGTACCGTTCGGATGGCAGAGTCTGGGTTTGGCGTCTGCCTGGAGAACGCCTCCTCCCGGAATGTATTGTGCCAACTGTGAAGTTCGGCGGCGGTGGATTTATTCTATGGGGGTCTTTCTCCTGGTATGGCACGGGACCCTTGGTAGCAATTCGTGGTAGACTCAACGCCGAGACCTACTGCACCATTTTGGATGACCATGCGCTCCTACGCTGTGTCAGTTTTACGGGGTGGACCAATGTTACTTTCAGAATGACAATGCCACCTATCATGCTGCGAGGTCCACCATGGCTTGGTATGGTGACAATGGGGTTACTCGAATGGACTAGCCTGCGCAAATCCCAGACTTTAACCCTATCGAGCACCGCTGGGACGAGTTGGAGCGTCGACTTAAGGGGTGCCTCCACCGGCCGAAATCGGTTAAGGAACTGACCTGTCTTCTCCAAGCCGAGTAGAAGAAAATACCTGTGCCGTCGTACAACGCTTGGTTGAGATTATGCCCCGGAGGGTCGCAGCTGTAATCGCCGCTCGTGGAGGCTCCACTAACTATTGGAGGTGAATAAACTTCGTTTCCATTTCCTATTCCAGGTGTCCAAATATTTGTTGGTAGATAGTTCATATATACCACTTTTTTAAAATAAATAACTGTAAACTTACACGTTGGGGTTTTAGAATACCTGTAAACTAATTTTTTGACATGATAATGCTCTAAATTTCGCTGTTAAAAAAAAAGTATTGGTTTTGGACACTTTTTTCATTGTACCTATCTTAAAAATTACAATCTCTGACAGAGGAAATCATCTGGTTATGATACCTGGTTCACTTCTTAAAAATAAGTAGGAGAAAATGTGATATTGGTGACATTATGCAAGATAATCTTGCGATATTTTACCAAAGTGTGAAAAACAAAATTCAAGGGTACTGTAACAGCCCATTCTTGCATAACCCTATGCAAATATGATTCTGTATCGTCAGAATAAATAATTCACCGATTGGATAGAAAACGTAGATTTTTTCGGGAGTTCCCGTATTCTTTTGTTTTTAACGTGTGCGTGTCTCATTAGCTCTATTTAGTGGAATCAATGGCTAGGAAAAATATTCTCTGCGGAAAGCAGGCCAGACACAATGGTTGGTGGCAAAGGCCATTGGAGTGTAACGAAGTGTCATTTTCCGACTCTGGACACGATTCCCGGATACAGAAATTGTCCGAAGTAGGCAATATAAAATATGTCCACAAGCAACTACAGTAAGAGAGGACTGCTATCTGTTGTTAACAGCCTTCTGGACCGGCGGCAAAAATCTAATCAGCTTCAACGGAGCGTTCTGGTATCAACAGGAACCCGGTTGTCAACAGAAACAATCCTCACTTTCATTCAGGGAGGTGGAATTTATGCAGGTAGACCAATGGCATGTGTCCTTTTGATCGCACGTTAACGAACCGCTGTGCCAACTGGGTTGAGGAACATCGTGGTTGCCGACATGATGAGTGGAGTCAACTTCTCTTCTCTGACGAGTCGAAATTCAGTCTGGAGTCCGACAATCGATGAGTTCTTCCCTGGATGAAAACATGCACACGACGTAACATACCTTTTGTGTCAGACACATCACATTATGGCGAATATAAATTGATGGTCTGGGTAGGTATGAGTGCCTGTGGGCGTTCCTACCTATAAATTGATGATCTGGGTAGTCATAAGTGCCTGTGTGTGTTCCTACCTTTGTACGTCATCGCAAACAGCAGCTTAACAGCCCAGACATATGTAATGATCAGCGCAATTAAGAGTTTCAAGATTTATGGAGTAATTGAGTTTTTCTCAGACGTACTGTTATGCAATATGCTGCAGCTCTTCGTGGCTCGTTTCTTTTCATGGACGATAACGCCCTACCATACAGACCTCAGCATGTGGACAACATGCTTCAAGAAGAGGAAATTGAGCGTATGAAGTGGACGGCATGCTCCCCTGACTTAAATCCAAATGAACATGCATGGGACACACTTGGTCGACACATTGCAACTCACTAGTCTATCAGTTGATTCTTTGTAAACTGCCATCATTGAGGAGCGGCAAAGATACCCCTAAACCTCAGGGAAAACCTCATCAATTCAGTACCATACAGGTGTGCAGCGGTCTTATCATTTCGAAGAGAATACGCACCGAACAAGAGGTCAGTTAGGACTTTTAAATTATTTTTTCCTTGTTTCACCGATATGAATACTGTTAAAAAGTGCTTTAAATAATAATATTGCATAAAAATCTCCAATGCGTTTTTTCTTACCCACATTACTAAATATTTTTACTATATCTTACATAAACATAACATTTTGCGTTCAATAACATTAGCTATTCCTTCCTTAATACTTTAAATAGTCTATTCCACAAACATTGAGAATATGAAATATTATTTTGAACTGAAATCTTATAATGCCTTGGATAGCCACTATAATATTTCATTCAAATGATTCAAAGTTGTGTACTTTAACCCTTTAACGACCATAACCCCAAAATTTGTATCACACTAAATACCATGACGCTCAAATCCGTCTCGCTTCTTTGTTTAGTAACGATAAAGATGACTAAATGTGAACCATGAGGATCCCGAAAATTTAAAGGAAAGGTAAAGGTAGGAAATCTGACTCACTCTAGAGTGGCGTTTCGGGTGGCTATGTTATTTTGCATGTTCGGGCGGCTGTGTTATTTTGCATGTTCGGGCATTTTGGGCAATATGGTTGTTAAAGAGTTAAAGGAAACGGCCGAGTAGACTTTTCTAATACTATTCCCAAATTCCTCTTTTTCTTTCAAATACTTTTTATAAATACTTATCTCCCATTTTTAATGCAACTTAGAACAATAAAAAAGAGGTTTCAGGAAGTGTCTTGAGTATTGGTTGGCTATTACTAATGAGAAGCTTGTTATATTTCTATATCGGACATTATTTGAGATAGTGTTCAAGGCAAATTTAGCAATTAAATTTGATATTAGAACACGCTGGAGAACATTAACCTATATCTAAGTCATACATCTAAAACTGCGCACAAATTATGAGGCAGATTAAGGGCGAATCGAGAAGCACTAAATATGCATAATACGTCACAACATGTTAAATTAAAAAAAGTATTTACCTCGTCAATGGTAACTGAAAGTCTTTTTGACTATTCTTCCAAATCGCTTTCCATTGTTCGAGTTCCGGATAAGATATCATAGGTGAACTTTGTAATCCAACTAACTCCGTTCTTTCACAGTAGCCGGCGGCCATAAATTACAGACTGGTCCCTAAGAGGTGCTCGTCTTTGTAATAAGAAGTCTCTCTACCATTCATCTAAAATCGTTCGACTCTAGGGGGAGAAAAGTAAGGTGTGCATTCTAATAGAACTAACTCATTCCTTTCTCAGTAACCAACGGCCAAACATTGTAGACGGGATTCTGCCTACATACACTGGCGTGCAAAAATTAAGGACGAGCCGGTTTTTCGAATGTAACGTGGTGCAGAAGTGCTCCACATCGACTCAAATCATACCATAAGATACCCAAGATGTAAGAATATGGGACAAGTGAGCAAAACCGTCCAAACAAGGAATCCAAAGGATACAAAGGCACTTTATTGAAAAGGTAGCTTCGAGAACAACTGGACAGATGACAAAAACGTCCATGTTTCAGGCGGCTGCCAAGAAAAATCCAGCCTTTAGTAGGGGATATGATCACCCCTGACTGCGTTGCATGATTTACAACGTCTGTCCATGCTGAGGACGAAGTTGTCAAGAAGCTGTTGAGGCATCGCGGCCAAATCCTCTTGTAGCGCCAATCGCAGCTGCGGAATCGTTGCTGGCGGCTGGTGACGTGCTACGAAGCGTCTCCCGAGAAAGTCCCACACGTGTTCGATTGGATTTATGTCCGGGGATCTTGCGGGCCTATCCATGCGTTGAATATCTTCACTCTCCAACAGCTTTGCGACAGCCACTGTACGATGAAGTGCAGCGTTGTCGTCCATGAAAAGGAACTCAGGACCCACAGCACTTCTAAGCAGACGCACGTGAGGCAGGAGAACCTCGGTACAATAGTGGACACCAGTGACTGAACCTCCTTGGAAGATGTGGAGGTCAGTACGTCTACCAAGCACGATACCTCCCGAAACGAGAACTCCGCCTCCTCCAAACCTGGCCGTTTCGATGATGTTGGAGGTGTGATTGCGTGTTCCCTGCTCTATCCAGATGTGTATACGTCCAAAATCTCTCGTCAGACTAAATCGGATCTCATCCATAAAGAGAACTCGAACCCTTGCTGATGTGTCCAGTTCTTGTGTTCCTGGCACCACAGAGCCCGCCATCTCCGATGAGCAAGCGTTAATGTCGCACACCGTACTGGTCGTCGGGCAAATAAACCACTTTGTAGGGTCTCCTGGCCACAGTAAAACGTAATAACGAGCGTCCAGTTGTATGTTGCATGTGCATTGCGATTTCTCCCGCTGTCTGCCGTCTGTCTCTTCTCGCCTGTTGGACAATATACTAGTCGTCCGCCGCCATGATTGCTCATGGAAGACCAACGCTAAACTCTCGGACACCTGCTCTTGTCGTTTGAAATGCTCCCCAAGCTCGTGAAATGATGCTGTGACCGATCTCGAACTCATCGGCCACACTAGTCACACTTCGAAACTTCTTCTAACTTCCCAATGACGCGACCTACGTTAAGGTCATCGAGATGTCGTCCACTGGATTGCTTGATGGCCATACCACACGGTGGCGGCAACTCGACGTCGTTCAAACCGATGTACACCGTGCAATAGCTTTCACCGTATTGATGAGCGTAAACCGCCCGTGTGCGTTATACCCTCCCCCCCCCCCACCATTTCATGCTGCATAAATGCGCATGCCCTACAGTACCGGGCCCTAGTTTATCTCCTGAGTGGTCTTTTTGTCCATTCTGCCAGCTCGTTCCGCTGTTATTCTAATTTCTCCTCTTCGTCCTTAATTTTTGCACATCAGTGAAGCACTTAGAAATGCCAATTATCGTTGAAAAAGGGAAATGAACACAATTAGAGCGAATGGTTTGTTGGAAGTATTTATCGAAGGACTCACTCCAGAATAATATTTATTATACCAATTGTACCACCTATTAGAGGACATCCCTTTCTTTAAATGCAATGTCGAAAACTCAAAAGAGCAGAGCTAGTATTACTGTTCTAAAAAATATCGCAAGTACGGCAGATTCTTAAATTGTACCATAAAATTCGACCGCATTCTGCTTTGGTAATTTTTGTTACGAGATGTTTTGTAAAAAGCTGTTAAACAAACTGTTCTAAATGTTTTTGTACCATTAAATCTGAAAGGGTTTTTATATCACTTATATACGACGGCCTTTTTACTCTCAATGTAAGAAGTTGATAACGTAATTAAGCCTTTAATTAGGCATTTCAAAGGAGCACGGAAGGATAGTTTGACATTTACGAATACTACATAAATTAATTTGCTCAAAAGGTCTCTATAAAATAATAAGTTATATCTCATTTGTTATGAACGAACCGAATATTTTGATGGAAATAAAACCTTCGATTTCGCTAACCGAAAAAATCTAACGCAATTATGTTAAATACATTTGTTTGCTCACTCGTATGATTCACGCGAATCAGCGTAGATTCAGCCTAAAGTTCAAATTTAGGTGATTCAGGAAAGTTGATTCTGTTTCCCAGGCCCTTAGCTTGGGGTGTAATAGGGTAGGCATCGCCCACCCTGAGTCGGTTGTTTGTCCACACGCACACTTTCGGCGGTATATACACACCATTATATATACCCTTCATAACTGCCCACCCTGAAAAAATAGTCTCCCACCCACGTCTAGAATCATGAGTACGGGCCTGCTCGTTCCTTCGGATAAAAGTACAAAACCACTTTAGCAAGGCTTTTGGAAAATGATAAGTGCTTATGATGTCACTTAGTTCAGCTGGCCTTACGTCTATCCGTTCGTCTGAGAGAAACATATTTCTGCAGCTAGTCATGCGATTCGGAAAAATATTTTTGCAGTGCGAGCTTGAAATGCGAGAACGATGATACTTGCATTCCGTTCTGTACCGTTTGTCGCTAAAGGGCACATTTGACTTCAAGATGCATTTTTATTCTTTATAATTGATTTTAAATATTCGATTGAAACTTTTGTTTCCTCGGTTCGATACCATTTACAACGGAGACGATTTGGGAATTTTCTAAGTAGATTTTCCGCTAAGTGACATAAAATTTAATGGATTTATTCCACATTGATGTTTCTAAAATTCCGATTTGGAAAAACAAATTCTTTGTACATCGGATAGAGCTACGGGTAAGAAAATGCCTTCATGTAATTCCTAATTTTTGAGGAAGAACGGATTTGTCCCTTGGTAGCGATGGCGTATTTTTTATTTTATCATGTGGGATGCAAAGTACGATTTAAAACAGGAGAATCTAAGTCCGGCAAATATATCCGTTCGTGAATACAATTGTGAAAAAGATCTTTAAAAGTCCTTTGTGAAGTATTACCGCTAGATAAAGATCAGTTTGAATAATCACTGTGGGGTGTTTGTTTTTCTCGTCTTTTTGCAGTTGTCATTAGGTTTTTATTAACGATACTTAATAAGTGTGAAAAAAATGTTGAACTCTTACAACGTAACCATGGAAGATGTCGCTATTGAACATTAGCATTAACTGGTTTGAGAGCAGTTTCCGTTGCAATGATATAAAACTAAAACAATACAAATATGCACTGTGACAGCAAACGGTTCATTGTTCCCCTTGAGATTGATATCAGGAAATGATATATACTGACGGAAAAAATCCCAACACCACGAAAAAATATTTGTAGAGGAATGAAATGGCGGCAATACATTTTTATAGGCAACATATTTAATCGATTAAGGTTTCAAGATCACAGCTTGATGTAAGCGCGAGAACAGCCATTTTAAATGTGAAATGCTGGTACATTAATAACCGGTGTAACCGCCAGAATGTTGAATGCAAGTACGCAAACGGTCATACATTGTGTTGTACAGGTGCTCGATGTCAGTTTGTGGGATGGAGTTCCATGCCTGTTGCACTTGGTCGGTCAATACAGGGACGGTTAATGCTGGTTGGGGGTGACCTTGGAGTTGTCGTCCAATGATATCCCATACGTGCTCGATTGGTGAAAGACGTGGTGATCCAGCAGGCCACGGCAACATGTCGACACTCTGTAGAGCATGTTGGGTTACAACAGCCGTATGCGGGCGAGCGTTATCCTGTTGGAAAACACCCTGGAATGCTGTTCATGAATGGCAGCACAACAGGTTGAATCACCAGACCGACGTACAACTGTGCCGTCAGGGTGCGTGGGATAACCACGAGTGTGCTCCTACTGTCACAGGTAATTGCTCCACAGACCATAACTCCAGGTGTAGGTACAGTGTGTCTCGGCCGCAGACAGGTTGGTTGCAAGCGCTCACCTGGCGTCCTTCTAACCACCACACAGCCATCACTGGCACCCAAGCAGAACCGGCTTTCATCAGAAAATACAACAGGGGTCCACTCCGTCCTCCACTGAGCTCTAGCTTGACACCACTGACGTCGCAAATGGCAGTGGGTTGGAGTAAGTTGAATGCACGCTACAGGGCGTCTGGCTCGGAGCTGTCCTTCAAGTAACCGATTTGTAACAGTTCGTTGTGTCACTGTGGTGGCAACTGCAGCTCGAATTGCTGCCGCAGACGCAGTACGATGCGCCACGGCCTTACGCCGTACACGGCGGTCCTCCCTTTAAGTAGTGTCACGTGGCGGGCCGGAACCCGGTCTTCTTGAGGCAGTACCTTCATTTGACCACCGCTGCCAACAATCATGCACAGTGGCTACATTCCTGCCAAGTCGTTCTGCAATATTGAGGAAAGAAAATCCACCTTCTCGTAGCCCTATTACACGACCTCGTTCAAACTCCGTAAGCTGTTGATAATGGCTTCTTCGTCTTCTTAAAGGCATTCTTGACTAACATCAACACACTACGTCGAATCTCAACGATAACTAACACTCACGAACGTTACAGCGCGTATTTAAGGCAAACCCGTTTTGCATGTTCCGAGGGGCGCTACTAGCGCCACGCGTATGCGCCGAGCGCGAAATTTGCATAGACGTCATCTTACAGATGTACTCTCACCGCCTACCAACTGTCGTTTATCTAACACAACCGCTTCTTGGTGTTGGGATACCAAGAACGGCTAACATCCTCAGCGAACGTATTTTGGTGGACCTGTACTTCTTTTGAAGAACATGATGTACAGCGAATTTTTCTAGAGCAGGCTAAAGTTTTTCATGCTCTCAGAATAAATTTACAATTGAAATTGTGGTATGAAAAATTTTCCTTATCGAAATTCGTCCCTACTATTGAGATTGAAATATTTCGATATTTTTGTGAAATTCAATACTGGATAGTGCATCGATAGGTTTTATTAACTATCGTTTGTTTTACGTTTTTCAGTGTTGGAAGTATAAACTATTCGGCTTCCACCAATGACAATGATGATTTGAACGCTAACTTTCACCTCATTTATACTGGTATCCACAATATTGAGTGCAGCCATATTGATACAGGATCACAATGCTAAACCAAAGTTCACTGCAACCAAAATAATTTTCAGTGCTCTAGTGTATATTGTTTAGCTTCCAACGATGGCATTGATTGGAAAAATCATTTTCACGTCATTTATACAGGTGTCGAATAGATCGAGCCCAGCCATATTGATACAACATGACGATGCGAAACTTAAGTTAACTGCTACACAAGGAGTAAACGGTGAGGGTATGCTGTTGTTTGCAATCTGCTGTTCTTCACATCAAGTGAAGCTGGAAGAAAAAGTGTTCACTTCAGCCAGATAAAGACAAAGTCAAATGGGATGTTCCTGGATGTTTAAAGGTGAGTCAGGTGCTGAAACAATCATTTGTTGAAAGTAAGTATTTAGTAACAACTTAGAGTAAAATAGGGTATCCTTAGCACAGCATTATATTTTTGCCGTTTCTATAATTCCACTCTGAAGTAGCTATGTTTGTTTTCTCTTCTGCTGCAGCAACTCCAGACCTGAAAACTAAATACGTAGTACAATGCATGGGCGCAGCATTATATTTCTATAGTTTCTGTAATTCCACTTTGAAGTAGCTGTGTTTGATTTCTCTAGTGCTGCACTAACGCCAGTCCTTAAAACTAACTACCATGCATGGAATTTGAGGGATTGAGATATCCCCATTCATATTAGTCGACGTAATTATACTTTAGCTATATACAGTATATATGCTTAAACAATATAAATATTTAATTGCATCATTCGTACCTTCAAGTGAGCTTTACATTCGGTTGGTGTTTTCCGCCTTCCTAATGCACCGGAATGCTTTTGCTTCTTAGCAATTTAATATAGCTTATCTATTTATTATTTAACTGCAAGTCTGATGTTATTATGGAATATGCATTTGAATAACATCTTAGATAACCAGAGAATTAATCCATACTCTGTCCAATGCATTCGCTCGTAATTCTGGTGGAGATATAAAATCATTGTGTAGAATAACTACATTAAGCACATGAACAATGAATTGCTCTATAGCGGAAATTCATGACTTCCTTTATTTTAAAATTAAGTTACATGTTTTGATATTCCTGGCAGAAAAAAAAATCAAATAACTGCAGCATTGGATTACACATTTTTTACATGCAATACAAACATTTAGCTGTGTAAATATTTTTTTTATTTTCTGACATTCGCAAAACGAAAATAGCTCTTGTACTCTTGAAGATGCGCTTCATCAGACTTTCGGGTTTTCATGTTTTCCTATTCGTTTTTTCTCTTGAACAGCGAATTTCACTCATCTCATATACTCATTAAAAACCCTACATATTTCTGAATTTTAGCTTATCATCATACGCGGAACCATTTGGGAATCATTTAGCGTATGATGATTATACTTGTCGAATTGAGCCATTAGTAATATTTTCAGAGTTGGTTACACTGAAAAATAGAGAATTTTTCGAACATCCATTTATTTCAGTTGGGGAATTTCCGCACTATTATATTCATTTGTGTTTCTCAGAATCGAATTTCAAAGCTATTAAACAGGAAAATTTCTCACCGGCAATTCGTATACACATGGCAGTATCCCGATGGCTAAAAAAATTACTGCTACTATTTTTAAAACTACCAGGAGTTGGTCATTCCAAAAGACACTTTTCCAATCGGACGACATTAATTCGGTACATTACAGTTGACATGTCGCGAAATCCGTTGGTAGAAATCCTAAAATAGTGCAAAGCTAAAGACGTTTGCTAGACATTTTTGGTATTAACGGCTATATTTAATTTCACGGTGGGTTGTGATGACCAATCGACGGAACTGCCTGTCAGGCAATTGCCCACGAAAACTTTGATCATGCCATGTTGCTGTTAATTCTGAGTAAAATGACTTTTCAGGACGTGAAATGCTAATTTGCTACAGACAGGAATGCGTAGAAGATAACAATCAAGAACAAGAAAGAGGACACCGATTTTTTGGGTGTAATAAGCACGTCTTTTTAATACGTTCAGAGGCAAATTAAATTTATCGGAGCTATTCAAAGTCAATGGAACCGGCATGGAAAACATAATATCTGGCGGAAAAAAGAAGTTTTTCAATCGGGTCTTTAATTCCTCAGATTTTGCTGTAAAAGAATCGTGAGCTTACGAACTCTTAGAAACAGAGTTATCGACAAAAATAAGATGTGACTTTACATCCCCTGGTGAGAAAACCATGCATTATTTTAGGAAGAAAGTATTCTCTAAAAGGTTTATCCATATGAGCGGTATCTGTCCAAGAAAAAATCAGTCGAGTTTTCAGGAGCCCAAATTTTGCTCCAAATACATCAGAAGCAGAAATTAACACTTATGACACTTGGTGACCAAACCATTCTTTACCAAACATTAGAAATTATGTGAAAAATATTTTCCATCAGGTCTTGTATGCGATACAGTGAGAATTTTTCAAATCGGAGTTTTAGGAGCAGTAAACGCAATTTACCTTTGTGTGCCCTATCGGAAACTTTTGTGTGCCCTAGCGGAAACCTGTGTGTGCCCTAGCGGAAAGTCTATGATTTACTTAAAAATTTTGAATTTATAAGAAACATTTCGCATCGGAAACACTATCCAACAAAGAAGGATTTTTTCAAATCGGAGTTTTAGAAGTAGAGATATTGACAAAAATAAGATATACATCTACTTCCCCTGGCGGAAAAAACGTGCATTATTTCAAGAAGAAAACGTTCCAAAAAGGTTTGTCGACATGAGAGGTATCGGTCAACAAACGACTTTTTTTCAATCGAGATTTTAGAAGCTCATATTTTGCTGCAAATGCATCAGAAGCGGAAATTAAGACTTTCGCCACCTGGTGGCCAAACCATTTTTACAAAAACTATAAATTATGTGCAAACGATTTCCCATCAGGAGCTGTATCCAGTGCAGAAAGCCTTTTTTTTAAATCGGAGATTTAAAGGCAGAGATATAAGGCGAAACGCAATTTACCTTTACGCCCCCTAGCGGAAAGTCTATGAATTACTTGAAAATTTTTAAACTATATGAAACACGTCACACTGGAAACACTCTCCAACGAAGAAGGAATTTTTCAAATCGGACTCCTAGAATTAGAGATATTGACAAAAATATGATATACCTCTACGCCCCTGGCGTAGAAACCATGCAGTATTTTAAGAAGAAAATGTTTCTAAAAAGTTTGTCGACATGAGTAGTTTCGGTCTACAAACGACGTTATTTTCAATCAAAAATTTAGAAGCTCAGATTTTGCTGCAAATACATCAGTAGCGGAAATAAAGATTTACGCCTCCTGGTGGCCAAACCATTTTTTTACAAAAATTAGAAATTATGTGCAAACGATTTCCCATCAAGAGCTGTATCCAGTGCAGAAAGATTTTTTCAAATCGGAGA
The DNA here is from genome assembly GCA_039090855.1 of Macrothele yani. NCBI lineage: Eukaryota > Metazoa > Arthropoda > Arachnida > Araneae > Macrothelidae > Macrothele > Macrothele yani. The sequence continues at coordinate 58,537,936 of CM077034.1, forward strand.
TTTAGAAGCATAGACATAGGGCGAAACGCAATTTACCTTTATGCCCCTAGCGGAAAGTCTATAAATTACTTGAAAATTTTGAAATTATATGAAAAACATGTCACACGGAAAACACTATCCAACAAAGAAGGAATTTTTCAAATCGGACCCCTAGAAGTAGAGATATTGACAAAAATACGATATACATCTACGCCCCCTAGCGGAGAAACAGTGAAATGTTTTAGGAAGAAAATATTCCGAAAAGGTTTATCGATGTGAGTGGCATCAGTCCAGGAAATAATTTTTTCAATCGATATTTTAGAAGCTCAGATTTTATGGCAAATACATCAGAAGCAAAATTTAACGCTTACGCCGCCTGGTGGCCAAATTATTCTTCACCCAAAATTCGAAATTATATGCAAAAGATTTTCCGTCACGAGACGCATCCGCTAAAACAAAAAGTTCAAATCGGGGTTTTAGCAGAAGAGTTATCGGGAAAATGTAATTTACTTTTACGCTCCCTAGCGGGAAATCTATGCGTAATTTGAAAAAGAAACTATATCTAAAATACTCTTCGACATAAATGGAATCGAAAGATAAAATATGTTCTTCAATCGGATAGAAGTAGAGAAGTAGAGATATTGACAAAAATACGATATACATCTACGCCCCCTGGCGGAGAAACAGTGAAATGTTTTAGGAAGAAAATATTCCGAAAAGGTTTATCGATGTGAGTGGTATGAGTCCAGGAAAGAATTTTTTCAATCGATATTTTAGAAGCTCAGATTTTATGGCAAATACATCAGAAGCAAAATTTAACGCTTACGCCCCCTGGTGGCCAAATTATTCTTCACCCAAAATTCGAAATTATATGCAAAAGATTTTCCGTCACGAGACGCATCCGCTAAAACAAAAAAGTTCAAATTGGGGTTTTAGCAGAAGAGTTATCGGGAAAATGTAATTTACTTTTACGCTCCCTAGCGGGAAATCTATGTGTAATTTGAAAAAGAAACTATATCTAAAATACTCTTCGACATAAATGGAATCGAAAGATAAAATATGTTTTTCAATCGGATGTTTAGAAGCAAATATGTGGGATAAAACGTATTTTTGAATTCGACATCATCTGCATTTACGCCCCTAGCGGCGAAATTGTACATCATAAAAAAAACGAAATAAAGGATCATCATTCGCATTTTTCGAGCTTCCGAATGCAATTTTTTTTTTAAATCGGACTTATAGTTGAAGAGATACCGTGGGTACAGACGGAACGACGGACAAACCGATAACATAAGCACGATCTTTTTTTGCAAAAGACGTGCTAAAAAAAAAGAAAGGCATTGGCAAGTGTGTTAAACATGAGAGGCATGGTGTTTGAAAATTCTCCCAAATAAATTGAGGCATTATCGTCGTAGACATGTTGTAAGATCCTTAGCACATAAAACTTGTGAAACGTAGTTTGCTTGCAGTTTGAGTGTAACTAGAGAAACTGGTGAAAAAGAGGAACGAATGTTTAATTAACGATTGGACATTGTTCATGCGATTCCATTACGAAGATCTCAAACTCTGTAAATTTGGAACTATAATATTATACCTGTATGAACTACGAAACAAATCAGCGTATTTTTTAACCATAGAGATTATCATAGCTGTTACGCCTTTTGAAGCTTTAGAACGTCCATAACAGGGCTTATGAAAAAGGAATTTTCATTTTATTTGTGAAGTTCACGCGGCGTGTCACATATTTGATATTTCGAAGCTAAAATTAAATGATGTTCTTATGTACACTACCTGATAAAAAAAAGGTTTTTCCGTTAATCAGAATGCGGGATATAAAATTCCCGTTCATAATGAAACTTGTAAATTAGTATTCTTTCTTTATTTGTAACAGGCAAGGACTTTATTAGATATCAAGAAATCAGCGAGTATTATTACATTTTCATTTTGGTCTATTTTCGAAATAATGGAAAAGCATGAAATTTAAGCACAGCAACATACTACGCATACTTTATTTTTCTCAAATTATTTTAAAAGATTTACATTACTTACATTTCTTTTCAATTTACAGCCTTATTCTGGAGTTAACCATTTTAGGCGGTTTCTTAATGGTCTGACTGCATTTTATTTGTGGGTTACAAATTTTTGTTTAAGTGTCTTTGCATATTATTTCGGTCAAGTTTGAGGTATCCAAAGAAGACGCTATAGTGTTTCTCCGAACATTCTGCACAATAGTGAAAAATTGAAAAATACTCACCGAATATCTATCCATAAAGACAATATGGTCAGCAACTGAAAAGCCATTTTTCACGTCCGAAATAGTACAACTTTCTTTAATCAAGTACGCAAACACCCACGAAAAAAATATCCACAACAATGTTCTTAGTAACTTGCATAACACCAGTGATTTATAATTAAGCCACACACACACACACACATATATATATATATAAAATCGTCAAACATTTTCAATCACCTACGGGTTGAAGGTCTCCCCAAGATTATTTCACAACGGTCTGTCTTGAGCCAGCCTCCTCCATGTCACTCCCACGTGCTTTCATGTTATTCCCACAATTTCATCCACCCATCTGCCATGTGTTCTCCTTGGTATTTTCTGGTTCCTTGGATTAAAGTCTGAAATTTCGGTTGTTCACCGGTGGTCCGTCCTTCTTGCAGTATGACTTGCCCATTGCCATTTCAGAAATTTTGCTCTTTTCATGATGTCTTCCACTGTTTTCATTTTCCTTATCCACGAGTTCCTCTTCTGATCTTCCCTGGTTAAACCAAACAGGCATCCCTCCATGCTGCTTTCAGCTGTCTGCAGTCTTTGTAGGTTTTCTTTAGTTAAGTTACATGTTTCTGCTCTGTACGTAAGCACTTGAAGGATGCATTGATTAAACACTTTCGTTTTAAGACATATATCACATTGCTCTTAAAATTGTCTTCTCTTTACCAAAAACTCTATATCCCAGTTTTATACCTCGATTAATTTCTTCATCAATATGACTCTAGCTTGATATCTGTTGTACAATGTAAATGCAGCTTTGCCCCATCAGTCGATAAACATTTTTTTCTTTGGAAAGCATCTGTAGCAATTTTGCCTTATGAAAGTTCGTTTTTAATCCAACCCCTTTGCTCTTCTCAGCAAGTTCGTGGATCATACTCTGCAGTTCCACAGGGGCAGTTGGAAAATGACTATGTTCATCAGCGAAACGAAAAAGGTAACAGTGTTATATTTAACATTTCTAATCCTTCAACACGAGTGGCTGCAATTCTGTCCGCAAACCGGAATTGTTGATATTGCACTGATTAACTACTAACAGGAAATACTAAAACAATGAATGCTTATGCATCCACAGACTGAAACGATTGAAACATCACGTCTAATACTGGTTAAACGCATGGCATGCAGTTTTAAACAACGCATCCCATTCCTTGTGATGTGCTATGTAAGAAATACACTGTCATTGGACACAACATTAGAGATGATCCTTTAATGAATCTGGGATTTATTCAACAAAAAATCAAGGTTTTCCATTTAGAAAGATCTACCTTATGACAGAATAAGTAAAGATGCACTAACGAAGAATCGGGACTTAATTAATCCATTATTAAAAGGAATGTAGCTATTTAATGCATAATGTAAAGTGTTTCGCATAAAAATGTTTTAAAATATAAAAACAGTTGTAATGTCATTTTAGGCAGCCTGATTACATTGCAAGTATAAGAATCCTTAACTTTAAAAGTTTGGATTTAAACTCCATGAAACAAAAGGCCGGGCATTTATATCTTAAATCATATGTGCATTCACGCAAATAAAATCTTTAAAGTAAAGAAATTGTTTTATTTTTCACTTTTTAACGTGCACATAATATCAGAATGGAATAACATCGAAATATTTAACGATTATATATCAAAGACAAAAAGGTTCTACAAATCTTCTTTTCCATTTATTTTTCATGTAGTGCACGCTCATTTATACCAGTCATATAAGGCATTAAGAGCAGGTTCATTTTGAGCTCTATCTTCTAATTATACATGAATGAACTGATATTTTTTTCAGTATTTTTCGTAAATATTAAATATATCTACATTTTAAGAAGCTTTTTAATTTTAAAAAGCAATTTACTTGCTTTTCCATGAAACTTGGCATTTTGCCAAGTAGCTCTTTTCTAACTTTATTTTGACGATTAATTTTCTTATTGAAGGTATAACGGTGACCGTGAACAACTCAATGGGCTATAAGCAGTAGCCCGTCCCTAATTTAGGGCCAATGGTTCCAGGGAAGGGAAAGAGCCAGTGTCGTAAGAGAAATGCAACATCCATACCTTACCGGGATTCGAACCCATACTTCTTTCGAACGAATGATCAGAGGCCATCGTTTAGACCACTGCGCTACTGGGGCGGCATTGGTTTGCTATTAATGATTTTAACATGGCACATTGTTATGCCGTTGGAGCTACGCCAATACATATGGGATCATTCTGTTTTGCTGGTGAATATTGGCAATCTCAATCATAAATCTCTACAAATCGTAAGGAAGATGAAACACTTCATTTAGAGATAATGGAAATAAATCGTAAGCAATTGAAATCCAGAGGGAAATATACAGTCCTCATAAAGCATCGTTCACGAATCGGAAACATCTTGGATTTGGCGGAATTATAAATATGAAACAACAAAAGTTAAATACTTCTAGGTTTCAAAATTTCATTTCTAAACCAAGTTTTTAATAATAAAAGTAATGAATAAATAATTTACATTAATGATACACTTTTATAATAAGTGCCACAATTCATCCAATATATTAAGCATCAGGTGTCCATTTCGTACGTGCAGAAGGGGTTTTCTGTCCAGCAGCATTCAAACAGAATATATGGAAGCAAAAGTGTCAATTCATTGAAATTCTTATATTTATCGCTATACTTAAACAGAAACGAAATTTCATTATCGGTGTATGCCAAGCATTCGAGGAAGTACCATGTTCTCACGGGAGAATGAACAATCCACCTCATTACAATGGTGAAAATAGTTAGGACTAAAACAATTCCTTTGAACAAGAAAACAGAAGAGAAACCTATCGGAAAAGATGAATTGTTTGCCACAATATTAAAAAATTCACATGGCATTGGTCAAAATTAATACAACTATATCTTTTTTTATTAATTTCGAGTATTCTCAAAGAAATAATTCAAAACATTTTAGTGAATTTCTGTAAATGATTGATAATCAGGTGCTCCAATATATTTTGTATGTAAAAAGAAGCTCATGGGGCCTTGCTCAGTTGAAGAACAATATGATAAATGCATAAATATAGATAATGACATTCATTACTAAACACGAATGACGGTGTGAGATTCTTTGAAAGAGGAATGTAATTTTCAATCAGATTTTAAATATAATCGCTTAAATTTTTCAAATGTGTTGTAATTTCCAAAATATCACTCTGCCCTTCCAGAGGTGACCTATATTTAGACTTTGTACTTTCTGCAAGTGATTGCTAATAAAACATATGTTTCTGTTTCGACTGCACAGAAATATAGTTAGCAATAATTTTTGCCTTCAGGTTTAGTTCGTCATCTTTGTTACGGATCCAAATATATATATACACACACAGGGTGCCCAGTAAAATCCTTTCTCAGTCCCGTAACGTTCGAACGCCAACAGCTATATCCATAAAAACGGTGTCTGGGTATAGTAAAGTGGCTATGCGCTATTCTATGAGACCGCTTACAGCGCCTTCTAGCCGTAAAGTCAGAAGTTAGCGTGCCGATCTCAAAAACTATATAAGATATGCGAAAATAGTTATATACCTAGTTGTAGAACAGCATCGATTTAGTACGAAAAAACTCATTGCGCTCACAAATGCTAAGAATAGAACGCGCACAACGCTCGTTTTTTTTCTTCGCGATGTCGAACACTATAACGTCACGAAGTGCGTCAGAAAGGAGCAATTAGTTTTCACTAGGCATATTTACCGTCGGTGCTCAATGTGCTCTCCGTCAGCCAAAATACACATTTGGACTCTAGATTAAATCTCACGCTGCACATTTTGCAGCATGCCAGGTGACACGCTGGAACAAACATCAGTTATACGGCGTCGAAGGTCCGGCATCATTGTCGGAGGGGTTTGATACACCTGCTCTTTGAGGTAGCACCGGTAGGTCCGGTGAGAGTGCAGGCCACACTACGCAACCACCCTAGCCGATGATTTGTTGCTCGAATGCCTCGACCAGGAACCTTCTTAGGTTTCCTGGCTGGAGCGAAGGGTCACCCTCATGTTGGAACCAACCATTCCGCAGTTGAGGCAACGGTAGGTTGTCCAAAAGATCGGGTAATACGTACTGTAGAAGCTCCAAGTATGGGGCTCCCGTTAACCTACCCTGGTAAAACACAGGTCCGATGAGCCTGTCCTTGACAATGGCGCACCAAACAATAATGGACCACCACACCTGATGAAGTACAGGTAGACCACGTGCAGAATTTTCCAGCGCCCAGCAATGGGTGTTCTGCCTATTGTAGACGACATTGCGCCTAGGACACGCCTCATCTGTTGAAATAATGTCGGCAAGGAACGTTGGCTGGACCTCTAATTTGTTCATGACGACGTTATACCAGTCGTAACGTCGCTCAGCATCCCCTGGTTGTAGTGCCTGCAACGGTGTTGGACGGAACGAATGAGCACCTGATCACCGAAAGATTGGCCATACGCGGCGTTTTGAGAGGCCACACTCGGCACTAACCTCTCATGTGCTGCTCTCTGGATTGTTGAGGACGTATGCTAAGACATCCTCTGGATGTATTTGACATCCTACAGCAGCTGGCCTGCCGGATCGAGGTCGGTTGGTCCCGCAGAACCTATTAACAGCATTGACGATGGTCTTCCATCACGGATGTGGTACTGCAGGAAATCGTTCACAATATAGGCGTTCTGCCTTTCTTGCATTGCGACCACATTCACCGTATAGGAGCAACATCTCGCAATACTCATCATTGGAATATTTCTGCATGACCGCGAGATATAACATACACCTCAGGAACTCTCTTTTATACCTGCCGAAAAGGTATTACGTTCCATACTTATTTGCATATCACAGAATTTGCATGCGACTCGCATACCAATCACGGGATGAGTTCAGTTGAGTTGGTTAGTCGATGCGAGACGAATTGTCACGATCGCCACCGAGTCCACTCGTTTCTTACAGAAAGTAACTATAGCATGGACCCGACGATGATCGAACCAAGGCCCTATCGCATGCGAAGAGCGCGCGCTACCACTGGGCCACGAGTCGGGCTAGTGATTTGCGGAAGGCGATATTATCACCTTTCTGAAGCGTTTCTTGACGTAACAGTGTTCGACATCGCGAACAAACAAACGAGCGTTGTAGGCGTTCTATTGTTAGCATTCATGTACGCAAGGTATTTTTTTCATACTAAATCGATGCTGCTCTACAGCTTTGTAATTGATTATTTTACCGTATCTCGTATAGTTTTCGAGATCGGCACGCTAACTTCTGGCTTTGCCGCTTGGAGGTGCTGTGCGCGGTCACATCGAATAGCGCATAGACACTTGACTATACGTAGACACCGTTTTTATGGCTATAGCTGTCGGCGTTCGAAAGTTACGGGGCTGAGAAAGGACTTTACTGAGCACCCTGTATATATATAAAAACACTAATAAGAAAACTAAAGCACTTCAATACAAATCATAAAAAAAGCCCCAAACCAGATTATTCAAGCTTATGCACCCACTACAAGTCATCCTGAAGCAGAGATTGAAGAAATGTATGAGGAAATTCATCATCTGAAACGGGGAAAAGCTTCAGGACAAGATGGAATTACCGTAGACATCATACAAGAAGCCAGTGGAGAAATTGAAAGATCATTATAGGAGATTTCATTGCGAAAATAGAGCAACGGCAACAGAATGAAACTTCGGTAAGTAAATTCGGTAACGGCAACAAAAACCAGCGTGGAAATACTCTCGTTGAATTTACAGAGACAGAAGGCTCTTTCATCTTGAATTCCTTTTTCAAGAAAAAGCCGCAAGGAAAATGGGCATGGAGGCATCCCAATGGATTGGCAAGTGAAATTGATTTAATTATGTGTAACAAGAAATTTGTCATGGAAGATTGTAGTGTGCAAAACAAGTTTAACTCAGGTAATGACCACAGAATGGTAACATGTAAGATGCACCTCAATACTGAACTCGACCGTAGCAAGTTCATAAAACAAACAAAGTATATTGACATGACCAACCTTAAAAAACATCATAATACCTTCGAATTGGAAGTGAGGAACATATGTTCTCCTCTAGAAGGTATAACGTCGGAAGAAAGGGACATTTCTGAAGTTAACAGAAAACTAACCCAGGATCTTATAGAAACAGCAACAAAAATAGCTGGTGCTGAGAACAAGTTGCACATGAACAAATTATCAGGAAAAACCAAATTTCTGATGCAAAATAGAAGAAAGATGAGGACAACTGTAGGAGATGTTACTTCCAAAGTGGAATACACTGTACAGAGCTATGGAAGACGATACGAAACCGTTTCGCACAAGATGTAAGGAAATTCAACTGTGAACTAGTGAGGAAAGCAATGGAAGACAACCAAAGCCTGAAGAGAACAAATGGACATCTAAACAAGGAAAGCGAACTGATTATGGCTGTAAGAAAAGAAGATGGTTCTGTAACAAAAAATACAGGTGAAATTTTGACTAGAGTGAAAGATTTCTACTCAAAACTATATGAAAGGAATGATATATGTACTCCAGACATTACGAAAGGTACCAGAATTCTTCCAGTCCTCCCAGAAGAAGTTGCACATGCAATCAAGAACATGAAACGGGGAAAAGCTTCAGGACAAGATGGAATTACCGTAGACATCATACAAGAAGCCAGTGGAGAAATTGAAACAGTACTCGCCCAAGTTTTCACTTGATGCCTTAATGACGGGAAGATCTGATTATTGGAACAAAGCGACAATTATCCTGCTACATAAAAAAGGTGACATTGAAAATCTCGGGAACTAAAGACCCATCAGGCTCCTATCAGTGGTTTATAAAATCTTCATTAAAGATTTTTCACACCGCTTGAAGATGACACTGCACTTGGCTCAACCGAGAGTACAAGCTGGATTCAGGAGTGGCTGCAACACTATAGATCATATCCACGTATTGAGAGAACTAATCGAAAGAGGAGGGGATATGAACTGCCATTATGCATGGCTTTTAGCGATTATGAAAAGGCTTTTGATTCAGTGAAAGTACCAGCGTTACAATGACTTTAAAATCCTGCGGTATTGAAGATGCCTACATTAATATCATTAATAACATCCATGAAAATGTAAATGCAAAGATTCGGCAATTTGAGAATAGAGCATCCATAAAAATTGGAAAGGGAGTGAAACAAGGTGACACTATATCTCCCAAACTTTTTAATGCCACACTAGAAAATATCTTTCAATCACTGAACTGGGAAAACAAGGGGATAAAGAATAATGAAGATTACTTAGCTCACCTTCGTTTTGCTGATGACGTTGTCATTTTTGCAACTACTCCATCAGAGCTGCAGACTATGATCCAGGAACTTGCTAACAAGAGTAAAGAAGTGCGATTAAAAATGAACTTTCAGAAGAGAAAAGTGATGTACAATGCTTTTACAAGAAATGAAGATTTATCGATTGATGGGGAAAAGCTGGAGATAACCAATACCTACTATTATCTTTGACAGCAGATATCAAGGGGGAGTGACATTGGTCAAGAAGTTAACCGGCGTATTAAACTTGCCTGGAGAGTTTTTGGAAGAAACAGTAAAATTTTAGAGAGAAATATGCCATTATGTCTTAAAAGAAAAGTGTTCGATCAATGCATCCTTCCAGTGTTTGTATATGATGCAGAAACGTGAACATTATTTAAACGATACATACAAAGACTGCAGACAACTCAAAGAAGCATAGAGTGATGCATGCTTGGTGTATTCAGGAAAGATGATCAGAGTAAAATCCCTCAAATGGCAATGAACTGCACATATTGCCTGAAGGACAGACCATCGATGCGCAGCCGAAATTTTAGATTGGATTCCAAGGGACAGGAAAAGACCCAGAAGAAGACCACATGGAGGATCGGTGGATGAAATTCGAAAGTATGGGGGAGTAACATGTAGGAGACTGGCCCAAGACAGACTGTTGTGGAAGAAACTTGAGGAGACCTTCGTCCAGCAGTGGATTGATAATGGTTGACAATGATGATGATATATATACAGGGTGATTCCGAACTCATGGGACAAACTTAAAGGGGTGATAGAGGACGTTGCAACAAACATTTTTTGTATGTGAATGTATGGGCGGAAGTGACGCGTTGAGGCACAAACAGAAGAAATAGACATGAAAGGAAACGTAAATTGTGCACTTACAGCATCGTTGACAAGTGCTTCTTTACAGTATTGTTTACAATAATTACTCAAAATTGCTTCAACCACTTACCCACACGCTACACGTCCACATGCGTACCAAGAACGATTCTCTGTGAATGTGTGGGCGGGTATTGTGAACGACTTCTTGCTTGGCCCATATCTACTACCAACGCGACTGAATGGCAGATGTTATCGTATTTTTCTGGAAGAGATTTTACCAGAATTGCTTCACGATATATAACTGGTCGTCCGACAAGGACTTCTTTCAGCATGATGGGGCGCTAGTATATTTCAGCTTTTATGTGCACAATTACCTGGATGCCACTTTTGGAGCTCGATTGATTGGCTGTGGTGGAACAGGCCGTTGGCCACCCCGATCATCCGATTTATAGAGCCTCGATTACTTCTTATGTGGACATCTGAAGGCCCTCGTTTACGAGATTCCAGTTGACTCTGTTGAGGACCTAGTCGCTCGAATATTCGTTGCGGCTGCACGTGTGCGAGAAATACCTATCGTCTTTGAAACTGTACGCCAATCAGTCAGTCGACGCTGTCACGCATGTGTTACTGTTGGCGCACTCAAGTTTGAGCAATTGCTGTAAACATTGCTGTAAAGAAGCACTTGTCAACGATGCTGAAAGTAAACAATTTATGTTTCCTTTCACATCAGTTTCTCGTGTTTGTGCCTCCACGCGTCCTTTACGCCAATACATTCCTATACAAAAAATGTTTGTTGCAGTGTGCTCTACCACCCCCTTAAAGATTGTCCCATGAGTTCTGAATCACCCTGTATATATATATAGACAACACAGGTTCAACAGAATCAAAAAATAAAAATCGACTACTAGAATAATTTTGGCACGACACAAAGTTGTTTAATAAACAGAAGGAACACTCATCATTACTTCAAATTTTAAACAGGAACTCTAAGATATTTGATTCGTCCATAATGCAATCAAAATTTGTGCCGGACTGCAAGTTTTACAAAGTTAATTAATTTTTCGTATCGATAAGTCGTACATTTGTTCAGTTCACACTCGCTGAAGAGGTTCCTCGCAAACCATCCACTGAAAACGCATATAAAAACAAGTAATACTCACATTTCTTTTCTTTGGTTTCTCTAATCGAAATGTCAATTGACTCGCATTTTGATATTGTGGTACATTCCGTCGACATGGAATTATTGCCTCGCAATTCGTTTCGAAGACCTTCCGTCCATCTAACACACGCAGAGCTATATTCATCGGCATGCCTGTCTGGAGAAGAGTTGGAGTGCGGGTTTCGCAGTTGCCTAAAAGCCCCTCGAGTCACTCTCTTTTTTTGGTTCCAGAGTGAATTACCGACATTTCTGGACGCTTCTCTCGGTTCGTTTGTAATGGACCCTTGCCCCAATGGATGCGTACTTCGTTGCAGAAAATCTCTGTTGATTGCTGCCTTATCGAAGATCAGCAGCGGGTCAGCTATCGTACTTCATATAGAGACAGCATGTATTACAACCCATTTTTTTCAAGCTGGGCATGAGATATAAAACAAAAAACACGGGATTATCGATATCACCAGTCTTGCAAGAAGCTCAAAGTAGGAAAACTGGGATATCCCTGAATGAAGTGCAGAAAAATTCACCCATCGCTCTCTTTTGCAAGATATGACATGGGAGTTATAGTTAAGATACCGAAACGCCTAAAATCTACATCGACTACATTTTCAATTACAGATCACCAAGAATATGCCGCCTACAAGCAGCAACACCTTTTGTTTTCTAACTGCAGCACAGGTTTTCCTTTTATGTCCATGAAAACAGATACTTCGTCTTTGAAATAGTAAAAGAGCTTCATCGTCATCCCTTAACTTAGCCAACGCACTTAACAGTAAGAACTGAAATCATCATGCTCAGATTGAACGTCATCCAGAAATTATTGAAACTGGAGGTGGTTTACTGCTCTCGACTTAATCAAATTTATTCGGAAAACTACCATGGGGTCATGACATTTACATACTTGATTGATTTTACACAGCAAGTTTTGTTTGCTGTAAAATGCAGTGAAGCACCTACAAATCTTCTATACAGATGTTCGTATCAAATAACTAATCTGATTTTAGCAACTACGTCTAAGTTTGATCCAATCATTGCTGTATACCCATTTGTTGATATCCCGTTTATTTAGCTTCTCACACTTAAGGTCGATTGCTTTAAAAACATTTTTTGCTACCAAGGAAATGTCTTCTCCTTTTGTAGTATCTTTCATTCATTGAAGAACAATCAATTTTTTCATACAATTAAATTGAGCATCGACTCTGCGAACAAATCTAGGCACCTGAGCTGTATCGGTGAAGTCTAGTTACTGCTTTTGAGCAAATAAAAACACTTCAAATTGTGAATCGAGTACTTTGAGGATTAATTTCATGTCATCGACCATTCCGTCTATACTCCTCGTCTCATGTCGACGAGAAAGACTTACCTATTCAGTATCCCTGCTCATATAAGGACACAGTACTTCAATGACAGCACTGAAATATTCTTTGACAACGTTTAATTCACAGTAAAATATAGGTTCTTTGAATTCACAGTAAAAAATAGGTTCTCTGAATTCACATAAATTCCCTGAAAAGAAGATGCAATAGTGTTGCTGGTAAGTGTCAACCTTTTTTCAAAATTTCCTTTTCTTAAAGTACCAGTTTTCCTAATTTCTGTATTTTGACAGATTTTCGATTGTCAGTAATTCCGTTTATTTCAGAAAAATTCCGCTTCTCGTTTTTCGATTTCCGTACAGAAATTTTGCAGACCCCGCAATTCAAGAATTTTCAGAACCTTCCCGTTCCGCCTTGTGGGAATGGAAGTAATTCGTTTAGCTTTGTCTTCAACGTAAGGAGCACGTGCTAACCGTTCCGCCGGAAACAGGGGGAATCAGTGTTAAATATCCGGCTGAATTGTAACTGTGCATATATTATTTTTGTATTAATCCTGTTGGATTAGTAATTGTATAATACGTTTTAACTCAATATTTTCCCGAATTGGTTCAGAAGAATTTAAACTTTTGCTGTGCGAGGACTTATCACAAATTACTTGTTTCTGAATCATGACTTTCCAAGCATGATAATGCTTTTAAACTTGAAATATTTTTAAACTGACCATGATTTTCAGTTTCCTTTAAGAAAAAAGCGCAATGTACTGTTTTATATAATTATTTTCTAAAACTCGTAAACATAAAATTTACTTTTGCTAGCTATAATAGCATTTATCTACAAGGGTCCGCAGACTAATACAAAGATACCATACAATCACCTGTACACAATTTAGTACACGGTATTTTACGACTACATTAAGCAATAGCTGGTGCACAAAACGGGCTTGAGGGTAAAGGATTTCCAGTGTCACAATGACAAAAATTTCATGTAGTATGTTTTCCAGAATATTCGATTTCGCTACAGGACTTGAAATTAAGATTCTTTGACAGATTATTTAAGTTTAATAATTCATTAAACGTAAAGCATTTTTGCGAATCACACCAAGTACAGGAAATTTTCCCTTATGTGGATACGGTAAAATTGAGAACACAATTTTTCAGCTAATGTGCGAAAGGAACTGGGGGAAGATTTCTGAAAATTCAGAATTTCCCTGGCGTAAAAAAATCCGTAAAATTCAAACGATTTTTGGCTCATGTGCTAGTCTGCCCCTCAGTCAAAGGGACATGCTGGTGTCGCCGTGCTGCCTGGAATCGGCGAGAGTCTTCTACAGGCCAACATCTAAGATGTTTCCTCTCCTTTAATTACATGAAAATTTAACAGTCCATTAGAAATGGCACGCCAAATTAAGTAAAATTCGGAAAAGTCCGCGTGCGCAAAATGAAATTAAGACGGGGGACCAGATGAAAACCGCGGGTCGCACACACGGTCGAGTCACATTATTGTGACCACCAGCTAAAATCCAGAGTAATCGCTGTGTGCAGCCCGGACAGCAGCTAGACTGGCTGGGAGTAATTTAGTATGGTTCTGGAAGGTGTTCATAGGCATGTTGAGCTATGCTGACGGCCGTGCATCTGACAGCTGCTGGAGGGTGCGTGGTGGAGGATCCATAGAGCGAACAACACGATTTAGGTGGTCTCACAGATGCTTAATTGGGATTACGTCTGAGGAATCAGAGGACCAGGGAAGTACTTTTAAGTCATCATCGTTCTCTTCCAACCATTCTCTGACATTTCTAGCTGTATGACATGTCGCATTGCCGTGCTGGAAGATCCCATTCGCCCTAGGGAAGATAGTCAGAATGTATGAGTGTACATGGCCAGCAAGGATAGATTCATAAGGAATACGGTCCACAGTGCCTTCCACAGGAATGAGTGAACCCCCAGAATGCCAAGAAAACATTTCCCAGACCACACTCTGCCCCCACTATGTTTTGTTCTTCCAGCAATGGTTGTAAGTGTTTGTTCCTCGATGTTTCTCGTCATATACGCCAACTTCCATCCGATCGATGAAGCAGAAAACGTAAATCATTGGAGAAGGAAATTTTTTGCCAATCCGCGGATGTCCAATTCCGATACTGCGGTGCAAATCGGCCCATGTGCCAATGCACCTTCGTTAGCATAGGTGCAATGACCATCCGTCTGTATTGGAGTTCCATACGCAGCACGGCTTGCTGAATTGTCGTTCTAGACACATTCCCGGTAGCCCCATGGCTCACACGGCCAGTGAGTTGCTCCCCTGTTGCGTGTCGATCGACCCTCACGCACCTTCGAAGCCGACGTACACCTCTCACATATGGTGGCATTTCTCCAGTCACGGTACACTTTAACCACAGCAGCACGCAAACAGTTCACAAACGGCGCTGTTTCAGAAATACTGCCACCCCTTGGCCCGAAAACCGATAATCATCCCTTTTTGAAAATCTGATAAATCGCTTCTTTTTTGCATGACAACAACAAGTGATATGTTTTCAGATTGTTTATAGCACACCTTATATATTCTCCCAGCCAACTTACGACACGTGCCTTCCTTCATTGGCTACGCGCTGTTGACGTCGAAAGTAGGAGGTGGTTAACAATGATGTGACTTGAGTGTGTATAATACAATCACAGCTCTCAGGAATATTCTTCCCTTTATCATAAATAGATTGAAATGGCAGTTAAATACTTTGCGTTAAGCGTGATGATTAAAAACGGACACTGCGCCGACCGTAATCAGAAAAACTGATAAAAATAAAAATAAGTCTTAATAAATAAATATTTTCATTAAGTTTCATCATTGATCATCAAAGCTATCAACAGGTTCTAGAACAAAGCTTGCGTTTACGCATTTTAAGGTAAAAAAATCACACCAACTATTTATTCATATTCTTTCAATTTTTAGCTTTCAGAAATTTATTTGAATTAAAAATCTTTAATATTTACTGTTACAACTACTTCTGCTAGTTTACCTGTTCAGCTGGAATAAATAATCGTGGGTTTTTACCAACTTGCCATTTAAAGAACACTATCTGTAGCACACAAAAGGTTGGTTCCCGTTTTTATCTTCGTATGAACATGACCGCCTCTGCTTTGCAATACGCCTTACAGTGTCAACTTCTACCACAACGACCATGCAGAGAAAAATATGAATAGCGCTTGGGAAAGAAAATTTTTCGTTGCGCTGAACAATAGATCACAACAGCTATCAATAGTTTACAGAATAGGGCATCTGTTTGTGCGTTCTCCAGTCGCTCTCTTAGTAGAGCTATATCTCTCAGATATCACATTACAACTTTCTGTAGCGCTAATATTCGGCAAAGAGAGCGTTTCCTGTAATGCTGAAAGTTTATATTTCGCTCATGTGCAAAATATATTATTTTATTGAATTATGTATGTAACCACTACTGGCGTGAAGAATGTGTAGGTTCGAGCCCTGTAGTCTAAAAATGGATGTGCATAATATATCATCACAAAAATTGATTTCAGGATCTGGATGAGGTGAAATTTTGATGATAAACAGTGAAAATGATGTCAGTATTATATTCTAAAATGGTAAAGTCCATATTGAACATAAAGTAGAATTAAATTAATTCTTAACTTACAGATTATGTAATCGGAGTAATATTTCATCACGGGAAAGCAAAACATACAGATATGCCCATAAAATTTTAATTTTTTATATTGGATTACTTTACATAATCTGTCACTGGACCAGGGAAAAGCGACGAAATGAGGAATGGAGGGAGATGACGTTAAGTCCTCGCTGATCGTTTACCTACGCTTCTTTTTTTTTTTAACTGAAGGTTTAACGACCGCCGTGAGCAACTCAATGCGCTATCAGCAGTCGCACGTCTTCTTTTGGCTGCTGTGGGTTTCGATAGCTTGTCCTTACATTTAGAATTTAAAGGAAGCTTTAGACTGTGGATTTCATATAAGCCCTATTCACATTTATGCATACTTCTTTTGGTGAGGATTCAGTAGAAACCAGCAATTTCTCTTTTATTTCTTTGCTTTTGGGCGTATTCAATATTTCCACAGGCTATTCCTGGAAAAGGACGCAATAACAACGGCGAATGTTTGCATCTTTACAATGTAATATGAATTCTGAATCAGAATATGATTAACGCTAAACAACGCAACTGATGCGTAACGAGCAATTAACTATTCAACTGCGACATTTCTCCTTCTGGAATTAACTCTGAGTTTGTGGTTCGGACTTCAATTATTAAGTTCTTTTGCAAACAAGACATGGTTTCAGGCAACCACACAACATAGTGAATTTTCAAATTATCTTAACACGCACACCGCTATTCAAACAATGTTTTATTTAGGCTACGGTATGTTCGAATTTCCCACATTTTAATTCTTTCTACACGTTAAATAAAAAAGATTAAACTGTTCAACTATACGACTTAGAGAAATATTTTTCCAAATATGCCACATTCTTGCAATTAAAGACTAAACCTGAAATTATTCTTCTGGATCGATGGCAGATAAAAAGGTACTTCCATGACATTCGACAGGCTGTGACATATCATTTATGTTATTTTTTATATGAAAAGTAAACAGGATGCTAATTCAAAGCAGGCGGTGAGACAGTTTCTTTAGAATGAGATGCTTACGCTTTCGGAAACTGACTTTCATCGCATAGGTGTGGAACTTTTACAAGGATTATGCGAAAGCTATACTATCAAGTGATCCTGAGTGCCTGACCCATTTTTTAAATAGGCTTTTAATTTTTTACAACGGAATGCAAAAAAAAAAAAAAAAAAAAAAGACGTGCACGCGGTAACCACTCGCAATATAATCAACGCGTTCGTGTGCTCTCAGAATTGTAAAATTATTCTTTTTAAATTAAAATCTTTGGATTTTGGAATCAAATATGATTTTTCATAGAGAACGGATATCTAGCAAAATGAAATGATTTTTTTCATGGATAATGCGTAATATAAAGAAGATACGTAAATTGAATTTACGTATCTTCAATATATTTATTACGTATTGATATTTACTTTTAAACATTGTAAACGATATAATCAAGTAATAGTTGTCTTGATTTGTTCTAACTTTTCAGGGAGGAAACTCAAATTAAACTCACGCTTGATGAAAAAGTTCATAAAATAAGTAATTGTAGTTTAACTTAACAATAAACAACACAATTTTTTACAGAAAAAAATCTTAGTGAGACATTTTTTTTGGATTTTCCTTGCTGAGTTCCTCTCTAATAGGAATAAGGTCCATTGCTCGTACTTACACATAGACTTCCTAATAATGTGCAATAGTCAGGAGGATTCGATGTGAATCAAAATAGTCTTAATGTGTAGAAATACTTGCTCAAACTCATGTGTGGATTCTACGATGCAAAGGAACACAAATACAACTTCATTCAAACAAAACAACATTTTCAGAGATTTGTCGAGCTATCCCTGTAACATCTGATCTGCCATGGAAACTTTCTCCTACAGTTTTTAGCAGATGTTCTTATTTCTGATCTCTTATGTTGGATATGTTTAATTCCAAATGATCAGTGCCCACTCATGCGAAAGAGTTCGGTCGAACGGAATTTTACGAAAATGATTTAAGGCTGGCTTTATAAAGAAAGAAAACTCTGACCGCCGATTTCAAAATGGTGACATGGTTTTATAATCTCCGCTGTGTGTGCCTCGACGTACGGCAATAAATATTTTGGGTAAAGAGGAAAGTGAATAGAGTGGTACTACGCGGTTAGGGGCTAGCAAGTCCCTCTGGTGATACGAAAACACTCTTTTACAGTTTTGTCATAATTACTTTTCAATATTCATAAAGATGAAGAACTGTGAGGTTTCTGTCTTTCCCTCTTAATCAAATATTAAGGTAATTCAGAAGTAATGCATTATCGGAAGGGAAGAATATCAGATGGAGATACACGTGCTCAGTCGCCATTTTACCTCACATTAAGCAGTCAAAGGGTAGATTAAGCTTATTTTGTATTTATTGTTGGTTTGTTCCAAAGAAAATGCAAAACAAGGTTTTTTGCGTTTTTAAAAATATCCATTAAAAATAGTTCCTTATGCAGTTGGTTGACGACCCCTGCTCCAGCTCTGCCCTCAGCAACAGTAACGTTAGCCAGTCACGGCGTTTTCCCTCTGACGCTATTAATGGTAACTAAAATGAGTGCATCCGAAAAAAAGAGAAAAATTATAAAAACAATCGGCTACCACTATTTATTTAGGCCATTAGACGTGTGATTAAAATGCGCTCAGGAAGCGATCTTGATTTTTATTGGTGGTAAAAGATTAATAGTTTCCATGGCAGGCCAATTGCCATTTGCATACCAGCTATGACAAGCCTCCGCTATTTTCATCTAGTGCCTTAACTTTACTGTCCGAGATTCTATATTAGAAATAAAAGGTCGACACTGAGACACACCTAAATACCTATAAATATTTGCATAAGAAACAGTAAATATTTCCCTATGAAAGTTAAATACCTATGAATAAAAATAGATAATTTCTTTCATATGAAAAATATTTTTACAAATAACTTCGGTGTATATGTAACGCAGGATAGAATAAAGAGAAAATGTACTTACCAGATCTTTTGAATTTGGTTTGTAAAGATAATGTGTTTCTCCAAACCAAAACAGCTGATTCTATGGTTTAGCTTATGATCGTATATTGAATTTCGGCAGTCATTGGATTGAACACCTTTTAAGGAAGCGCACTTTGTGATTGGCCAGAATACTTGGCTCTACAAGAATGTTCGAGACTGAAAAATTATCTGGCAAAAGATAATAATAATCCTCACCTGGTGTTAAACAAAAGGTTTCGACTCGAAAAGTTCTGATGCTATTTGTATCTACGAATAGAAACGCTGTGAAGCCGCTGTGCAAACGCACTCATAATAGAAAAAAATTGGACACATGGCTACGTTGAAAGTGCTCACTGAATGTTATTCTGCTGCTGATGTGAAAATTTTGACCAATTTTCAGTTCAATTATTGATACCAGCATATATATTCGGATACTCATGCACATTACGTATGGATAACAATGCTCATAAAATTTACGAAATTAATGCATTTGCAATAGGAACGTCAGTGAGTTACTCGCATGAAGCAGATATTAAAAGCGACAGGATTTTATCTTTTGAAAAATCATTGTGGTAGTGTTTCTGGTGCACAGATGTTCTTATTCAAGATGTGTTACTTTGTTAACATAACAGGTTAGTTCGGAGGCTAATCGTATGATTTATGCTGGAATAAATTTTTCGACGCCCTTAAATTTCACACCACAATGTAAAGAATGTAGTGCTATATTATGTATAGTTTCAAGTATAAAGCATTATGTAATTCTGGAAATTTTAAATTTGCTTTTTGTAACTAAGCATCGGTTTTGTTTCTAATAGACTGTAGGCAAATGAGCTGTTCTAATTGTAATAAGGTGTTATTAAGTCGCCAATTTCAGTATATTTGCATAATAATATAAACGATTAAACGTTTTCGATGACTTACTACAGATTATGGCCCAAAGTCAGAATTTACACGAAACGTCTCCGCCGCATACGAGTATTTTCAGCCAGTGAAAGCTTGCTTTAGTTTTAACTGTGATAAACCCAATTCCTCAAATTTCGTTCCCCAAATTGATAATAACATTACTATTTATTTTTATAAATTACATCATCAGAATTCATATCAATTTTCCAGAAATAAAAAGAGAATTTTGATATTTCTTTTTTGGGGGCGTTAGATTGGTATCAATACATTTTATCCCGAGAAAAGAAAATGCAGATAATGAAAAATACAGATAATGTAATAAAAATAGAGACATAATAAAAGTATTTCAATTCTAAGCAATTTATTGCTTAACCCAAGAATGACTGAAGGCATTTGTCTGCTCTCCAAAGAATGCAATTCTACTTATTTGTTATATGAATATCATCATCATTAAACATTCTCATTCCAGAGCTAATTGCTCTCTTAAAGTGGCTTTCACAACACTCCCTTTCTTAAGCAATTCTCTTTCACGTCACTACGGTAAGCTTTCGAGATGCCTTCCACATGCGGTTTTTCTGTTACTTTCAGTGTTCCTTTTAAACCAGCCATGTATTTTAGTTGTCCAACCGTCGCCAGTCTCAATAAAAACATATCCGACCCTTTGCCATTTTTGTAATTCGCATTAATGAGTGGGTTTCTTTTTCTTATTTTTCTTGCTTACACCAAGCAATCACCTCTATATGTTTGTTTAGTTTGTCTTCAGCCTATGTTCCTCGTTTTTAAATAAAACTTTTGTTTCTAATCCGTAACTAAGAACTGAATAGATGCACTGAATAAAGGGGGACCAATATTGTGGAACGAACTGAACGAAGATGTTCCGCAGGTCATCCAATCAGTTTGCCAGTGGATGTGTGTCATTGTTTAGGACAATTTAGGTGTAGGAAGAATCACGTTACAGGGGAAAATTAGCAGTGTTCACGTTTACTTGAGACGTGGTTTGAAACTGCTTGTATACCTCTTGTTAAGGTGATGACTTTCATATTGCTTCCCCAGAGGATTGTCCTATGATGATGAAATTGAGGAACCTTCCCAGGGTGGGGTGTCCACATCCTCTGCGACAGTCAGTGACTATTATTAGTTTTGCAGAGAACTAGTCACAGAGTTTATCGTGGCCTAAGAACAAGACGAAAGACAGTTTAGAGGTCCTGGTGTCATCGTAGAAGTGGATGAGGGAAGAATGGGAAACGGAGTTATAATCGTGGTCGTTTCGTTGAAGGCATCTGCGTCCTTGGCATCATTGAACGAGATTCGAAACGATTCAGGGTTGAGATCTGCCCGGAGAATAACCGCTCTACTCACACATTGCTGCCGCTCATCCAGAAACATGTTCAACCTGGAAGTACTGTAATGACGGATCTGTGGGCTGCGTACCGCAATCTCTCATCTTGTGGTTTCCAACATCTGTCAGTACACCACTCGCTCAATTTCATCGATCCGACTACTGGGTCGCATACGCAAGGCGTTGAGAGCAATTGTCGGCCTCTCAAACGCACACTATCTAATGGAATTCACAAAGACCACTTGCCGGACCACATTCTGGAATATTTATTCCAACGAAAGTGTCGTCTTTCATGTGAACACTGGTTTGTGGTGATAATTGCTATCATCAAACAGTTCTTCCCTAGTATGTAATGCTTTCCAGATAAATATTCGTACTAGATAGGGATGCACTTCAATCGTCGGCCCCCGTGGTCTGTTTCACCTAACACGCCGCTAGAATGCCGGAAGAAACATTTCGAGATAGGTGGCGCTGCAGCTGCGTTTTGTGCTCCTTCGCTGCGTGCATTACGTAATCGGTGTGTGTGTGTGTGTGTTGTGCGGCAGAACGCTTGGGACGCGAAATATGCGGCGGGGATATTGTTGTAATATGGCTATCCTTAAAAACGAGCTTTATGGAATGGGAGTAGATCAGGTGTTGTTACATATTTATAACAACGGAAAATAAGTGTTTCCTACTCGCTGAGAACCTGTCCATCTAGTACGAATATTTAAGTGGAAAACATTACGTACTAGAGAAGAACTGTTTGATGATAGCAATCATCGCCTCAAAACAGTTTTCACATGAAAGCGGACCATTTCGTCGGAATAAATATTCCAGAATGTGGTCCGGCAAGTGGTCTTTGTGAATTCCATTAGATAGTGTGCGTTTGAGGGGCCGCCAATTGCTCTCAATACCTTGTGTATGCGCCCCAGTAGTCGGATCGACGAAATTGAGCGAGTGGTTTACTGACAGATGTTGGAAACCACAGGATGGGAGATTGCGGTACGCAGCCCACTGATCCGTCATTACAGCATTTCCAGGTTGAACATATTTCTGGTAGACCGGCAGCAATGTGCGAGCAGAGTGGATATTCTCCGGGCAGTTCTCAACACTGAATCGTTTCGAATCTCGTCCAAAGACGCCAAGGATCTAGATGCCTTCCACAAGACGACCACGATGATGCTTCCGCTTCCCAGCTATCGCCTGATCCACTTCTACGATAACACCAGGACTTCCAAGCTGTCCTTCGTGTTGTTCGTAAGCCACCATAAACTCTGCGACTAGTTCTATGCAAGACTGGTAATACTCACTGATTGTCGCAGAGGATGTGGAAACCCCACCCTGGGAAGAATCCTCAATTGCATCATCGTAGGACAATCCTTTGGCGAAACAATATAAAAGTCATCACCTTATCAAGAGGAATGCAAGCAGCTTCAAACAACGTCCCAAGTAAACGTGAACACTGCTCACTTTTCCCTGTAACGTGATTCTTCCTACACCTAAATTTTCCTAAACGATTACACATATCCACTCGTAAACTACTTGGATGACCTGTGTAACATCTTCCTTCGGTTGGAAGCAATAATTTCCGCTCACACCAGGCAATATATGTTTATTCATCCTTCCCAACTTCGTTGAAGAAACGTCTCCAGTTCCACATGGCTACTGACAGAGCTAAAACGCACGCTGAAAAAAACACAAGCCACGTATCGTATAGAACGGGGTGAACAGAAGTACGTATACGGGATAAACGGCTCACACTCTCAGCAAACAGCGATTACGTAACACACACAGAGCGGGAGAAAACACCGACGAAGCTGCTGCGCCACCTATCGCAAAACGTTTCTCCCATCATTCCATTGGCGCGTTAGCTGAAGCAGACGACGGGGCGGAAGCCTAAAGTGTAGCCTTTATTTCAATGGCTTTAAAGGAAAATTTATGAGGTGCTTCAATTTTATACCAATGTAACTCAATAAGGGTTTAGGTATCTCCAGAAGGGACAAGTACAACAAACCGTTCCCATTAAATGACAAATTGTTTCTATATACCAAGATAATCAATAAATCTTATCGTTCACATTGTGTTATATCTCTATCCAAGCAAACTGTAAATTTGATACCAACTGTAACCAGCGGAATAGTATAGCTGCACTAATAGTCCAAATTTCTTGCTGTAGAATATATTAATCAGATCTTGGAAAATTCGATTTCAATTCAACCCAAGATATTCGTATTACTAGTACAGTTACATTATTTGAGTATAATTGGAGTATAATTATTTGTTATTAATTAGTTTGTTACTAGCGGATATAACACAGTTGATGAAATTTGGCAAACTGGCAAAGATCAATGAGAATCTCCGTGGTGATTAAAGTTACGGCGGACAGACGACGCTCATTTTTCGTTACATCGGTTTGTTAACACTCAATATAGCTGAATATAGGCACAGGACCACCTACGTGCGGACGTGCATAATGGATACCATAAGAAAATTTAGTGAAAAAGTAATTTTTGTTTTTAATAATTTAAGAAAAAGGATATTAACGAGTTTATCATGTAGGAAACTATCACTGTGCTATGAAATGTCCGAAATATCAGAACACCTGAACTGCAAATATATGAGGAATAAGAATTTCTCCATATGGCGGATATTTACTTGTGGGCTAAATCAATTTTTTGTTTGAAACAAGGTAAGTTACACTTGAAGGTTAGACGTGACTGACCCACATGCATTTTCTGATATATTTGTACAGGATTTAATATAAAGCACAAGTTTTGCAATTGCAAAAATTTTACAGCAGGTTTTACTAAATCTTGATGGGCAAAGTTGGCGAGGTGTATGCAGCAAATTTTTCAACCAAATGATTCAAAGGAGAAAAGAAATATGTTAGAAATATTTTACATATCTGCACCTTAAGATAATATTCTGCAACCTCCGGCAAATGATGTTCTGTCAATGAACACATTTACCACTTCATAATTCACACCTTTACGTTCTGGCTTTCGCCTTATACATTGAATAGCAGTCAACAGTAAGAAAATTTTACTCAGTCGTCCATTTTTACACCTGAGTTTTAATTTGCGAATACAGAATTATTTTTTAATTTCTTTTCGGAGAAAATACTAAACTCCGGTCAAAATATGCCACAGACTTTCGGTTTTATAAATCCAAATAAATCATGCAAATACGAAATTTACTATTCTAAGAAATGATGAAAAAGCCCAGTTCTTTAGAAATGAAATAATATTGTATACTAAATGACCCAATTTCACAACACTAGATTGGATATCAGAAGAAACGATCAGGATACTGTGCTATACGTTTCAAATTCGAATTCTTATGTCATTCCAAATTATATGTGCCTCATAGATTCCACCTTACAAGCGGTTACAGACAAAGTTGTCGCCTTACTCACTTTCTAAGAAATTAAAAGCAGCAGCCTGAATTTCAAGATCTAAAGTAAAACAAAATGTTCAGTTCCTACATTTTTCAAATCCTGGAGGGAATCGAATTATCAAATGAGTGTACCTTATTTCAAATTTTATATTGGATTTATAAATTCAGTATTTTGTTCAGGTTTCTAATTATTTTACCTAAGACCAATCCACATTGTTTGAAACATTAGTATTGCAATAAATAAACAATCTGAATAATTTATTATGTTAAATTTCGATAAAATCTCTTCTGAGAAGTTCACCTTTTTCACACTTTGAATAAATATGATATTACTATCTATAACAAAATGTTAGCAAAACTGCAATTTTAGCTTGGCACCCCGGAGGCGCAGTTGTCTAGGTGATGGCTTATACCAGCTCGTCCCTGATGGATTTGGTTTCAAATCCCGGTGAGGCATGAATGATATGTTTGTCTTACGGCACTGGCTCTCTCCCTTTCCTGGAACTAGCGTCCATAAATTAGTGACGGGCGCCTGCTTATATCCTATGGAGTTGCTCACGGTGGTCTTTAAACCTCCAATAAAAAACATTATATATTTCTGATACCCGTAGTTATTACCAAGGATTTTATACATCAAACTAAATTTTTACTGAGAAATGTTTCTTACTGTTAGCAAGAGACTGACACTGGTTGCATGCATCGAATTCTAAAAAAAGGAAATTGCTTTTAAATTTCGGAACTTATCAGACATCAAAACTAAAATGGCAGAACCATGGATGATAAATATGTACCTTTGCCTACGAATTCAAGGTATGTTCAAAGACAAAAAGAAAATTTCATGATTATCGGTAATAGTTTTCAAACGTGTTCTTAAGTGGAAATATTTCCTGTTCGTTCTATATTTAAATAAGCGATCTTAAATTTTAGGTTCCTTTCGGTTTGAAATCGACTTTTTATGGAAAATACAGTGGTCACAAAAAGTTAGATATAATACGGTTTCGAAGGGAAAATTTGGCAATATGAAATTAAGCGACTACTGGAGAACAGTTTTGTCCAAAGCATGAGGTCATGTCCTCGTCTTTGCAGATCGGCTGCATTCAAGATGGTGGTGACTCTGTGATTGTTTTGTGAGTCTTCTCATTGAACATATTAAGTGCCTTAGTGTGTCTGGAGAGGTGCTTAAGTGCATCGCACTACCAGCATGTGCTGAAATATATCCTGCACAGTTTCATGGCCTTCGCGCATCCTGCAGCTAAAGCATGGCTCAAGAAACACTCATACGAGTTTCGATCCATCCAGTTGCTCCCAAGGTATCCGAATTTAAACCCAGTGGAAGCTTTGTGGGATGACGTAGAGCGGAACATCATATCGGTGGTTCCTGGGCCGACGTCTTCGGAGGGGCTGCGGAAAATGCTAAAACACACTGGCTGATTTTACCACCGAAAACACTCCGGCATCTATTGGCGTCCATGCTTCAGCTCTATAAGCTGCTTTCCAAACTAGATGAGGACAGAAACTCAATGCTACCGATATCTCTAATGTTTAGTTTGTTGAGTGTATTAAAGTGCAGAAGATCAGCAATATGAAAGTTTTATGTTGGGTGGCACTTAAAAAAAATTAAATAGTATTTTTCTGTATTTTTAAAAATAACTTCAAAACCGGTTACTTCTTTTAGTAGGTCTTCAAGAATTTGAAAAACCTGTTTCTAATGTTTCCCAAGGAACACTTGAGAAAAATTAGACATTTTACTGAAAGGCTCAGTAGCTTTCAAACCTCAGTCGTGTCTCTAAATACAATTCAAAATTTCTTAGGTTGCACATGAACACAAAGCTAAGACGCCGTAGCAATGTGAAAAAGGTCTGTTTCATTAACAATTCGCTACGGTTCGTGCATTGTCATTCCGGTATAAGGTGGGCACAACACACCATGAGAATTCTTGAGATAGATTATATATGTCAGCGTATGATGTGGATTTTTTTAGAAGAAACGTATTTAACAAACAGTAATTCGGATGTGAATAGTTGAACTTCTTTCTGCTGCAAACACGCACAGCAGAGTGACAAAGCATCTTAAAATTCAAAATAAAACTTGAGGCCTAATTTATTATATTCAATTATTCTCATAATATACTAAAAGACAAATAGGACAAATCTTTAAGAAATACAGTATATGGAAAGGACGAAATTATATTTTTGCCTGTCATTCAATTCCAGATTCAACTAATTCATTAAATATGAGTGCTAAAGATGACAATTAGAATACCCAAATTTGAAATTCTCTCAGTGATTAGTGCTGAAAGTTCGTATTTGTAATTTTCATTAACTTTTATTTCATAATTCTTCTAACAGTGCATAACTAGTGATTCAGATTGTTTTGTTCGTTTCTGTGACTTATGTTTACATTATTACAAATGTATTTTTGCAAGAAGGGACGCTGTCGGGGCTTTTACTTCGTGCTATCGGAAATTTTTTGCAGCACCATTTTACTTTCAGTGAAAAATGGGCAAATTAACAGCACCATTTTACTTTCAGTGAAAAATGGGCAAATTATTTTGCAGCACCATTTCACTTTCAGTGAAAAATGGGCAAACTATTTTGCAACAGGGAACTGTTTTGACATAAGCTTCATCATAACCCACATAACTTGTGTTCCGTCCTACTATATAGCTGAATAAAATGAATTTGAATTATATACACTATGTTGCGTTATTAAATAATAACCGTATGAAACTGAACTTATCGGTATATATGTTGAACTTATGCTTAGCTGCGCATAGCACAATGGTCTAAGCTCTGGCTTATGACCAATCGTCCGTGATGGGTCTATATTCCAGTCCCAGTGAAGCATGGGTTTTGTGCTTGTGTTTTCCATGTATATTCAACACAGTGCAGCTTATAAATTGTTAGAAACAGGCATTTCATTTCAAAAGTCACTTCTTTTATTATTTGCTAATACATATATAGAATTTTTTTTAATTTGGTGTGTAACGACCACCGTGAGTTACTCAATGGGCTATAAGCAGTCGCCCGTCCCTAATTGAGGGTCACTCGTTCCAAAGAAGGAGAGAAAAAAACCAGTGCCGTAAGACAAACACAACATCGATGCCTCACCGGAATTCGAACCTGAACCCATCTCGGACGAATGATCAGAAGCCAACGCGTAGACCACTGAGCCACCGGGACGGCTATAAATATGAGGAGACCATATTTGCAACGTAAAGGGATCTATGCACACATCACATGTCATTTTCCACATCGATCGACAGATGGCAACAGGTCACCGTTCACACCTCCATCCCTAGCAACTGCATAGGGATGGAAGTATAGCAACCGAAGTCTAACATTGTGATTACCACAGACGTTTTCATGTGAAATTTTTAACTAGTGTCTATTATTCACGTACAGAGATTATCGCTTCCAGCGAGTTTTGGAATCCCTCTAATTCGTGATCTCATTTGTCGGCGATCGAGTGGTACGGATGAATCAGATAACGAATTGACGTCTGCAAGAAGTCATAAAGATACTTTATTTATTCTGCCAAATTCACAGGTTTTGATTCATGAGATCCCAATTTTTTTCTCGGAATACATATTTCGCAATAACAACTCTGTTAACTTCCCTGAAGATAGTGCTAATGTCTAGCCAAATTCATAAAAAGTTTGAGATAGATATAGAGCTCGTGATTTGTGATCTCAAACCTCAGCCGGTAGATGTCAGCATGTGAGCACACATTTCTGCATCACGTGGTATTCTGGCATAACTGGCGAAACTCATTTTAATCTGAAACTAATCTTAATATAATCTATTTCGCTTTAAAAGTTGAATACACCGAGAGCTGTTCAACTTTTAACGTGGTTAGATTATAATTATTTTTCAATTTGGAATATAATAGTACCCTTCACGTGCAGTGTTGAACATACAATATCTGCACAAACTATTCCTCACCAACTGTGGTGGAAGACTGTTAGAGAAGTTTGCAGGAATACATAGAAGTATTTTTATTTTAAGCACTGCATACGAATTTCTTGTGTGTTATCTCGTTTCTAACATTAAACTAAATGTATGAAAGAAAGCATATAGAGAGTGCAAACGTGTACTGTATGTAACATAAGAAGATGTCTGGCAGCCACTAATTTTTGGCGTGATAGCTACGGTGAAGAAGAAACCATCTTTGGACATTGTACATTGCTAACATTTGCACATACGTAGAGTGCACAGGAAACGAATATATTTCATAGTTATGGGGTTCGCGGAGCCTCGGCATGGGGTGGGGGTTAAACATAACGCAGCCCGCTGCAGCAAAAATCAGGATATACAAGTTGCAGTTGAAACGGTAAAGCAAGTTGTCAGCTATTAAATGTTCTAGGACGAAGAATGAATATGTATTATTCTTACTGTGTTTCAATACAAACATTTTTGTATTATAAATGTACACAGTCGAGTCACATTATTTTGACCACCAGCTGATATTCAGAGTAACCGCCGTGTGCATCGCGGACAGCAGGTGACTTTTAAATATTATAAATTTTATCGTGTGACTTTCATGTATTCTTCTAATTCAAGAAACATTTAAAGAGAACAAAATCCCAGTCCACTACAGATTCTGCATTAGCTGTTGATACCCGATTTCTGCCTTTTATTTGGAAGGTTTAAAGAAACTTGGCCATCAGTGTCAGAAATGTGTTAACCTCTAAAGCGAATATTTATAATATTCTATTAAATCCATTCACTTGGCTAAAATTTCTTCTAGCAAAATTCAAGGACTTATAAAGACTCCATCCTATTCCCCCAAGATTTGGTTATCTGTGATATCCGCTTGTATTTTTCTGACACGTATTCTTTCTCAAAGAAACACACAAGCTATGACACCAAAAGACACCCACTGGTGAATAATTCTGACAAGTTCTCCTCAACCCGTTGGTTAAATTTTGATTAAACGGCATCTGGCTGTTTGCCAAATTGTTGTGAAAGAAGATAGAATAACAAATAACCAGCATTCAAAATTAAAAATGACATGCATCACAATTTATTTTGCTAAAAAAATAGTGAAAACAACTCTGACAAAAACCTATTGAATGTCAAATAGGCAGTGGAATAAACAAAGCGCTTATTCTGACTTAATTTTTTCTCCGGAAATTTTAATCGTGGTGTTGAGTATTTGCAGTCAAATGAAAATATAGATTATTTAGAGTAAATTTTACATTCCATTATTTTTCTGCATCCTTATTGTAAAATGTATATAAAATGAATTCAGTGTTATGTAAGTTACGCTGTTCTGCA
The DNA here is from genome assembly GCA_039090855.1 of Macrothele yani. Lineage (NCBI taxonomy): Eukaryota > Metazoa > Arthropoda > Arachnida > Araneae > Macrothelidae > Macrothele > Macrothele yani. The sequence goes on from CM077034.1 coordinate 58,568,239, forward strand.
TCCAGAATACTCTATGCGAGCAAAAAGCTTTTATTTAAAGCATTTATCTCTAAGTAAGGAAGTTTTTTTGTGGCATGTGCTTTCGTATAGAAAGAAAATCCACTTTCCGATTCTTACATTAACAGATCTAATAAATGAAACTTGAGATAACGTTTTCAGCTGATTTCATTAATTATGATGTGTATTACCTAAGAAAATACTCTGCTGTAAACGAAAAAGGTAATAAAATATATCATTCTCTATTGTAACTACAGAGCATACTTTTAATCTAAATTATTGGTTTGAAAATATGTAAATCAGAGTTTCCAAGCTTTCGTTCGTCAACCGGATGTTTTTACGACGAAGACAGACAGAAACTGCAACCTGAATAACACAACGCTTCAACAATTCGAACGCGATTACTTGGCGTGGTAATACTATAGATACAAAGTAATATTTATTTAAAGACACGCAACATCATGTTGTGTGTGCGCGCGGTATCCTAGTATGAAATATATGCGTTACTAGGACAAATGGTTTCAAATTCGTGGCAATCCTAGAGAGGCGCCATTTTTGCAAGCGTGAATGTTGGTAAGGATTTCCAAGTTTTCTGGAATGGCTGTAAAATTAGGGCTAGGGTATGTAGCTAATTACTTTAAATCATCCCATATAAAGCAGCGGATTTGATTTCGATCTCTCTGGTTTGGGTAGTGGATACTTTACCGTATTCTATGTCCCTTTCATTTTCGTTGACTCGTATTCTAAATAAACGCTTGGTCATTCCAATGTAGTATCGCCTGAAGCCGTCCGGATATTGTAGGGGGATCACATAAACACCTGCTTCGCTGGAATGTGGGTATTTGTCAGTATTTCCGTTTAGTATAGTATATAAAGATGAAGGAGACCTTATGCGGATACCCTAGTTAATCTAATTAAATTATACACTGAAGAGCAATTGAATTAGATATTCCTAGTAACGTGTAGCACCCCCTTTCGTCTTGATGACGGCCGGCAATTTGTCTCGGCATTGACTTGACAAGACACTGGAAGAGTTGGGAAGCCATACGGATCCACGACCCCTGAATAAGCTTCCACAGTTCACGAAGTTTGGATGGAGGGGGTCAGAGCCTCGAACATCTCTCTCGATGGCAGGTGCTCGATGAGATTAAGGTCAGGTGACCTAGCTGGCCAAGGAAGCCAGATCACGTCTGTGGAGCGTTAATCCAGCTATTCGGATATAAGTCGGGAGCGATGGCACGGTACATTGTCTTGTTGCAGGATGAGGTCCCAGTGGAATGTTGAAGACGCACAAACGGGAGCAAATGGTCGTCCAGGATATCCTGGTAACGTTAACCTGTGAGGGACGATGTCACATGGGGTCTGATTTCAGTCCTCGTAAACAGTCTCCAGACGAGAATGCCACCCCCACCAGCTTGAAGAGTACCCTGGTGGCAAAAAGGATCTATCGCTTCATGTGGTTTGCGCCGTACTCGTATCCTGCCATTTGCATGTACCAACGTACATCTCGACTCATCAGGCCAGGAAACATTTTTCTACATGTCTAGTACCCAGTGGCGATGTTCCCGCGCCCATGCTAATCTTTGCACCCTGTGATTTGCGGTCAACAGCGGTACCCTCGTGGGACGATAACTTCTGTACCCTATAGCGAAGAGATGGTTCTAGATGGTGTGGCTGCTTACACGTTTTTGTGCACAAGCGTTAAATTGCCGAATGATTTCTTGCACTGTTGCCCGTCTATCCGCTGTTACAATGCAAGCTAGCCGAAGATGCCTCCTCTCATCCATACGATGTTGTCCACTGCAAATTGCCCTTGCAGGGATGGTTTTACCAGATTTGATGTACTCACGGTGCACCCGTGACATGTTGACTCGAAAAATCCCAGTGCCTGCACGACTTCCGAGATGGAGTGACCCATTCGTCGGGCACCGACAATTTGCCCACAATCGAATGCGCTTAGATCCCTCGTCTTACCCATACTGCGTCCGACTCTTACTGATTCCCGTCACATCACTCCTTATATTGTAGAATCGCTGCATACATCATGTCGTTTCCGTTTACAGGGCCGCCCGCAGCGCTACATTTGCATAACGCCAGCTGTCTCTAATTCAATTGCTCTTCAGTGTATTATTCACCTGCTCTACTTAAACATTTATTCATTCTACTGCTATTACTAGATTCTTCTGTTGTAAATAATTAAAGACATTTCTGTGCTTTAAAAATATCCCTTTTTAAAACATTTCGCGCTATTGCTTATAGCCCTTCTATAGCGGTTCATAGGCTTTAATAGTAATGCAGAACGAGTTCCTTAAATTTTAACTAAAGGTGTAGGTAGAAACAAACCCTGGAACATTACATCACACTCAGCGACCTATATATTCCATGACTGGCAGATGCCACCCATGATCTCGTGTGGTCTACGCCTACTAGTTACACTTTAAAACCAGAGACTTCGTTCAAACCTACCAGGCTATTTAGATTCTTCATCGTTCCAGTGGCAATGACGCTTCACCCAGTCCAAATGTAAAGCACGGTAACGTGCTCTCACGAATAGTACTCTAAGTAGGGATCGATATTCCGAGAACAGCTTCTCAATAGTATGCCTAATATTTTCTCAAACATTAGCCGTTTTATTCCTGATATTTGGTAACAGTCGTTGGACACCATAGCTTCAGGTTCCGAAGTTTTAATTATTCAACTCGAGCATAACTGTGTTTGCGCCCACATATTCTGCATAGCCAGTTCCTGCATTTTCCCGTTTAGTGTAGCCGTGGTTTACCTGTTTGTTTTACGTTCTCACGCATAAGTTCCGTACATTCTTCAGTCGTGGTGCATATATTTGACGGACACATGCGTAAATCCCAAGCGTTGTGAACGTCTTAAAAATAGGATCCTGTATATATTTGCTTTGCAATTCATGCTCAGGAACAAATTACCTCAGGTTACAGTGTTGATTTTTAATCACATTCAAGGGGGCACTTGTACAAATTTGACATAGTTATGCTGCTTAAAGTTTCTTTTCTAGAGGAGTAGCTGACGAACGGAAGGCGTTCCATCATACATTATATAACATGAGTCAGCCATTTTTATTCCATAAAGAAACGAAAATGTGATTCCTTCTTTAACAAATCTTTTAAAATATTTTAATTGTGTTTCTCAACACATAATTTTGTTTTTCGTGATTTGCTTTCTGCAGGCGATCTTTCAAAAAAAAAACAAACATTGAAGAACTCCATGTAACGCCTAAGTTTTTGTTGCGTGACCCCTTATTTTTTCCGGTTTCCTTGGGCTTGAAGTAAAGAACCCATCTAAAAGGACACCAGAAAAATCTGAACTTTCTATGAGACGCCTCAAAAAATGTTTTATTATTTTTCAAAGGATTGCGAACTAGGGTGGGGTACTAAACATCTCTAGAGCGTTACTATATCCCCTGTCTGTAAATGGAAGGAAGAAGTGAGAGGATTAAGGATAATCATGGAAAATCAAAATGAGTAGGGAATTAAGAGATGACCTTTATTAGCCCGGAAGGGGGTCCAATACCTGGGGTCGGACGGCTTGATGTGCCCCTCCGTCATATTGCGTGCGTTTAGTGTTTGAAGGAAGTCTAATCCGGTACGAATCTTCGATAACTCAACTCGCGATAAAAACGTCTAACTAGTAGGCCTCGTAGAAGCTGTCAAGACCTAAATTTCAATTTTCTGAACCCAGCCTAATTTTTAATGGGTGTAGCGTGTGTAAAGAAAATTGTTAAAACTTTGAGATTTATGAAAACATATGTGAGTTTAGAAATCGGTAACTTTGAACTTGTTTATGTGAGCAACAAAAAATATGCATTCAAAATATCAAGAAGCCAAAAATTGTAGAACATATCGGGAAAATAACTGGACTCACCATTTAGATCACTGGTTATTAAATGCAGGGAAAGATTTGCATTTATGACCATTTTTTGTAACGTATATTTTCCCAGTACGTTTATAACATTTTAATGAACTATTTTTTAGTAACGCATATTTTCTCAGTACCTTTATATATATATATATATATATATATCATTAAGCATAGTTAAGAAAAATAAATACTAACAAATACTATAATGATTTCCATGGGCATGAATGTAGTACCATATATAAGAAGTGGATTCGTGTGCGACGTTCGTTTCTGTGCTTTATTTTCATATTTTCACTACTTGTGTTCGCAATCCGTAAGGTTAACGATAAATGTATGAGACGGTTGTTACTTCTATTTGAATAAACTACAGTTGCAATTGAAATTATTTTATTTCGAACATGTTTAGAAAAGCACATACTTTTTTACATCAAATATTCGTCAAAATGTATAAAGAAATATTGTTTTATTTCCGAGATTAGCATTAGATAACAGGAAATAAGCCAATACACTTGATAAATCATTAGGGAGTAGAAGTATATTTTCTGTTTTTTTTTCTTATATGGTATGAAGTTTTATTATGCGGTAAACGCTTGAAACTCAAATATTAGAAAAATTGGGGAAAGCGTTGTTTCAAAACAAAATGGTTCAGGTCATTTGCACCTGTGTTTCGGAGAAAAAAGGAATTTGTTAATGTATTTCAAAATGCCAATTTATTAAGAAACATTTTATAAATTTTCCTTGAGAAATGATATATTATTTAATCATTCTCAGTTTCTTAAGTATTTACTTACCGTAACACGCAAGAATCGAATTTCTTTAAAATTCATTAGAAAATAATTGATTTTCTGTTTAAATCTACCATCCAATGAATTTAAGCTAATACGTCAGAATAAAACTCCATTCTTTATTTACAGAAACGTGTCAAATAATGTTTTAACGAAGAGATCCTGCATAGAATATGGCAGTGGTGCTAATTGCACTCTTCTATTGCAAATCGTAGGATATCCGTCATCACACACAATTTATTCAACGAAGTTCCCTAAAACAAGTAATTCTGAAGAAAAGAGAAGCTTAAAGTCCCCTGCAATTATAAGTTTGAGTAATTTTCCTGAGATAATACGTGTCTTGGTGTCTTAGTTTGCCTAGTCAATTTAGAACTGGTGTATACTTTAAAACCTGCTAAAGGAAGCGCCATTTCCGGAACGCAACGCAAAATATAATATAAATATGTATGCTATTCAGTTGTAATATTTGAATACGAAAAATATAAAATATATTTTTCTTCCATTCGAAGATTCGAGTAAATTTCGGATTTACAACCAATCGTGCCCCGCTATATGCGAATTGTTTTAATTTCGTGGGATTACTTATCGGCAGATAGATGCCAGTACGTCTGTTCTTTCGATGGCGCATGCTTTCTCTCATAGTAGCTGTTACTTTCAGTGTGTTTGGTTGGGGAAGCCAGTAAGTTCTCTTTTTGTTTGAGTTGCCATTTTTACCGAAGGTTCAAAATTTTGAAGCACACATTTAAATAATTTTGAAAAACGTTTTCCGGTTACTGTTCCTTCAAAAGATTTAGACGCCAGCATGCAAACTAAACCAGGTTCTGGGAGACGGAAAGAACACGTGACGCGATAGGTCCAACTGTCTTGAAAGGAGAAACTTGAGATGTTCAGATAGGAAAGTAGAAATGGAAAGCAATGGAAAATGCGTTGCCGAAAGCCGAAATGCTTAGTCGGAAAAAAGCTGTATCTCATACTGTAAGGTACTTTAATACATTTAACTGCTATTTTGATTGATAAGTCAGAAGCAGCATTTAATACTAATACTAAGGTGGGTCTGGAGTTATACTGCGAACTGAATAATTACAGTAATTTGGTTTGATGTTTTGCCTGTTCTTTTTTCAATTCTATAAAATATACAATTTGTACGAGATTTTTCGAAGAAATCGGTAAGAATAAGGTATAGTCTGTTTCGTGGTGAAGATGCTCAGAGGTTCACCCAGTGACTCCCAAAGTGGATATGTCTCATCGTTTTAGATAATGCAGGTGTCGGAAGAAACACATTTCGCCGAAGGATGAGCTGTGTTTTAGTACACTTGCGACGTGGTTCCATATATTATTTCTTGATATCGTGTTGATTTTGGTTTATGTTTTGCCAATAAATTGCCCTAAGATGAGGCAATCGAGGAATCGTCACTAGATAGTCATACAATGTCCAGTGATACATTTTGCGACAGGTATCAGTACTGCAAAGAATGAATCTTCGAAATAATGGTATTTTTCTAGTGTGACGAAGAAAGGTTTGCTGTCCAAGTAATCATCAGACAGTTCTTTCTTGGAGAGTAATAGATTGATTTATACTGCCAGATAGACATTTTCCCATTCATGAGAAAACAAAACGTTTCGTGTCATTATAAATGTTTCGGAATGGGGACACAATTAGTATTCATAAAGGTCCTTTTAAGGTCCAGGCGAAATTATCACGTCAAGAGATTATTATTACACATCTCATGTGCACCATTTCTTACACCGGCCGAAAGATGGTAGCACGTCTGATCTGATTCGTAAATTGTGGAGAGCAAACTAAGGATGGTACGATTACCGATACTTCTTCAAAGAAAAGCGTAAAATAATGAACAATGTCAAAATTTTGACGTCTAAATACGATACCTTCATTGTTGTTGAAAGCCAGTTTCAAAAAAGTAAACCATTTGTTTGTTTTATTCGTATTGTGTTTATCTTATGAGCCGACACGACGACGCCATGGCCTCATACTGTCAACCGGACCTGCACCCTCCAATAAGCGCGGTACACCTGGAAACGGGATTCGCCTGAAAGCATGAGGAGGCACCACACTGAAGAGGTCAAGTTTCGATATTCCCGGCACCACGAGGTGTAAGATACAATGAAGAGCAGTCACTGGTGGTACACAAGTAGGGTGACGGCTCCCATTGCACACGGTATACAGAGTACAACGAACCGTTCAGTCGCTGACGCTGCTTCATCCTCCAGCATTTAATGTGAATGTGATTTTCCCCGTCACTGCTGTACGAACCTGGATACTCTACGTCCACTCCAGTCATCCATGGCGTGTGATCGGACACCGCATGCTTCTTGGCAACTGGAACGTCCGTCTAAGGTATACTCGAAATATCTTGTCAGCCGTCCATCACACCTATTTAGAATATTATGCTTACTAAGTGCATAGGTCCGCACATTTTCAAATGAATCATTTTCTATTCTAAACACGTACAGTAATATCCACTTATGTACATTTATTCAATATATCTGCTTGTCTCTTCCTTTGAACACTGTGAGATAAGTGTACTAAAGCTAAGGAGAAAGACTCATAAAATATACTTGAAACAACCTGGCAATTCATACCACAAGATTTCATTGTCTGCTGTAGATTTCGTAAATTACGTAATGCTGCATATTCTGTTATTGTGTGAAACACACATCGTCTTATTTGACAAATGGATTTAAGATTTAAGTGCGTTCACTTATCACATTCATAGAATAATAAATACTGTCGTCACTAACTTGTTAAAAAATAAAATTTATTAATTATACCCCAATTGAATCTTTGTAAATGTGTGGACACAAATTTTTGGTTTCTGAAGGTGTCTAAGACATCTCATAGTTTGAGGAACGAAATGGAGAGATGGTTTATGGTGCCGCTGGTCACGGTCGTTCAGCACCCGTGGTCGGCCTCTGCGCTATCCGTTGTGGGTGGTAATCCTTCCGCGATGTATTTCGGTACACACGTGACACCGTAGAACGAGGAATGTTGAATGTTCGCACAACTTCGGAAATTGAACTTCCTATCCGTCTGGCTCCCACTACCATGCCTCGTTCAAACTCCAATAATTCACGTCGGCTTTTGGTAATCCTGCTGGAGGTTATTCAACTTGACTCACGAGATCACACCTTGCAACTGCTAAAAATCTTGGCTTGTGTCAAAGCCTTAATACAATAGCAGCAACAGTTAAACATTTGCATACTGCTATCCAATGACCTTTGACACTTCAGTGTATTAATTGTGTACAATGATTCCAAATTTATAATACCCAGAATTTATGACATCCCATTATGGAAAACACATTTCAAGTTTTGCAACCCTTGAGAGGAAGTGCTTGATAAAGCACGAGAAAAAAACGTTCATGGTGAGATTTTCAGCCCTCAGAAAGTGAAACATTCAAGTTTATTTATTTCTACTTACTTTTTTCCGCAGTTTACTGAACACTTCTTCTAAGATTGCTGTAACTCTCTGACAAGTTAATTTTTTTAAACGAGACTTGGTTTCAAGTTAATTATTTTATCTTTAACTTGGTTTAAGTTAGGAAGGCAAGATATACAATCAAATTAATGATGCAGACCGAAAAAACTTGTTCCAAGGAATGCTGCAGTAGATAAACGCGTGAGAGCCAAATGAGAAAAATTAGTGTTTAGTGTATGCAAATGAGCTCACACAATCGGTTATCTCCCGGAATATGGGATATACAACAATCTAATACTATTTGTCTTAAAGCTCACAACAAGGGTTATATGATAAATAAGTATGACACCGTCTCTGTACGAACAATTGAAAAATGAAATCAAGGAACTTTAATCTAAAACACACATGAGTACTTTCGGGCCACTTTGGTCCCATCTTCAGATATGAGGTGAACATTTGAACAGTGCTGAAATTTATAGAAACCAGGCCATTATGGGCATACATAGTATGTGTGCGTGTGTGTTACGTCAGCGATGTTTAAGGTGGAGCTCCCCCGTTTTGTCAAGTCCACTTTGGGTGATTATATAATACATTTTTCCATACAGGTAGTGAATCACATGGTATATAGTAATTACAGCATTTGTTACGGGTTTACAAATAAAAAGACTTGCAGTCAATAACAGCATTGAATGGGATTTTGGCGTTATTAGGATTCTTGCATGGTCTCAATCCGGGTAGAAAGTTTCATCGTTGACACTTCGTGATAAGAAAGTATTTTGAAGCCCTGCCTTGATGTTGTATTTGTGTTCCCATACTCTGCAGGCAAGACTACGAGCTGTTGCTCCGATATAACAAGAAGAAGGCTGGTCCGTTTCATCAAATAAGGGAATGATACCCCCTTTTTGCTCTTCCTGGGTTCTTTCTCGATCCTTTCGGATCATGGTTAGCATATTGCGAGATTTGTTGCCGAAATCCAAAGAGAAACGGTGACAGATGTTTCTGAGAGGTTTAGTGAGAGCTGGAATATAATTTGTTGAACCCACATATCTTTTAGAGCGATCATCAATATGTTGTAGCGAAGAGCCCTAGGGGTCCTGACACGTGAATGAGTTCTGTTGATCAAGTATGTAGGGTATCCAAATGCTTTAGCAAGCTCAGTTATCCAATGGATCTCCCCAATACGAGTTGGACGGTCAGAGGGGTGAGAATAGGTCCTTCTCAGAAGAAAACGTAAAGAGGCAAGTTTTTGATTTGGCGGGTGGGCTGAGTCATATGGAATCATAGTTGGTATAGCTGTTGGTTTTCTGTAGACAGAAGCTGATATGAAATTATTATTAAGTGGTGAGCGTTATATAAGTATATCCAAAAAAGTTAGTTCATAATTTTGTTCAATTGGGTTATATGAAGTACTTTGTCGGAATGCACACTGAGCTAACCCTAAAAAAGCTATTAAACGTTATTTCCCAAACAGCATGTAAAACAGTGAGGCACATGGTGAAAAAAGCAGTTTCTGAGCTTAAGATATTTATAATATAATAACAGCACTTAGTTGGAAACACTGAGTGCATAGCACACAAGTAAGAACTATTTCAAGCACCAAGGATCATTTTAATTCTTCGCACATTTTCTTTATGAATTGCATAAATGAATGATAAATGGTTCTCTACGCTTTAGGCTAGGAATTATGAGAGCATATCACTTAGGATTACAGTGGAAGGGTAGACAAACAAAGAAATATAAGTGCATGTAAATCAACAACCCTATTATAAAGTGTGTAGCACAGTAACAGGGCACGTGCCCATAAAAATACCCGGAAGGAATAAAAGAATGATGCACAACCAATCCTAAGAGAGAACTATGTGTGCTGTACAGAAGAAAAAGTGTTAACATGAGAAACGGAAAGTACATGTGAAAGGTTGTGGACGAAAGATATCTTCGCCGCACTATAATAGAGTACAGATGCTTTTCTGTCGATGTAGTAAGTGACATTTGAAACTGCCTGCCGCATCTTGACAACCCTGCTTATGTTTCCTATTGGTATTTCAGATAATTTCGTTCGGTTATTTTTCTAATACTATTTGAATAAATACGAACAATATTTTGATCATAGTTATATATGTTTTTTGTAGCTCTATTCTTCCTGGGCAACTGTTGTTCATCGGTTTTGATATAATATTTGGTTTAACTCTTTTGGCCATGTGAAGATGGAGTGCCAAGTAAACAGAAATGTTCATTTTGGACACCGCAATGCAATTTCACATCATCAGCGCTTTCGTTAGTTCCAACGTGTTCTAGAGGGAAATCTTAACTAGACAGACAGTCCTAAAGTAGGAAAATCCCCACTGTGCATATGGACATGTTGCAAATCTTAGTTCAGGCAGAACTACGTGTGCCCACCAAAACCTGGAAACCACCCACATGGAGAATTATCACGCACCTGCGCCAAATTGGAAACGATGAACTAGAGGGGAGTTTGGGTACTCCATCAACTCACATTTCAGCAGAAAACAAATCTCGTGAGTGCGTGCATTGCACTGCTTGTGCGTGACCAGGTTGAACAGTTCTTGGGAGCCATTGTAACAGGTGACGAGAAATGGTTCCTGTATGACAATATCAGCGACCGAAAAGAGTTGTTGAAATCAAAACACAAGCCAAGGCCAACCACTTAAGCCGGCTTACACCCACGTAATGTTCATCTGTTTGTTTGCCTTCGCGTTTTTTGAGCTTCTGCTGGAAAACATAATTTTCACCGCTGATGCATACTGCCGTCAGCTCGACGATCAGCACCCATCGCTGACGTCGAAGCCATCAGAACAGCACTCTTTAACCGCAAGGGCGTCCCACTACAGCATGATGGAACGAGACATCACGCAAGTGACCTGTCACAAGATCAGGTTCCCGGGCTGTAACTGCTGCAGCACCCAGCGTATTCCCCGACTTTGCCACAGGAGACTACCACCACTTCCGGTCGTTGAACCATTCCCTGGAGGAACAGCGGTTCACCAACCTAGACGATGTCGAACGCGCACTTACACTATTCTTTGCGTCCTAGCGCCCGCAACTGTACGTGGGTTGTATCCAAGAGCTTCGCAGACGATGGAAGCAGGTCATCGCAAACCAAGGTGACAATATTTTTTATTCATTTGTACTTGTATATACAGTAATTAACACTTTTCTGTTGCCGTGCATTGGCAGACATTACTTTCTTCGCAACACAATGTTACATACTATTAACAAACATGAAAAAAATAGCAATGATGGCGAATGTAATGTAACCTCAGATCAAATTCACATGTACGTTAGGTCATACAATTTCCCCAAAATTCCCTTTGTAGAAACATCACTTCCAGGTGCTGCGAAAACTTACTGAGAGGAAGCCGTTTTACTCTTAGTTTCACAATGAGGCAACTTCACCCACAGTTTGAGCCAGCATGTGCATCAATTTAGAAAAATGGTTAAAAACTCCAGAACGCACAGAACATTGATATAATGTATTGGATATTTTTCATAATATACTCCACGCCGTGGTGGAACAACTGAGTTTCACTGGATCCCTGAAGATAACAGCATATATAGTGATAGACATCTCTCCTCCGTTTTATTGTTCCACATGAAGAAATTGTAAATTAACACAATTCTAAAAGACATTGGCAAAAGACAGATAAAAGTGGGTAGTGGTACACCAAACAACTAAGTAAATAATAATATCAATTTTATTGGCATACAATAGTAAACAACTGGTTGCAAGCTTTCAGCACCTACGGGTGTCTCCTTCAGGCTTAGAGGTGGTTTTAGTACAACGTTATGAACCTAAATGAATGAACATAATATTTTTAAATATGCATGTGAAGTGTATAAAAACGAGGCAGCACCTTTCCGTACGTACCGGGATTTTCCTATTTCATCCGGAATGCGTTTAAGCAGTTAGGACTTGGAGTTGGAATTTTCCACCCAAGGTCCATACCACAATACCTTCTTTCATCTAGAAGCCGCAGCACTTCGCTTGCTAACGCAGGAGTATATTTCATAGCGCTTAGATACCAAGATGGAACTACCAAATTTTATATAGGTATGACAAAGAGGTCCTTTGGAAATCGTTTGTCTGAACACAAGAATGACGTCTTGAACAATAAATCATCCACTGCCCTATCTCGGGAAGTAATAACATCTTATGCCACGCCACATTGGGCGGAATTACAGCAGATCGCACCGTACACTACCGCCAGAGGTGCAACCATTAGGAAATCATTGGAGATTTTGTTCAGCAGTGACGTTTGCAACGATGATGTGTTATTGGATCTTCTTTTGGTATGGCGCATGTTCCTGCGTGCCTCTCGATAAAGTATTTGAAACTTCGAATTTTAAATTGTTTCAGCACGTGCGGTGCTATCTCGTTTTTGTACATTCCACACGCATATTTAAAAATTTTCTGTTCATTAATATAGGCTCCTAAAGTTGTACTTAAACCACGTCTAAGCCAGAAGAAGGCACCCGTAAGTGCTGAAGGCTTGGAACCCGTTGTTTACTGTTTTATGCCAATAAAACGGATATTGTTATTTTTTTTTATAGCTGTGTTTCTTTGAAACGAAAAATAGCATGCACAAATGAGATCTCTATTTTTAAGGAACTAGTGCAAATTTTTATGTATTACATAAATTATTTTATAGTTTCATAAGGAAGTTCCACAACCATAAAGGACGGAATACACGTCCCTTTACTCATAAAGATGTTAGGAAATAAGATATAGTCTTTGTTCTGCCAGGGAAACCTTTTTTTATTATTAGATTCGAGGTTAAACAACCACCGTGAGCAAATCAGGGGCTATAAGCAGTCGTCCGTTCATAATTTAAGTCCACTGACTCTAGGGAAGAGAAATAGCCAATGCCGTAAGACAAACACAACATCCATGCCTCAGCGGGATTCGGACCCGGACCCATCTCGAACGAATGGTCAAAAGCCATTGCCTTAAATCACTGTGACACCGTGGTGACGAAGGAAAGTTCAAATAAGCTTTAACCTCACTGGTCTCCTTTGTCGTAGTAGTGCAAAAAAACATGCGAGTAGCTTGATATACCATTCTTTGTGCAATCAAGTAAGGCATCCTTTTTCGCAGAAAAGTGCAGAAGTGTGTTTTATTATTTAATTTCAGTTTTCATCAATGTAATATTTATCACTTTTTTTCAAGTACAAAACATGAATACTGCTATCGAATTGTTTTGTGTTTTGAAATCAAGAAAGATAAATTTGGCCAAGTTTTAATACATCATACATATCTTCCTTTCTAGAAATTCATATCTAAAGTAAAAAGCAAGCATTTCAGGTGTGTCTTCTAGATTTCAGTTCTTTTCCTGAAGGGGTTATTTATTTTTCAGTGAAGAAATTACTGACGCTCATGTGCTTTAAAGAGCAAAACAATCTGCTTCATAAAGGAACAACACTACATAATACGATACGTGTTCAATAAGCAATGCATACTCACAAGTGTACCCAGCATGTTTCGTTTCCTAGCAACCAGTCATGTTTCAGCCAAGTTGCCTAGCAACCAGTCAGACGGAAAGCTAATGACTTTAACTAAGAAATAAAACTCACAAAATCGATTTTTTTCGTACTTAGTTATTCATAGCTTCATTTTACTGCGTAGTAGAACTTCGAACATCTATTATTCGTATTTAGTTATGTCTAAAATGCATGATACTTTTTCAACTGTGTAGACGGGTATCAAACAACGATCAGTTACAAAGTTCTTGAAAATGTACCCGCCACTCCCCAAAGGAAGTTCACTATAGTTTAGGGACATTTCATAGTTTTGGAACTTCGGACATGAGCACTGTGCGAAGGAAGTTTCGCTCCGGTCATTTCACGGGCAGAAGACTACAAGTGCAACCGGGAACGTTCTTGTCAGATGGGAGTTATACATTGAAGTGCTAAGCCGGAGAATATAGTTCTTCAATGTTTTCTGAGTGTTTTTAAAGCACACATTGATAATTATTTCATTCTTTTGCATATCTTCCCCTGATTCCAAATAGAAAGCACGAATATAACTTTCTTCTTTGTACAGAAGAGTCAAAGTAGATCTCTCGTTATCGCCAACGCAAGTGAGATGTGAAGTGAGAAACTGATTGTTTTGAATCTGGTTTTAACGACGTCGATTTGCAGCAATCTACAGTGAAAATTCTGTTAATCCTGTGGATCCCGACATTCAAACGTTTGTTGAAAACTTATGGATGAGACTGAAAAAGAGACTCCCTAGCCATTTTGGCAGCCGCACAGGACTATTTCCATCCTACAATACACAAATGAGTTCATGTATCGAACTCAGTTCCCCGATACAACTATTTTCGGTAATTTCTTAGTCGTGCTTGCAGAAAATTACCCTTGAAGAAACAACAAAAAAAAGTGGGTAATGTGGTATTATTTCTTTAAGCTTATCACTACAACGGGGTTCGTTCTCCTTGCAAAAAAATAACCAGTTAATCTTGTAGTCTGCCGTCCGTGAACTGGCCGTTGCAAAGAGACTTCCTTTCCACGGAGAAAAGGATGACATCGTTGCATTACGCCTGCCGCAGCTTTTGTTCACAGTGTCGTACTTACAAGTAAATATATCGGTAAAAATCTTGAAAAAGCACTTTAAATAAGACATTTTTTCAATATTTCCCATGAAATTGCATATTTTAAAATCTGTACGTCTCACTTTCTTGAAATCCTTCAACAGTGGCGGCGAAATCATTTAGGATGCTAAACTGCATATTTACCGATCCATTTACAAGGGATGGAGAAGAATTGACGTATTTTCAAAAGCAAGGTAAGAGAAGGTAATAAAAAAATTCGTTTGACAAACCATATTCTGTAATTTATTGCGACGAAATTGTCGCCTTTGTTCAGAACCAGAGACGTAATTAGGTATTTCTGGGCCCGGGGCAAATAAAAAAACGTTGCGCCTCTATCTGTCTTTCCATTATGTATATTTCACGACTTTCCACAACTTCTACGAAGCTCGAACCGTACGTGATTAAAGTCTCTCAGATCACCACCTTTATAACATACATAAGTAAATACTCAATTAGCACCAATTGATATTTATAGAGTTCACGTGGATTCCATCTTAATTATCTCAGTAACTATTCCGTTCTGAACAAACTTCTGTTCAACACGTTGTTTATATGGACTTTGGCTATGGGCCTGCTCTAGGCATTCATGAATTCAAAGCTGTTACTAATTCGTTTAAAGCATAAGCAATTGCTTACATTGTTTATTGCTGTTGATCATTAAAATTCGGCACTTTTCGATATAATTTAATATATCGTTCTATCTCAGTTCAGATTCTTGATGTTCCTGTGCATGCGACGTCCCGCTATTATCATGGTCACCGTGGTCTTTAATCTTTAACTTCAATGTGACATGGTATTATGTTGCGGTAATAGCAAAGTTACATGCCATTTATCCAGCAACAGCAGCAAGATCCTTAATTTAGTATTCGTGTGAAACACATTACGATCCGTAAGAAAGAAGCTTTCAATATACGATTTAAAAACATGCGAAGATGTCTTTACACAGTGTTAAAAAATTTAATACGTTGAAACAAATTACATTCTGCTCGTGCAAGGGTGTACCAACTTTTAAGGAGTTCTCTTTCATCGGGATAAACTTGCCCCTCACGTTTTCACCATGCGTATTCTAGCTCTGCTCCTGAAAACAATAAAAATTTCCGATCACAGGAAAATCGAAGCTTTAGTTCCTTACCACACTTCCCTGCAACTTTCACAGATGGAAATAATAAGGTGTGGTTATCTAGTTAAAGTTACCAATCAGTCCATCAAACTTATTGAGCTAGCTACACATTCGATTTATTCCAGTAATTTTAATAGATGTAGTAGATGTTTCTTTAAATCAGTCCAATTTAGGTTCTGGCTCTTGAACCTCTGTTGAAAAGTTTATTTTCGCTTTCTGGCCCTAGTGTGCAAGAAATTTCTATGTGGTTGATCTAACTTCCGTCATCCAAAATTTTTTAGACCTGGATTAACGAGTCTGAAGACTTGCGAGTCAGAGTGCGGTCGATCCATGACGAAACCCTTGTTCCTTAGAATATTGGGAGGCTGCCGGTATTGTTCCTACCAACTCGGATGACCTGGCGAAGCTGAGTAACTTTCTCCCTCTGCCATCCCGTTCTCGGTTACCCCAGAGAAGATTCTTCGAATTGAAATGTCCAAATAGGACTGTATACAATACCACACAAAATGAGTGCCTCAATTTGATAATTCCAGTATTGTTTTCCTGTTTCCAATATAATTATCGCAAACAGAACGATGTAGTTACTTACTTCGAAAACTTCACGTCTTTCACAAAGGAGTCGAGAGACTACCGCTGACCTCCCATTCCTGAACTGATGGTCAGTTTCACTTCGGCATTTACTGTACCCATAATCTCATTACAAAAGTTTTTATAATTTTCATAAACTCATCCTGTAGTACACTGGCTTCAAAAGCGTGCGATGCTTAGCTATTAGTGTCTTAGAGTCAGTTCAATGTACAATATGAGTCAGACTGAATTTTATAAGTTGCATTAGGAACCACGCGAAAACATTGCCCTGGCAAATTTACACATGACACTTGTTTTGGTGGTAATTACTTTGAAAATGATTTCCTGTTTTTCCCGGGTGTCTAATAAACAAGGGTATAACAAACTCGTTTTTACTGTTCGTTTCAAATATTTCATACAAATCATAAGTTTATTTCATACATCACAGGAAAAAATTCGCAGTCAATTAATAAAATTCATTATTTCTACGGATTTCTGCAGATGATTTTAATTAATAGTTGGAGGTTATTTAAGATTGATATCCTCCTTATACCATTTGAACCATTATAATTCTAAACGTTCAAGACGTTCGTACCTCTACTAGTAATTCAGACATTTTGTTTTTCTGTGGAAAATATAAAATAATTCTGTATTTGTACAATTAAGTTCTAGAAATTCCATTTTTTTTTTGGGGAGGGAGGGGGTTGAACTCAATGATACAATGTTGTAGTGTTTCATTAAACGTTTTTCAGTAATATGTTGAAAAAATATTTTGTAAATACAGAAAATCGTTAAATTTTTTGAAGTGGATCTTAACCTGTTTTTGCTCTATTGCGGAGGTTTGCCTCCTAGATATAAATATGAATCTGAAAAAAATACCCGCAATTTCTGAGGTCTTTCATTGATTAGATGTGTAAATGGTTAACAGTTATATTAGAGACTACAGATTGATTGGCAATGACTGAACGTAAGAGTATGATTCGTTAAAATTTAAATATTATCTAAACAAGTGTAATATTACTGTTAAAAACTGTTAAAAACACGTATAACACTGCTGAATCTGTAGAACTGTGAATTCTGCACAGTTGGGCGATTCGTCCGAGTCGTGATTTTAACTTCGAATGAAATGGAGTATAATTGGTGAGCTCGTCAAATAGTCCTGGCTCTGTCCCTTTCTTACAATGCGTAACCCTAAGTTACAGACACCTATGAGTTCCTTGCCGGTGATCATCAAACAACGAAACGAACAGAAACCCTCATGGAATAAATATGGGCGCAACGAAGAAAACTTTAGTAATATTTACTGATTGAATCACGCATTACAATCGTTAGAATGCACAGAGATGCAGTTATGTAAAACAAAAACTTTTTGATGCCTCTTTGAACCTTTAACTCCCCCAAATGAATATTAAAGGACAGATTCGTCGTCCTGCTCGTGTTTCAGCTGAATGGTTTAAAAAATCGCAAAACTCACCTGCCCCAGTAAATCCCATCATGCGGAGTCGGAATGGTGACGACCAGAGTTCTGTTTTGCGGCTCATTTTGCTTGATTTCTTTTAACTGAAATTTGCCAATGGTATCGACGACCGACTTCATTCTTTGTCACCTTTTCAAATGTCATGACGTCTCCACTAAAAAATGGAACGGTCCTAAAAATCTTTCCAAGGAAATTCTAAATGCATGAGTTTATCATGAATATACCGAGTTACAAAGCTTTTTAATAATTAAATATGGAATTTAGGAAGGAACGTTAAATATTCTTCCGTCTTAACTCTGTGGACACTACCACTGGAAGATAGAACGCGGTAGTTGTTATATATCAACGAACTGAAGAACATGTATGCCTAGTGGGGGGGTGTAATATTTGTTTGGACTATTTTCAATATTTGTCTGTTAAATTTAAGATGTGTTTTAGTCGCATTTTAGTGGCCCTGCGTGCAAACAAAAAGAAAAATAGCGACATACATTTAAAAAAATATCGAAAAATCAGTTACCGAATACCTTACTTTCGGTGTTCCTGGTGAAAATAAATTGACTAGGTGAAAGCCTGTCAATAGTACCGGGAGAAAATATATTATGTACAGTAATTTTCTAAGAAGCATGTATTCTCTTTGTTTGTGATGTCCAAACGTGAAGTTATGTTTTATAGACATTGCAACAGTAAACAAAAGGTATACTGGTTGAGGCAAAGATTCGATAATTAAAACCGGATAGTACTCGTTCTACTGAGAAACATAGTAGGACAAACGTTCAGAAAAATAAAATATATTGTTTATCATGATCAAGTATTATACCGTATGAACATTATGCATAATAGTTTTTATATATAGTTTATTTTAAAAATTCTGAGTCTCTTTATTTATACATATTTTTTCCAAAATTATTAGGTCAAACAAACCTTCATTTGGTACTGCCACATCAATATGTTTTGACCATTTGTAGATTTTACAACTGTGTATACTTAAAGGTTTTCGAACGTTTAAGATATATTTTTTCCACTGGTAATAAAATTTCTTTCTTAGAAATACAAATCAAAGTTAAATATATACAGTGTTAATTTTTTTATATAAAAAAAGATGATTTCTATAAAACCGGTTGTGTCCTTTTCTCTTCATTTGGGCCTTTCGCAAAACGTAAGTTAATAATCACGCAAATACTAGAAGGCAGGCCGTAAAGAATGGAAACCCTTTAATCGGAAATGTCGGTGTGCACTTTAGACCTAGTAAAAGGCTGATCATTTAAAATATATTGTATACTTTTGTATTTGTAAAGAAATGGAATTCAGATAGCTGATGAATTTGTTATAAGGTTGTCACGGAATATTTAGATAATTTCGAGGTTCTTTCCTATTTCCTGCAGAATACTAACCTTGTGTTACTAAATACGGGGGTGTTCCGTGTTGCTGATAAGATACTTTTGTGACTCTGGGAATGCAATACTTCCTGTTAGGATTGCATCTATCATCCACCACTATGGTGGTAGAAGAAAATTTTTGGGATAACGTTTTAATATACCACTAGAGAAAATTTAATGTTCAACTTTAATTGCTAATAACACACCATATCAATATTTATATTACGACACTGGTCCACATTTAAACATTTTTCCCTTACAAATGCCGGAATCCATCAACGCAATTAATCAACACAATTAATCAACACATTTTGTTCATTATTTTCCAATTATTTTACATTCGTCATGGTTAGTAACAAATCCCGATCAGTAACGTTTGTTCGATGGTTCCTTCGAACACACTAAGACAACTTTTTAGGGAATATTCCGTACCCATACATTTAAGCTCACGGTATTTGGATGCGTTTGGTTGCTTCTATCAGATAAATACATCTGCACAGCATGCTCTTTTTCTTTTAAAATTAATAAAACGGAGAAAAAGATGTGAGTAACTTAGGGGATTTCGTTTTCCTTTCTGCTATTTTACCTAATATTCGGATAAAGTCACGCAGTCAGTTAGGAATTTTCCTTGCGATTTGCAGCAATATTTTTAATTTAATACATTTCACTATGTGATCACCAAGACGTATGCTTTTAAAAACATCATGAGCTTTTCTATTTTTTAGAATATCGCCGTAATGCATGCACTTAAGGATTTTTTCCTTGAGCAACTATTGGACCTACACCACCACATTCTTGGTCCTGTTTCCTTAATCCTTGTGAGGAGCGAGGAATAACACTTTAGTTGGCATTGCACGAATTGTACAATAGTGAGCGTAAGCGGTAAAGCACAATAATAAAGTGCTATTAAAATGATTCATTTTTATGTTTGTTCTAATCACTGAAGCTGATGCATTCTTATTAGTTTGTCGAATTACTTTTTTCACTTCTCTCGCAGGGGGTTTGCTTTTGGCCGCACTTTTTTTTTTTTTTGAAATTTTAAACATAATTCTTCATATTTGCATTTTCATAAAATTTGCCTTAAGGAAACTGCAAAGCACAAGTACTTTATAGCATGACAATGATATTGAAAGTATCTGACGTTATTGAGGCACTATCCTTCATTCTGCTAGCTCCAAAAGCAGGAGGAAATGAAAATAACAGAATAAAAATTTATGGAAACAGTTATTCACGTAACCGTATGATAAACATTCACTGTTTGATTGAAGGGGAATATAACAAATCAATACATTTCGGACAGTATTCTTATCATATTTTTAAACAAAGGTATCTTTAATTTTGGGTAGAAGAATGGTTGACCGAAGTATGAGGGAAGATAATTTATTAAAAACCGTATTTCTTTTTGAATTTCATTGACATCAACCGGAAAAATGTAGTTTTAATACAACAGATAAGTAACAATTGACTGAATACATATATTGTCACCAAAAACTACACTCTCATGCGCTAGTACATATCTACGTTTAGGGATGTGTGCAAATTTCCAGCGTACTTTATTACTGTTGTTTATTGAACAGTTTCTTGGGTCCAGTTTGAAAAAGCAGTAGCTCTAGAATATCCAGCCTGTTCATCTATAATAAGGTTTCAAATTTCACAATTGTGTGCTCCAGTATTTCTATAATAATACGGAAATTGATGATCCTTATATTTACCCTTTAAATTTTGTCCGATCTTTTCTGGCAAATTGCTTAAAATACAAACGGTTCCCAGTACAAAAAAATACCACACATTCTTAAGATTTCAATAACCGAAAGATTCCTCCTGCAAAACGATTATGCCACAAACACTCTGCCGGGAAATTTTAAAATATACAAAACTGTCCTCTAGCAAAACGGTTCTCCACAAGCACTTGACCGGTAAATTTTGAAATATGTGAAATGTTTCACTAGTAAGATCGTTGTTAAATAGGATCTTTAAATTTTGTTACAAACTGAATGGCAGGTTGAATAATTTGCTTACAAGACAATCTTCCTTCTGAAGGAACTTTCAATGGCCTTAATTCTAAATCCCAAATCACTCGTTTCAGTTTCCTGAAAAAAAAAGACACCTTAGAGGTTGTTATTAATCTTTCTTAGAAATAATAAACTGCAAAATAATCAATTTTGTTAGTTTTTCATAAAAGTTATGCTAGGTTTCAAACAAAGTGTATGTACTAATTGACATGTTCGTACTATAAGACACAAAACACATAATAAGCGGATATCGTATGTTTCAGTTCATAAATGCTGAAAGGAGATAAATTAATTATTATTTAAAAAAATAAATAACGAATATACTTCGGAAAACTAGAAGTTTCGATCCTTAAATTTATTGGTCTGAAACTATATTAGTACAAACAACACCGAGTTTCAGTACATAGCTTTCTAAAGGTCCTAAACAATAGCGCATGTACAATTTAGAAAAAACATAAGGAAATACATCGACGTGTTTATAGTTTTGAAAATATTTAGTGCGTGCCATCGCGTTTTCTGTATCTCCCGTGCATCATGGATCACGAATTTACACAATAATGAAATATTGAATTTTATAATATTGTTGCTACCCCCGGGTTGCCGGATTATCGAATAAAAAATAAGCTTTAAGAATTTAGATGTCAGGATGTCAGGCATAGGCTGACGGCCCGGAGGTAGACAGTAGAATTTAGAATAAATATTTGTGAGCTCTTTTTATCGCCGAAACCTTATGTACTGGTGAAAAGAATTTATCCTGCAATTTAGCCAATTAAAACCAATAAATTCTGATACTCATTAATTAGTCATGCAACTTCAGGACTGGCACGAGACAACAGACATTTAATCAATTAACAACAAAATATGAGGATAATGATGAAGGCGTCTATGTACAGAGGATTGTGAATGAGGGGCGTCAAGTAGACTCGCCCCTTTCGGGATAGCTCTGAAGGCTGAATTTATCATTAAAAGTCAATGATTATTTGTTGGCCTATACAGTCCGGCTTTAAAAACACAGTTCTTAGGCGACGAGAGTCTATTGGCTGACCGGAGCCAATCTAATCACAACTGGCATGCATACATAAGTTCCGTACTTACAGATATGCTGTTTCCTCAGGTATCCATGTTTAATGTATTTATATTCGAAGCGCACCTGTGTGATGACACGCCCATTTCAGAGCGGGCACTATAACCATTGGAGAGGGAAGTCGAACCCCATCTCCCACTTTCTCTCGTGCACTGCATTCACCTGCATGAAATCATGAACGCATTTATGCACACCAATGTCGTGGCGGAACGAAGCCGCTGACGTGTAGAATGATCCGTTCGTCTCTCCAAAGGTGATTCTCGCATACATCACCGGTCGGCATCTCCGTCATTCTGGGCTGTAATTCCATCACATCGTGTGACCTCCGGGATACTGGCTTTCTCTTACGTGCAATCTAGCACCAGGAAAAGAGGTATCGTCCTCACTCTCTCCTATTTCTTCGCGGTAATATCAACCGCTCGGCCGCTCCTTGTATAGCTGGCCGGCATCTTCGGACAGAAGCTCTTCCTCCGAGCTGGGTCCCCTTCACCGATACTCGTTCCCTTCACGGTTCGGAACCAGACTATTCTTTTTCGCTTGTTTACATCGTCAACAAATTCCTTGTTCTCCTTCTTAGGGGTCTGTTTAAACTCTCTTCTCAGCCTCAAAGCATTTGGCGCGGTGAAGTGGTATGAAATACATGCCTCTGCATTCGGAATATGTGGTGGGTCCACCGCCCGAAAGTACAGAAAAAACACATAACTTAACTAACACTCCTTTGTCCTGCCAAGGTTCGGAGTAGCAACACCATAAGTTTCCTGATCTGTTGACACTTTAATGGCTATCCGACTTGACCGACACGCACTAAGGGGGCGACGCATCGTGTTCCCCACACCAGGCTAGGATTTCTCCCTTCGAAGAAAAAGGGCTCTTATCTGTGTTCTCCTCTTTTGCAATGCGGGAAACTACTAGCTGTTAATTTTCACCCCATAATTAATACTGTTCCCGCCTATTGCCAAACGTGCTAATCGAATTCATTTCAGTACCTAAAAAGTCGTAACACTGCCCCCAACGAAACAAGCGAATGTCCCCATTCGGCCTATAGGTCTACCTCTGACCACTCAGGTGCCAACCATTGGGTGCTACCTTCTGAAAGGGTGGAGCCTGTTAATTCAATTCACACGGCTCGACCAATCCCTTCATTTAGTCCTCACACCATGTTATCACTTTCACTCTGGGCACATGCGGCTCCTCCCAAATTATTTTCGTAATTTAGGGAACGCCGCTTAAATGTTTTCCAAGACCATTAAGAATTGTTCACAAATTCCCGCTTTAACTGACGTTGAAGTGGTATCACACCATAAAACACAGCACCAAAAAAGCACTACACTACTACTACACAAACACTGTAGAAACACTACACCAGCACTATACAAACATTACTGAATACAAATACCACACTAGGCCAAGTTCATATCACGCTCCAGCAAAATAAACGCTTTCCTTTTTGCTTGGGATTCCTCATCTCAACGCCTTCACCTCCAGAGCCATCAGGGAAGAATTCAAACATTCGGGTCCCCTCAGTACCTACACTGAACCACTGGCGCGTCAGCTACGTTACCAACACCTGGCAAGCCACATCGCCAACCCGAGGAATTCAACCCAATTTCCTTAACAGCCTAATACCAAGATGCTTCCGACATCCAAAATTTACCCAGGGCTCACTCCCTGAAAACCTTGTAAACACCCATGCACAACAAACACATTGCTAGGTACGTTTCAGACTCAACGTCTACGGCTGAACAAAATTTAGTAATGCGGTAGATACGGCATCGATATCCGTTAAATTCGCTCGCATCGAAATTTTCGACAGCTTACCGAAAACACCTGTCTCCTTCCGACCCAGCCACTGTACCACGCCCACGAGGAAAACCTCTACCTCATCCATCAGTGTAAAGAATTTCCTTGCTGCAGGTCCAAGCGTCCACCATTCCGACACGGAGAAAAGTCTTGACCAATCCAGGATTGGCAGGATAGGTCGATGTCGATCAGTAATACACACGACGCCATTTCCAGGGCATGGAAATTTCTTTCGTCCGAGCATTCCACAGTAGGCGTGTGCGCATCCCGTTGAAAGTGGCGAACACCACAGCTCAGAGACGAACACCTGTTGCGTCCAACAAGCCGAAACCATAACTCGCTATAAACGCTATGCCTTCACCTACTTCGCAATACACTTCGGGTTAAACCGATCCATTCCCTGTTTTGAAATTCACCTGCTGGAATGATTAACCTGAATGGACTGACTCTCTGCCGTTTGGGTTAATTCCCGATCACAATTTCTTTCAATCCATAACTGATAGGTCGAACGACTGACAACTGCGCTTAGCGACTACCGATTATCGTTCCTCGAATAGGTTTACCACTGCTATCCCGTTTCCTACTGGGAACTACGTTCTCTCTTGGACTGACATCTGCCAAGACGCAGAACCTTTATCTCTCTACATAACTCACACACATTAGGCTTACAACAGATTCAGTTCATCCCTTAGTACTATCCGGATTATATCCTGAAAAATTGTAATCCCAGCCCCTGCGCCATCTTTTTCAAATTTAACCCTTTGCCTACGCTCCGCGACAGACGTGAGATACTTGCCTACAACAGCAACAAAATACAAATCACAATTATTTATAAAAGCAAATATTTACACACGAAGCCTAACACACAACAACGCTTCATTCGATGCAATTCGATATTCCAAAATCGTAATCATGTTCCCGGTCCGCATCAGTTCCGAATGATAAACACACTTTATCAGTCATCAGTTTCTTCGTCTGAAACATTTCTTCCGACGGACCCTCTTCACGTTCCATCGCGTGAACTGATCGAACCCTAACCGCGTTGCATCACTCTCGCGGTGTTTACTGACACCAACGCGACAAGAAAAACAGCCAACGGAATTTTTTTTTTCTCTTTCCGTCTACCCCTCTCCCAATAGTCACTTTCATTGGTTGGGGCTCCGCTGAAGTCACTACTACCACTCATCTAATTTTCACAGGTTGAATCCTTCAACTCGGGAAGCACACCTTCAATTATGACTGTTTTCCTATTATCCCCTTTTATCCCCGGGATAATTTCCCCACAGCTGAGTTCAGAAACTCCTTCACAGATAACTTTCCTATTACTCTGTGGACCTCCCAATCCGGATTCTAACCCTGCGCCCGTCAGTAAGAACGCATTCTCATTCCCTTCCAAATTCTTATCTTCAGTGAATTCTCTTTTCACTATGGATCCCTGTACCGCAAATTCCTCATGCAGAGTGTGACATGCATCATGCATTTCAGTATTCAATTTAACTTCATTATCATTGGCATATTTATTACCTACACTGAGCTCAGAGTTTGCTTCTTCTCTGTGCTGCAATATCTCTGTAGTGAGCTCAACCTGCTGTACCTCTTGTGACGCTTCACCATTTTTAGTCTGTGTCTCAGTCTGAAGTGCCAAATCCAGTTTCATAGCCGAAATTACTTTGCCCGTGGCATCAAAGGCATCACGAAATTCGCTCAGCATGAATTTTAGTTCTTCAATTTCTGATTCTGTAAATTCTGCCATTATTCTTTTTTTTTTATGTTTCTCTTCTACTGCGGTTAGAATATAGTGTCAGGAATTTCTGCTCATGAATTTTGATACCAAAAAAAAAAAAAAATCATTCTTTCACCTAAAATTTCTATCGGCGTTGCTACCAAATTTATTTTAAATAAACCTAGCGATATCCAAATGTTAGCCATCAATTTACGTAGCACACACCTAGCGATATCCCACTTCTGAAACCAATTGTTGCTACCCCGGGTCGCCGGATTATCGAATAAAAATAAGCTTTAAGAATTTAGATGTCAGGATGTCAGGCAATGGCTGACGGCCCGGAGTTAGACAGTAGAATTTAGAATAAATATTTGTGAGCTCTTTTTATCGCCGAAACCTTATGTACTGGCGAAAAGAATTTATCCTGCAATTTAGCCAATTAAAACCAAGAAATTCTGACACTCATTAATTAGTCATGCAACTTCAGGACTGGCACGAGATAACAGACATTTAATCAATTAAAAACAAAATATGAGGATAATGATGAAGGCTTCTATGTACAGAGGATTGTGAATGAGGGGCGTCAAGTAGACTCGCCCCTTTCGGGATAGCTCTGAGGCTGAATTTATCATTAAAGTCAATGATTATTTGTTGGCCTATACAGTCCGGCTTTAAAAACACAGTTCTTAGCCGACGAGAGTATATTGGCTGCCCGGAGCCAATCTAATCACAACTGGCATGCATACATATGTTCCGTACTTACAGATATGCTGTTTCCTCAGGTATCCATGTTTGATGTATTTATATTCGAAGCGCACCTGTGTGATGACACGCCCATTTCAGAGCGGGCACTATAACCATTGGAGAGGAGAGTCGAACCCCATCTCCCACTTTCTCTCGTGAACTGTATTCACCTGCATGAAATCATGGACGCATTTATGCACACCAATGTCTTGGCGGAACGAAGCCGCTGACGTGTAGAATGATCCGTTCGTCTCTCCAAAGGTGATTCTCGCATACATCACCGGTCGGCATCTCTGTCATTCGGGGCTGTAATTCCATCACATCGTGTGACCTCCGGGATACTGGCTTTCTCTTACGTGAAATCTAGCACCTGGAACAGAGGTATCGTCCTCTCTCTCTCCTATTTCCTCGCGGTAATATCAACCGCTCGGCCGCTTCTTGTATAGCTGGCCGGCATCTTCGGATAGAAGCTCTTCCCCCGAGCTGGGTCCGCTTCACCGATACTCGTTCCCTTCACGGTTCGGGACCAGACTATTATTTTTCGCTTGTTTACATCGTCAACAAATTCCTTGTTCTCCTTCTTAGGGGTCTATTTAAACTCTCTTCTCAGCCTCAAAGCATTTGGCGCGGTGAAGTTTTATGAAATACATGCCTCTGCATTCGGAATATGTGGTGGGTCCACCGCACGAAAGTACAGAAAAAACACATAACTTAACTAACACTCCTTTGTCCTGCCAAGGTTCTAAGTGGCAAACCCCATAGGTTTCCTGATCTGTTGACACTTTAATGGCTATCCGACTTGACCGACACGCACTAAGGGGGCAACGCATCGTGTTCCCCACACCAGGCTAGGATTTCTCCCTTCCGTTCTCCTCTTTTGCAATGCGGGAAACCACTAGCTGTTAATTTTCACCCCATAATTAATGCTGTTCCCGCCTATTGCCAAACGTGCTAATCGAATTCATTTCAGTACCTAAAAAGTCGTAACAATATATATCAGAAGATTAATAATTGTTTTTCAGTCCCAGGCACTGGCTTGATCGAATCTTAAACAAACAAGAACAGAATGTATTAAACTATTCATTATCTTCTTTTTTAATATTATTCAAACAAGAAAATTTCAGGAAATTGAGTGTTATATATTTTTGCATGTAATATTGTTACACTTCATTTTAAATTATGCGGAAGTAAAACTGTAATATTGTTCCAGGAAAAATGTATTCAGAAAATGAAATACATTTCTCAGTAGTGAAACTATGGAAAAGATGCATTTTTAAAAGTTTCACTGTTGAAAAGCATAGTTTTCCAACACACCATACACATTTGTGTAGGACACACACACATACACTAGTTAAGGTTTACCGAGATTGCACTGTGTAACAATTTTAACTCTACAAAAATAACTAAACACCCCGTTGAAAGCAAAATCTTTTGGCTATGTAGTAGATAATGCTTTGCCATACTTAGTCCACATTTCCCATGTGTCCGTTGTGGTTAGACAAAAGATTGTGCAACAAAATAAAAGAAGGAGAAAAGTTAATGTGCAAACTCATATTCATGAAGAGCAAACGCAAATCATTATTTTTCTTCTAGCTAATCGTCTTTGTCGAACACATACGAGAATTTTACGCTAATGGTTATTGATTAAACGTTCTAAAATACACAGTGCGTCAAAGAATTTTTAAGACTGGCGCTAGATTTCAGCCTACGGTGACGATACCAGTGTAATCGCGAATGCGTTATAAACCGTGACCATCTGCTTGCTTTCTGCCAAAAGTACTGCGCAGTTGTTAAAGTAACTCAAACGAAACGGCCGTTCATTAAAGAAGTAAAATTTTTTTCATGTTGAATTATTAAGATGGAACAAAGGCCTGTTATTAAATTTAACGCAACACTTGGTAAAAGTTCTTCGGAAACGTACCAAATGATGAAACAAATTTACGGTGAGTTTCGTTTAAGTAGATCAAATGTTTTCCTGTGGCACAAACGTTTTTTGGACGCAAGAGAGACGATAGAAGTTGATGGGCATACCGGAAGTATAAGTTCATCTAGGACACCTGAGATTATTAAAAAAGGGCGTGATTTCGTGGCAAACAATCGATGTGCGTCACTAAGAATGATGGAAGAGTCTTTAAACATCAATAAAGAAACGATTCGAACCACCCAGCATGAAAATTTGGGCAAAACAAAAGTCTGTGCTAAATTTGTTCCACACACGTTTACCAATGAACAAAAATCAAGGAGAAGTGCATATTGCAGAAGCATCATATCAGCAGCTGAAAATGATCCAAACTTCTTAAAATCGATTGTTACTGGTGATGAAACATGGTGTTTTCAATATGATCCTAAAACAAAGCGACCAATGGCGGAATGGAAGTCAAAAAACTCGTCACCAGCCAAAAAGACAAAAAAAAACAAGAAAAGTTCCATCGAAAATCAAAACAATGCTCATTACATTCTTCAATAGTAAGGGTATTTATTTTCCACAAAGAATTTTTTCCAAGTGGACCAACAATTACTCGTGAGTTTTATTTAAATGTTTTGAGGCGTTTGATGAGCAGAATTCGTCGCATTCGTCCAGAATATCGAGATGAAAACAGTTGGTGTTTGTTGCACGATAATGCACCCAGTCACATCTCACTTCTTGTTCGTAGATTTCTGGCGAAAACTAGCGTCTGTGTGTTGAATCATCCACCGTATTTGCCTGATTTAGCACCCTGTGACTTTTATTTGTTCCCAAAACTTAAAATGACGTTAAAAGAGTGTTTTGTTTAATTATATTTCGACCATACAAACAGGTTCGACGCGTGCTTTGGTGGCAATTCCGCAAAGTGAACTAGAACAGGCATTCGAATCATTATTCAATCTCTGTATCAAGTGTATTGAAGCCGGAGGGACGTATTTTGAATAACAAACCAAAACAAATTATAATTTCTTGTTTCTATTTCATTTTACAGACCCAGTCCTGAAAATTCTTTGACGCACTGTGTACATTATCACAACGTCGTTCCGTGCTCTGAGTGCATAGACTCCTGAACGAGGTTTCGGATCCCTATGTTTTTTAATCTCATTGGTCCGCACAGTAGTTAATTTGATGCATTCTGCTAAATATACAGGTTCTGATTCATGAGGATAGAAAATGTTTCACTTTGAAGGCATATTTTATTTTCGTTTGGAGGTTTAACGACCACTGTGAGCAATTCAATGAGCTATAAGCAGTCTCCCGTCTCTGAATTAGGGCCACTTGTTCCAGGGAAGGAAGAGAGCCGGTGCCGTAAGGCAAACATAACATCCATTCCTCATCGAAATTCGAACCCATCACATCGCAGACAAATGATCAGAAGGCAACGCTTAGACAACTCTCCCACCGGGGGCGGCTTACGTTTTGGAGTAGGGACTCAATTAACTTTCCAGAAGATCCTTTCGAGTGCTAGGCAAAAATGCTTACGTTTTTATCGTCGATACACAGCTCATGTGTTGTCACGCACATATCGGTCGATAGATGGAAGCACGACATTGTGCGTTTCTACATCGCGGATAGACTTGGCATATTTTGTGACCCTCATTTTCATCTAAAACTACTTATAAGATCATGTATTTTGCTTTAGAAGTTGAACACCAGGAGAGTTGTTTAAGCTTTAAAGAAAAATACATGTTGTTGTTTTAACGTGGTTATATTACGATTAATATTCAATTTGTGATAAAACACTACTTTTCGCATGCTCTGTTGAGCATTCAATCTACGCAGGAAACTATTCTTCACTATTCTTGGTAACTATGTGTTGGAAGAATGTTACAGAGAATTGCAGGCATACATAGAGGCATTTTTAGTTTTAGTACTACATATGAATTTCTTGTATGTAATCTCGTGTCTAGCATTAAACGTATAGTATGGGGGAAAGCCTGTAGGGGGGCAAGTATGTATGTAACATAAGACAATATTTGCCAGACATAGTGTTTAGGCGTTACATCCAGGGTGAAGACGAAACCATCTTGGGCCACTATGTGCTACGAACATTTGCACATTCGTAGAGTGCACACGAATGTTACGAATCATTTGCACATTGGTAGATTGCACACGAATATAATATTTTTCATTGCTAAGGGGTTCTCAGGGTAATGGATGTGTGGGGAAGGGTGGAATTTACACATGGCACATCCATTCACTCAGTAAAAATCAGGAATTACAAGTTGCATCTTAAATGGTAATCCCAAGCTTTAACTTTATAGGTTTCAGGAACGATTAATGAACACTTACTGAACTTGTTGTGCTTCAATAAAAATATTTTTAAATAATAAATTGATATCCCTTGAAATATTTAGAAGGGAAAGTCTTTGGTTTTTGTTAGGCTAACAGAGAAAACTTTAATGTTGAAATGCCGCTGTATTCGTACATCTTGGAATTCATTTATGCATAAACCGCTATCAAAGTTTCACAACCACTCTTCCAGAACACTGCAGCCTGTATGTCTTTGAACTGATCTCAGTGAATTTTCGGCAATCCCCTGTACATATTCTTTTACGTAATCGTCTTGGGAGAAACAATTTAGGCCATCAAATTTGAAATAATTTTGAAACCTTCCAACAGACCATGCTTCTGGCTTGTGGCAGTACTTGTGGCTGTAAGAAATTCTAGCTTGTGACAGTGCTTGTAGTTGTAGGAAATCACTGATTCTTTTCAATACATTTTTACGAAATATTTTTAGTTTTTGCACTTCTTTCGCTATCTCCCAACATGAACTGACAGTTGAAAATAATTATTTTCCTTCTGTGCCAGAATTGCTCGTCCAACTACCATAACGGAGTTTTTGTTTTTACACCATTACTACCCAAAGAGTTATCGACACCAACAAGTATTTGGTGTATCTTATCTTTATACTAAATCAATGCAGAACTCTTCTGAAATGAATGTAAATTTTTTGTAGGTCGGTACTGTCCTTATTCGAAGCACTACGGTCTGCAAAACGTCTTGCTTTCCGCACGAAATTTTGCAAACAGTGCTCTCTGAGGTATTTTGACAAACCACAGATAACTTTACCACATTTACAAGCTGAGAAGATAAAAGTCAAAAATCTGTAGTAGAATTAAATCCTCCAAAATCCAAAATAAATCGCTATAGGTAATACAGATAAAATATATCTCAACGTCTTGGCACCGTTCGAACCATCACATGCATCAGTAACACTTTGAAGTAGAGAAGAACGTGATTTCACTACCTGTGATTTGATCACGGTTATCAAAATATCCCAGGTAGCGCCTGCTACTGAAAAAGGTGAGTAGCAGTGATCGTCCCATAAACGTTCCTCACTCTGTCATTGCTACCCATCATGCTCTTCGTGATTTTACACAGCTCCGTCCCAACTGTTACCGAGTGAATTCTGCTCCTGTAGCTGTTGTTACTCGTTATCTGCTAATACTTGTTAAAAAATTCGTACGTATAGGAGATAATTACTTAGAGGCGTGCTGTCTCCGTACGATATCATCAAACCAACATCTCTGACTGTACAATAAAAACTTTATTTACAATCAAAGATATGATTTTAAAAAATATTTAAAAATGGCAAGATCTTTCGGGGCTACAATAGCACCCGTCCTCAGGCCACCCAACAGTGCCATAGAGCACAGGGAAGCGCCGCAATATTATAACCAGTCTCCACCGGGAGACCCACAATACATTTGTTCAAAACCGCAGGTGATGCCAATTGAGGAAAACAGCAGAACAAAGTAATATGTACAGATAATATAATTGATTAATTAAGGTCCTCTTTTTCAGTTTTTTGAATGGGAGAAGTAATTATTTTTCTCCATTGTCTAGGAAGAAAAACAGGTAAGTCCAAGTTACAACAGGTAGTACCATAAGAAATTATATACAGACTCTCGGTAAAAAAGACGGTTTGTTTGTTAACATTGGAGGAAAGTACTATTGTATTAGGCCAATCGGGAGAGTAAACCTCCCTGGCGAATAGCTGTAGTAAATGAAGTAGAAATGCAGTCAGTTCGAAGTGCATATTTGTGTTCAGACAATCTAATGTTCAGACTTCTAAGAGTAGAATCTATGTAGTATTTGATATCTTCGTTAGGAGCCGAGGGAAGCAATGGGATACGATATATTCCTGCTTTATTCAAAGTGGCGACTTGATCTCTGTCGTTACGTATGGTAGAAAAATGTTTTTGGTGCAAATTCCAAATTTAATATTGTATTTATTACATACCTTCCACAATATGGAAACTACGGGAGGGATGAAGTCAACTTTACCAACGTATATAGGAGAAACGACCTCCGTTGACAACGTCGTAAATCTTAGTCTTTGAAATTTCTGTAGAAGTTCCCGAAAGAAGCAGGCGGGATATCCAAATGATATGGTCATGTTCTGTATAAGAGCTAGTTCGTCCTGACGTATCTTACGGGTAGAGGAATGAGTAAATGCTCGTTTAATTAAAAAGCGTAAGGCTGAAGCTTTGGGTTCCGGGGAGTGCGAAAAGATACAAAATGTATAAGACAATGTGTGAAGGTCGGTTTTCTATAGACAGATAATTTGATAAGGTTAGAAGTCAAGTCACGAGTTAATAAAATGTCCAGGAAGGGTAATATACCATTTTGTTCAAGTTCCATTGTGAAGGTGATAGTAGGATATTAGGTTGAAAAGACATGTGGTAAATTCGTTCAGAAGTAACATGGAGTGAGGCCAGAAGACCAACATATCATCCACGTATCTTAAGAGGAGTGCCGGTTGATTCGTGAATAGGCTCAGTACTTTATGTTCCAATGACCGCAGTAAAATTTCGGCCAGAACAGGGGAGAGAGGAGACCCCATTGGTGCCCCCTCCATTTGTTGGTAGAATTTTCCATCAAATTTGAAATAAGATCGTTTTGCAACCAATTTCAAAG
This sequence comes from Macrothele yani, assembly GCA_039090855.1. Classification (NCBI taxonomy): domain Eukaryota; kingdom Metazoa; phylum Arthropoda; class Arachnida; order Araneae; family Macrothelidae; genus Macrothele; species Macrothele yani. The sequence goes on from CM077034.1 coordinate 58,601,745, forward strand.
CAGAAATGATTGCATCAACCTCCAATGGGGAAATTGAGTTGTCAGCAAGTAATCTGCTGTTGCGATTTGGCAGCTGCCTGCTCTTTGTTATTTTTTTCACAGCGTTGTTTGTGAGCCCAACGTTAAGTCGTTCTCTCAGTGAGTGAAGTTTAATTTTTGGAATTTGGAGGAAATGGAAAATTGTGAACGTTGCATAGTAAATTTTTAGTAGCTTCATCCATTTCAAGGCTGAAAAAAATGCTACCTCGTTTCTTTCAAAGTTGTAACATACCATGTTAGGTATAAAAGAACAGTGTAGTTTTGATAATCGGAGTTCAAAATTTAACTATCTGTAAAAAAACGTATAAAACAACTACACCTAATTCAACAGAAAAAGCCGTAAAAACTACAGCAAAATATCAAAATTAGTGCAGAATAACGTATAAATGTTTAAAACGAGTTGAGGACTTTTGGAGACTCGGACATTTGGGCACAGATGTTTAGGGGCTGTAGAAAAATTGCCTTTTCTTGGCGATGTGAGGGGAATTGAATGGAGAAAACGTTCCCAGTACGGCAGACGACAGTTACAATTAAACTAAAAAAAAATTACAAACTACAATTTTCGAAGATGACAATCAATTTTTTGGTGTAAATATGACAAGGATAATATCCAAAAACTTAAAAAAGCCGTTGTCCTGGATCGGTATTGCATAGAACATAATCATGAACATGGATTACATCATATTCATGATCACTTAGCACATTTCTTAGGTTTCAACGAAACAAAGCAATTACACCATAGAACTCATACTATGTTTACAAAAGGACGACCAGGAGGGGTTTTTTTATAACGCTACACTTTTACTTAGGCGCTACATATTTATATAACATGTTAAGTTATTAATATTTCTCTCTTACTTAATTAGGCACTAAATGACTCTGCTACATCGTAGGACTTTTTTAAAGTCTTTTTTTGCCGATGCCATATTCATAACATTTACGTATCAACTCAAGGTAATAATATCCCGCCTTTACTTTTTTACTAAAAAATTCTCACATACCTTAGGCCTAGGCCGAGGCTTTTTAATAGTTTTTATTTAACAAAAGTCATATTCCCAACTATTACGTATCAACTGAAGTTAATAATATTCTGCCTTTTACTTAGGCACGAAATATTCATTCGTAGGCCCTATGCCTAAGCCTTTTAAATACTTTTTAGTCTACCAATGTCATATTCGCAGCGTTCCTGATTCAATTCAAGTTAGTAGCATTGCACTTTTATTTTGGTACTAAATATTATTTCACAGGTCCTAGGCCTAGGCCTTTTTAACAGTTTTTGTCCTATCGATGTCACATCAATAACAATTACGTATCAACTCAAGTTAATTATATTGCACTTTTACATCAGCACTAAATAATATTTCACAGGCCTAGGGCCTTTGAATAATATTTAGTGCTTAAGTCAAAGCGGAATATAATTAACTTGAGTTGATACGTAATTCATATGAATGTGACATCGATAGAGCGAAAACTGTTAAAATGGCCCATTAATATCTGTTAAAAGGCCTATTAATATTTAATTCCTAAGTAAAAGCGCAATACTATTTACCTGGCATGGTATGTAAACTTTATGGATATGTTATCGGCATAATAAAAAAATATTAAAATGGCCTAGGCCTAGGGTCTAAGATCTAACATTTAGTGCCTAAGTAAAAGAGCAATACTATTAACCAGAGTTGGTATTTAAACGGTATGAATATGACATCGGTAGAATAAAAACTGTTAAAAAGGCCTAGGCCTAAGACATGTGAAATAATATTAAATGCTTAAGTAAAAGAGGGATACTATTAACTTGAGTTGATGCGTAAGTTGCGAATATGACATTGGTTGAGTAAATACTATTAAAAAGGCTTTGGCCTAGGGCCAAGGAATTTATATTTAGTGCCTAAGTAAAAGAGGGAAATTATTAACCTGAGGTGATACGTAAAGGTTATAAACATGACATGGTTAGAGTTAAAACTGTGAAAAAGGCCTAGGCCTGGAGCCTGTGAAATAGAATTTAGTGCCGAAGTAAAAGCGCAATGCTACTAACATGGTTTGAATAATAAACGTTGTGAATATAACTTTGCATTGGTTGAGTAAAAACTATTTAAAAAGCCTAGGCATAGGGCCTTTGTCTAATATTTAGTGATTAAGTAAAAGCTGAATATTGTTAATTTGAGTTGATACGTAAGTTTTATGAATGTGGCATGGTTAGAATAAAAACTTTTAAAAAAGCTTTGGCCCTGTGATATAATATTTAGTGTTTAAGTAAAAGCGCAATATTATTACCTTGACTTGATACGTAAAGGTTATGAACGTGACATCTGTAGAACAAAGGCTGTTAAAAAGGCATAGGCCTAGGGCCTATGAATTAATATTTAGTGCTTAAGTAAAAGTGCATTATTATTACCTTGATTTGATACTGAAACGTTATAAATATGGCATCGGTAGAAAAAAGACTGTCAAAAGGTCCTACGAATATGGTAGAGTAATTTAGTGCCTAATTAAGTGAAAGAAAATGTAATAACTTGCCATGTTATGTAAATATTTAGCTCCTAAGTAAAAGTGAAGTGTTATTAAAAAATCCCTTCTTTTCGTCCTAATCAAAAAACAGAGTGTGAATTATGCTGTAATTTCTTTGTTTCGTTGATGGTTTAAGAAACGTGATATGTAATTTTTTTAATTCACAAATGTACTTTAACGCCCCGGTGGCGCAGTGTTCTAAGCGATGGACACTGATCATTCATCCAAAGGGTTCCGGGTTCGCATCTGTGAGGCATGGATGCTGTGTTTGTTATACGACACTGGCTCTCTACCTTCCCTGGAACCAGTGTCCCTAAATTAGGGACGGGCGACAGTTTATAGCCAATTTGAGTTGCTAACGGTGGTCGTTAAACCTCCAATAAAAACAAATGTATTTTTGTTTCCCCAAATTCAAGTGTAATTGTCACGTGCCTTACGGTGAAGATTTTCTCAATTAAACTCTTACTGTAGGGCCAAGAAACGGCAATTGTTATACTGTCCCTTAACATTGTAGCCCAAATGTCCGCCCCAACTTTCAGACAGAAAATTGTAAATATGTCTTAATTTCTTAATGATTATGAGATATGAGTCAAAAAGATTTTGTTTACAGCGCTTGCTCAAGTAGGGAGAAATATAGGAACGTTTTAATTGTTTACGCAGCACAGTTTTATTGCTCAAAAAGGGAATGTGCCAAAATGTCCGGTACCCAAATGTCCGAACCCTGTTTAAAACATGAAACTCACGATCCGCTGTACATGACCGCGACACACACATTCCCACCGTTTCCTTTACGTGATTCTAATATTAGTTACTTTACTGGTACACAGAAGTGAAGGAACAGGTCTTAAACTTTGATTACAATCACGGTTAAAAATCACTGCTACTTTTGAGTAGTAATCCCAGATAGGACCGTGATCACCAAGTAGCAGTTAAGATCACTTCTACTTTGAAGTAGATTATTTGGCATGATACCAAATTTCCTAGATCACAGAGTAAAACAGGTCGCATTTACAAAGGTGAAGAAACATTTATTATTATAAATTCATACGCAAAGAATATATTGTTCACTATAATTATGAGACAAATTAATATGATTTTTCAATTTACAAGAAAAAGAAATTCAAATGCAAGTCATTAGATAATGTATGCAAACTCTGCTGTACAGATAGGTATAAATGTTTATAATCATAATGAAAAAAACAATTATTAAAAATTTTCATACCTCTGCGTACTTAAAGGATTATAATAATTAACTTTATCACAAAAGGACAATTTTGATCTTAAGTAGAACATGCTCAATTTAAAATAAAAAATTTGAGAAACAATGGCTCTGATATTTTATATTTGTGCAGAAAATGTGATCTTCTGCCCGCTTCATTCAACCGACCTTTAAGCATTCATGAAAAATATTTTTAACGGTTTTCTTGAGGTCATTAGGGTGCCTACATTGTTTTATGCACATCCGATGTTAGTATATCAAAAAACATATCACTTTTGCACAACTCATCCAAATAAGTATTACCAAGTTAGGAATTCCGTTTTACTGTCGCTTTCACAGGTTTGTATTTGAGGCAATTGCAAATAAAGCAAACTATGTTTTGGATTTTATATTGCCGTGCGATAGAGTTTCTCATTTGAATAACGTACTTTTCTGTCATGTGGAAGGAACATAACAACTTTAAGGGTCTGTTTCAAATCTCACTCTTTCAAATCTCAAAGGCTTCAAATTTACATAGGTGACATTTCCTATATGTATTCTGCAGCAATATGAAACATGGAAAAGTATCACAAAATTTCCCAGAAGAGTCGACCCAAACGTTCAGTCATAGCTTCGAAGGCACACGAGCACCAATGATTGGAATAATAACATAAAATTAATCAACATATTGAAAATATGGTAAAACATCTGCAATTACAAGATATATTGAAAGAGTTTTTAAGTAAACATCAATCTCATGTTCGCGCCTTATTTAATTGCTAAAGAGTTATATACCCAAAATGAATAACTAATGCATAAGATATTATTGTTATGAATATTCCTTTGTTTACATTTGGACGAGTAATGATCACTTTGCCTTTATTCTTAGAAAATAACTACATGGTAAAGAACAAAATCACATTTCCTATAAAATTGAATTTTATTTACTTATCACATTTTCGGACAGAAATGCGTTCAACTTGTTATTTTACGGACCTCAAGTCCTTTATAACTTTTTAGTGAAACTGAATGTCTACTATTTCCCTATTACAGATACTTCCTGTTAAAACATTTTAAAAGACAACACATCACACGTTACATTTAGCGATCCCATTAACTTAATTTTACGCTCTTTTTTAGAGGAAAAGTTATACAATTCAGTTTGGAGATTTTAAGTTTCCTGCAGTCTAATAATAAATTATTCTAATCTATTTAATTTGTTTAAAATGATACAGGATGAAAATGAAAATAACATACAGGGTTGTCCATTATGGTACACCAACATTTGAAGAACATATACTTTGAATGAAAATATATCTGCAACCATTACCAAATCTGAAAATGATAGTGATACAGAAATTTCAGTTACATACAGCTCAGTTTAGTGCTCCTTCACCCTGACGCTTTAGGTGGTACAAAGAAAGACTAGTCTGTTTTTAATATCACGCCATTTGTTCTGTAACATATTTTCAATGAGAGTTGTGGCATCTGTTATGCGTTATTTCAAACCCGTTGTGCTGGAAACCTTCGTAGGCTTTGTTTTTGAAGTACCCGTAAAAAAAGAAATTTAATGGGTAATGTAGGGGAAAAGAAGAGGCCCGGAAATTTGACCATCGCAGCTTTTTTAACGTTTGAGAAATGTGTCATTAAGGAATACTCAGATGTCAGAACAACAACGGAGTGGGGCACCATATTGATGGAAATTATTTTTCGCGCATGTTGCTTGTTAATTTCTCAATGAACCTTTTCCTGCACGCTCAAGGAATCTCAGATAAACACATTATTTTTGGAATTATCGTGCTTTTAACATTAGAATACCTCTTACCAGTATTTCTAACTAAGCTTTTTCTTCCCTTTGCGTTTGAACTTAAAGGATTACTCTCAGACAACAATAAATTCTAAGAATAACACTCTGACAAAGCAGACTCATCCCATTTATTTCCTTCGTCTTTTCCGGAGAAATTACGGGAATTCATTAGTCACTACTTGACATCGTTCGTTCCTATTCCGATACTATCGAGAACGAAAAATCACCAGCAACGTGTACAACACCAGAATTAGTAATAGTTCACTATAGTTTTATCTTTAACCTACCACTAGAATCACTGGCTGCGTTTTGACTTGACGCCAGCTTTATATGCAACGAAATCATGGCTTTAATGAGCTTGTCTGGCAAGTGCTGCCATATGTGACTTACTACATGAACTATGACTTAGATGACTATCAAGGTAAGGCCATCAAATCTTCAGGAATACAGGTGACCGCCTAAATCATTTTTCACAAAAACTTAAGCCACTCTCACTTTTAATCAACGGCTCGTATATGATCAACTGGATTAATCTATGCATAGGTTACGTTAGCATTCAAACAGTCGAAAGTTAAACAAAATTCTCATTTACCACCAGCCGAAGCTTACAGCCAGCCAGTTTAGAGACAGTTGCTTTGTGGGTGACTTGAACAAACGTTATCTTAAACAATAACTTCTTTTTTTCTTTTAAAAATAAAACACTGCAAGAATATTCACTGGATGAAGCTACGAAAATAGTGTTTAGTGAAATAATTTTTCCGAATGGGACTTAAAAAAAATGAATTTTGGAATATCTCGTAGAAAATTATGAATTTTCATTTCCTCGTTTTATAGGCTATTTTTGTTTAACATTTACTTTTATTGGTGTGACATAAATTTTTCATCTTTTCAAACATTGATTATTTTAGTTCATACATATCAATAAATTTTTCACGGGGTTTATATTCCCAATTTCTTTTCGTGTAATATTTGCTTTACATTGTAACAAGTACCAATCTGTTTTGTTTTTGGACCATTTAACAGACTCTAATGAAAATACAAATGTAAATTTCGCACCGTTAATTATTTTCTCGGCATACAACCGGATGGTGTCTAGATCAGCATCTACACTGTTTAAAACACTAACACACGCACACATTCACAGGAATGAGAACACAGTATAATAAATTTTTAGTGTAATTTCTTTAAAATTTATTTAAATAGCATTTTTCATCACGTCCACAAATTTTATCGGTATGAAATTTAGAAATGTTTCAAAACGTATTTTCTTCGCTTTTAGCTTCATGCACTTCTATATTGAGTGTTAAAATTACCTTAATTTGGTCTGCACAAATTGCTGTCAAGTAAAAAGAAGTATTATTGCTATCCAAATTTTCCAGACATCAAATTTCATAATTAAAATTCAGTTTTTGTTTTCTTAGCAATTTACTAACTGTTTATAAGCAATTAGCATCGTACTCTTTCTTGTAAAATTTGAGTTAACAAAGGTTTAGGTCAGCATTTTGAATCTAGGAAATAGATGGAAAAGCAAAATCAACTCTTTTGAGGTTGCACGATGTAAAGCAGTATACCCAGTTATTCATTTTTATCTAACGCAAAAATCGGGTAATATAAAAAAAAAATTCAAACCTTGCCATCATTAGTAGAATGTTAATGAACGAGAAATTTTGTTCACGTATGTAGCTGAACAGTATTTGTTCTTTCAGCGATCTTTAGGAAAATTTGTCACAGACTTCTTTCCTGAGACGTGTGTTGCAAGATCAAAAGGCTAGAACGATGTATTATGTTTAATAGCATGTTTCAGATATGGTTATTTCTAAATTTATAAATAGAAAAAGGAGAATGGAAAAAAATATTATATCGAAATTCTCATATAAAGTGGTTTACCAAAAAATTTTAATTAATCGTTCATTCCAGTCTTACGATAGAATTGCCTCTCTTTTAAAAGAAAGTTCTGTGGACTTGTAACGCTCTTCTTAAAGATTGAAGAGAAGAAAAATCACAGCGACAAACAACTACAGAAATTTTCCTGTGCGAAGAAGGGTATTTTGTGCACTATTTTTACATTTATTAGAATATTGTATTTGAATTAATAAAAGTCAGGTTTAGGAAGCACCTATAATATGGTGAATAATTTTGTTTTAAGTTCAACAACAATCATTAGTATGAAAAATCGGGTATGATCCCAAATAGAACACAGGCATTTTGCGCAAAGTACTGAACAGGATTTATAGATCAGATATAAATCCTGGTAAAACTGTAGTGTGCATGAGCAAATCCTGTTTTATATTTATCACGTTCTTTTTGTTTATCGTGTAAAATGTTATTAGTGCAGACATAATAATATTCGTATTTGATTTCGTAATAGGAAGGTATTAATGTCTTATTTTTTTCAAAACACCGCAGCATGCAGTTCTTTCACAAAATCCAGATGGTGTACAGAGGGGAGTCGAATGTTTGCATAAACGCAGGTGCTGCGACGGGAATGTCACGTGTTTAACTAAGTCAAGTCCCGCACTGCAGTCAGTCGAAAGGGATTTAAAGTGGTTGTCGTTACTGTGAACAACTTTGCATGTCATATTTCTGTCTGTGGTTAGGACGCCTAAAAGATGAACAGCCACAAACGTCTATTTAAAGAACTTTTGCTGTACGAGTATGAATTATGTCATAACGATACTCCAGCAAAACGAAACATTTGTCATGCAAAAGGGGAAGGTTTCGTGAACCACAGCATCGCAACCAGATTTTTCAAGAAATGTCGCTCGATTTTTCATGCGAAAGGGGAAGGTTTTGTGGACTACAGCATCGCAACTAGATTGTTCAAGAATTTTCGCTCAGGTGACAGAACCTCATCAATCAGACAAGTTCAGGTAGGCCGCGATGCTTGGATTCGACGGCCATGCGCTATGCCGTAGAGGCAAATCCGACAACCAGCACTCGTAGATTATCAGGAGAGCTGAGAATATCACAGCCCACCATGGTTCACCACATTTAGGATTTCGTCAAGGTCAACAAAGCTACTGCGTTGTCCCTCACAAACTAACGCCAGCTGAAACAAACCGCTGTGTGGAATTGTGCTCGAAACTCGTAGAAAACCCACGTGATGTACGTTTCATCAAGATGATTGTCACGTGCGATGAAAAGAGGGTCTGTTTTCGTAATCGAAAAACATAATGGCAGTGTTTAAGACCGGGCCAAGTCCCACAGCCTGTTGTCAAACGCGGGCGCTTCGAGCACAAGGTGATGTTTTGCGTCTGCTAGAATTTCGAAGGGATAATACATTACGAATTTGTTCCAGACGGTCTGATTCTCAACGCCAACTCTGAACACCTGGAGCGGATGCATGCCATTTTGGAAGAGAAGTACCCGGTACTGGTTAACAGAAAGCGCGCTCTCTGATAGCAGGACAACGCTCGGCCTCATACCGCGGAAATGACCGGGTAAGAACTCTAGGAACTTCAGAGTATCGAACTGATGCAACACACATCATATAGTCCGGACCTTGCCGCGTTGGATAATTACTGGTTCCGGTCCATAACCCACATCCTTCGCGGGCGGGACTTCACAATCCGGAGGAGGTTTCAGCTGGGGCGAAGGAGTTCTTTTCCTCGAAGGAAAAGAACACTTTCTTCGAAATAAAAGAACTGGTACCTCCCTGGAATCGAAGGAGTGGCAAACAGATGGCTAAAGATAGTTCTTTTCCTCGAAGAAAAATAACTGGTACCTCCCTGGAATCGAAGGACTGGCAAGCCGATGGCTAAAGACGGTTCAAGACGTTGACCTTTATTTTGAATGCTAGGCAGCTTTCGTCTTAAAGGTACGTATGAAGACATAAAGTGATCCAAATATTGCAAAACTATCGACTCAAACATCTGTAGTTACTGGACAGGGAAACAAATATCCAGTGATCACTTGTCGACATCATGTGTCGAATGCACTATCAAGGTGAGGTGGCGGTTGACATGCCGAACAAACCAGCGCACCTCTTAACCGAAAATGGGAACGAGCGAACACTACACACTGCGCCCCAGGAGGAGATGACGCTCACCCCCATCCCCCCTTCTCGAAGAGGAGACACCACGGGTAGATTTCGACCATGAAAGAAAAAGATAGGAAACTGACAGAGTTCTCTCTCCCGAGTTCCCACTGGATGTTCCCGGGTTTGAGAAGAGATGGAAGTCTGAAGTAAAAAAGAGTCTATTCTACGGTCTCCACACATATGGGATAAGTCCATACGTAATTGGCGAGAATTTACTACCCAGGTCCAGCAGAAAGATAGATACAAACAATAAACCAGACAAACAGTCCCAGGTCCAGCAGACAGATAGATACAAACAATAAACTAGACAAACAGTCCCAGGTCCAGAAGACAGATAGATACAAACAATAAACCAGACAAACAGTCCCAGGTCCAGCAGACAGATAGATACAAACAATAAACCAGACAAACAGTCCCACGTCCAGCAGACAGATAGATACAAACAATAAACCAGACAAACAGTCCCACGTCCAGCAGACAGATAGATACAAACAATAAACCAGACAAACTGTCCCAGGTCCAACAGACAGGTAGATACAAACAATAAACCAGACAAACAGTCCGAGGTCCAGCAGACAGAGAGATACAAACAATAAACCAGACAAACAGTCCCAGGTCCAGCAGACAGATAGATACAAACAATAAACCAGACAAACAGTCCCACGTCCAGCAGACAGATAGATACAAACAATAAACCAGACAAACAGTCCCAGGTCCAGCAGACAGATATATACAAACAATAAACCAGACGAACAGTCCCACGTCCAGCAGACAGATAGATACAAACAATAAACCAGACAAACAGTCCCAGGTCAAGCAGACAGATAGATACAAACAATAAACCAGACAAAAAGTCCCAGGTCCGGCAGACAGATAGATACAAACAATAAACCAGACAAACAGTCCCAGGTCCGGCAGACAGATAGATACTAACAATAAACCAGAGAAACAGTCCCAGGTCCAGCAGACAGATAGATAGAAACAGTAAACCAGACAAACAGTCCCACGTCCAGCAGACAGATAGATACAAACTATAAACCAGACAAACAGTCCCAGGTCCAGCAGACAGATAGATACAAACTATAAACCAGACAAACAGTCACAGGTCCAGCAGACAGATAGATACAAACAATAAATCAGACAAACAGTCCCAGGTCCAGCAGACAGATAGATACAAACTATAAACCAGACAAACCGTCCCAGGTCCAGCAGACAGATAGATACAAACAATAAACCAGACAACAGTCCCAGGTCCAGCAGACAGATAGATACAAACAATAAATCAGACAAACAGTCCCAGGTCCAGCAGACAGATAGATACAAACTATAAACCAGACAAACAGTCCCAGGTCAAGCAGACAGATAGATACAAACAATAAACCAGACAATCAGTCCCCAAAAAAATTTACTCAGGGAAAGACTTAAAACTGTAACTGAAAGTTATTGAAAAAAATAAAAAATAAACACAACAAAGTGATTAACAAGTGAATAAGGCACAGGAGCATCGCAAACAAGGACAAGAAATCCGCAATGCTTATATAATTAAAAATTTAGCAAATCAAAATAGGTAAACCCAGTTTTGAGAATACTTGAATGTGAATGAAAAACGGGGGTAGGGAAGCCCTCAAGAAACTTCAGGAAGCATTCCAGAAGCGCACTTTAAAAACAATTTATTTGAAAAAAATCTGAATAAATTAGAGTGAATAACCTAGTATAGGGGAAGAAATCAGTGCAATCAGCCGTTGTGATTACTTAAACAAATTTAAAAACGTGGAGTAGTACTAAGAGCGAGCAAGAGAAAAATCCTACTGTCGAAAACCAGACCCAGTCACAGGTCAGGGGGATTCGTGAGCTTGGTGAACAAGAGTGTACACAGGAACCAGATGTACAGGCATAGATACTGAAGGGCCGTAGAAAATTAAATCCACCAGAACCTTACAGAGGAGCTGGTGCACAAGGCCAGAGAAACCGGAAACGTGATAATCCCAAGATAATTCGATTATTTACTATGGCCACAAGGGCGATGCTTGCGGAAGGCCACGCCTTAACCGCCATATCAAGATCAAAGGACTGGAACGTTTGAAATTTGTAGAGAAAGCGCCCTCCCGGGTTGACACGGGTGAACCACGTGGTAAGTTTAAGACACACCCAACATACTCACAGGGGGGAAGTTTACAAAGGGGTGAACTCTACATGAAGCTTTACCAGGTGGGCCGCTCCCAAAATTCAAGATTAAGAACGGATTGCTTATAATTTACATTGTGTGGTAAAGCAATCTGGGAAGCGGGTAAGGATTACAAGAAGCCCATAAAATGCAAAGAGAAAGAATTCCCCACTAGGGGAGGGTGTAAAATTTAATAGAACAAAGAAACGGGTTCTGCGAATTAAAATAGAACTAGGTTTACAGGAGAAAAACCACGAGATGAAACTGAGACTCTTTCATTAAACACAAAGGAATAATTCATCAACAAAACATTCTTGAAACGAAAATGACGAAATATAGACTTACCTTAAACACATCACGTGATACCCATTCATTCACCCACGCAAAAAACATTCACACACCGCCACAAATCAACCTACGGATCCACTCTAAACCTAAGAATGATGCATCAAAACCTACTTCCAAATAAAATAATAATTGTTACTTGAAGCCGTTGCAATTTTGGGTTAAAAATCTGTTGATCACTTCTTTAAAACTTGCGATGCGTCATGCACCTTCAAGAACAAAGGTAGTGGCAGTTTCTACGGTACAATTTTATTCGGTTGAAACTCAATATGGTATTTATTTTAGAACAAAATTACTGCCTATTACTTTCTTGTCTGTTCGCTGGCGCTCTCGTTCAGAGCGCAATTAGAATTTTTTTTTGTTTTAAATTGACGAAAGGGTAGATTTCAAATGTAATTACATTACTTAACACAAAATAATTTTTTGAGAGATTATACAGTTCGTAAACCCTTTCAGGTTCAAATATCACGGTTGTTCAAGTATTTTAGTATCTTTTCCTTACAAGGCATCATTGTGTTCGCATGATACAGTAATACCGTGTATCCACATCTGACAAAGAATTAAACACCACCAGTAAATCAGCAACGTGGTTATTATTTCTTGGGTTCCAAAACTGATAGTTACTAATAAGTGAAACATCGAGGCCTGATTTATTTTGCTGTCATTTCATTTTTTTCATTTTGTAATAGGTATGACAGTTCAGCCTAGTCTTGTATAATAATTTTAAAAATATAAAGATAATTGTGAAGAACAATACAGCCGTTTCTGTCATTGAACAGGAAGTAGGCGTGCGTCAGCTCCGTCCCTTTTTCATAATGTATATCTTAGCCTTTGTGCGTGTTGTGCAGGAATTAAGTGTAGTTGATAACGAAAGACAGGTCCATTACTGTCAGTGGCTCATAGAAGGGGTTTCTGAATGAGTGCTCGACCGATATTTCTTAATTTCAACAGAAGAAATTTGGTTTTACCATTTAAGGCATTTCAATTAGCACAACCCACGATGCTTGGCTGCTGAAAAACCACACATATTCCAACAGAAACAAGCATCAAATTTAAATGTAGGTGTTAGATGTGGAGTGTCAGGCGAAGGCATCATCAGCCCCTTTCTTGAAGTGAAAATGAATACAGACGTTTATCCACGGGTCTGCGAAGTGTTGTGAAACCGTTGACCCGAGATGAACCAACTTATGTCTTCTTTCAACAACATGGAGATATTTCAGATGCCTTCGACCATTTATTCGCTCGATACCAAAGTGATTTTACAAAAAACCTGATAATCAATAAGGGTATACGGACGTTCTGCTCTCCCAACTTATCAAAGTGCGTCTATTACTTGTTTGGCCCTTTTAAGGGGAAGTCCATCACAATAAACATCTAAAGTACGAAGAGTTGAAAACCAATATATATAATGTAAGAATTCGGCAGCATTTAGAACCCATGACTTGAAGACAGTTGTAGTACCGAATAAATGGCCGTTTTCCTCGATGTTATCTGTGGGACGGAAAAGTGCATCGATCTAAGTGGTGACCACTTCCAACACAGAATTTGATAAACGTGTCAGTTTTCAACATTAAAGTATTTTTTAAAGAAAAATTATAGTTTAGTTACCATACCAAATGTAAGTGAAATCCACGGTACATTATGACTAAATAAAAGTGTGCAACTGCCTTTACATTTGTGTCCTGTTATAAGTTCGCAACCCTGTATACCAAACTTCGAAAAAACCAGCCTCTGACAATAAACGAGATTCTATTTCGTTACAGTGGAAGAAGCTTACCTGCAGGGCCACAAAATAAATGAACCTAGGTCTTCAAGTTAGTAGTATCATTAATCAAATTTAAAAAATATACATATTCGAATCAGAACAATATGGCCTCAGTCGCAGTATACCCGACCAGGCGTGTCACAGAGTGCTCATGACAAGGTAGATTACACGGAAATATAAGCGGCCGTCTAGGACAGTTGACACATGGTGCAGCAGGTGACCACGATGGACTGAGTAAGTGATTACACGGACGTTCAAAAAGGAATGATCATCGGCTACTGCGCCAAGAGTGGAAGATTCAAAGAAACAGCAGACTTCGTAGGCTGCTCACTAGGTACTGTAGTAAGGATGTACCAAGAATGGACCGCTGGAACACCTAGTATCTTCCGACGTCATAACCGTTGAGCTTCCAAAATGTCATCGAATTTAGACGAGAACGTTGACTCCGTCGACAAATAAAGTACAATCGACGCAAGACAGCGCAGCTATTCTCCACGCAAATGAACGCTGCTACAACCAGCTACGTGTCCCCCGAGAACAGTAGATAAATCTCTTTTACGCATCGGTCTCCGGTGTCGGCGCTGCCTGAAGGTTGGTTGGTTGGTTGGTTCATTGATTTTATTGGCGCAAGGGCCATGGTTGGCCAAAGAGCGCCAAACAAAAGACATATACAGAATGAGGTACTCACTCCGTGTATGACGAAAAAACCCAATTAATGAAAGACCAGACTGCCTGAAAGACTGCCTGAAGGCGCCCATGTTGACCCAGGTCCATCGGGTACGGTGCCTGCAGTTCGCATAGGACTACCGCACTAAAAAGTGCAAGAGTGGAAAAAAGGAGCCTTCTCCGACGAATAGAGGTTTTTACTCCACAGAATTGAAGGGTGGTGGGAGATACGGCATCAAATTACGAGAACCAGCACCCAGTCACGTTTGCCGGTCAAGTAAGGGACCGCGTTTTCTGTCGGCATGCTTGGCGAATCTTTTCCTTGAATGACCTGAGACCGCTGGTTTCACTAGATGGTTCCCTGAACGCCAATGGCTACCTGTCAATCCTCGCCGACCACATACATCCATTTATGTTGGAAGTTTACCATGGAGGAGATGGTGACTACCAACATGACATTGATCTGTCGCTAAGCAGGTTCGTCATTTGTTCCAGGGATACCACATCTATGACTCCGTTCTCCCTCGGCCGGCAAAATCGCTCGACCTCAATCCCATAGAACACTTGTGGGACTATTTGGATCGGCAGATTCAACGTGACGACACACAGCCACGTCATCTTCGCGACATTCGTGCTCTGCTGCAGTCCGCATGGGCACGTGTGCCTCGGGCGACCTTCCAGGACCTCATTGTATCCAAGTCATGACGTCTCTCCGTTGTCATACGGACTATTATATTTCAATTATTAGGTAGGTGGTCTTAGTATTCTGACACGGATGTGTATTTCGAATATATTGTGAAGAACACTTTACACGATTATTATGTATCTCTGGATACTTCTTAGCAGAATTTACGTTTTCATTTTGAATCACATTATACATGTCCAACATGAAATGAAATGGTAATACCAGGGAATTCGCGACGGCTTACGAGTATTTTGAGGAAACGTCAAGCCGAATATTAGACTCTAAAAAAAATACAGGTGCTTTTGTGTGCCAGTAAGGACAGATGACCTTCGTGAACTCATATGATATAACACTACATCAAAGTTTGTGCTGAGTGTTTCTTAAGACATCTCAATATGCAGGAATTTTATGCGCAATTGCCGCAATGCTTGAAGAAAAGACACACAATATATATTGGCTAAGAGGAATCATTAATAAATACAGTATCGGTTTGGGTGATAGGAATCATAATAGAAGGGATTGTAGGATATGTCTGATTCATCTCACAAGTACACCGTGGTACTGTGTACAAAAAGTACTCAATCATCTCCGTTCCTCTTATGCTTGCCGCTTTTGCTTTAGCGCTTTCTGCAGCTAATCAGAAAAAATAGCTGATGTTGATCATTGTCCCAAATTGTCCCTTTGACAATCAAACCAAAGTGAAAAGCTTTATTGATGATCAGGTTCACTCCTTCCATTCACATTTGGAACTTTCCTTGTACAGCCCAGATATTCGTTCGAGCAGGATTCACCCAATTTTGCTACTCCGAGTATATTCATTTCAAACGGTAAAAGGTAAAAATAATATTTACACTTATTCTGGGTTAGCGAGGGTTCTGTTTTCAAATTCGATCTCAATTTCGCGAAGTTTTTTTTTTTTTGAGCAAATGACAGATTGCTTGAATTTGTACAGCAATAAAATAATGAACACTGATTATTTGCATCAATCGGATTATACCGACATTGCCTGTAACAGATTGCGGGCAATCAGCTTTAAAAGTAAATCCAAACTAGGTACCAAATGTCATACAGTATATTTAATACATATATCTTTATTGTTGAATGAAATGCATTTTTCTGATGACAGTGAGTTACATTTCATCAACAGATTGTACAATTCACAGCCAACTGAATTTAAACGTTCAAAAATAGAATGTAAATCTGTTTCTCTATTACTAACCGCGAAATTGCTTGTTCTTTAAAAAATAAAGTAACAATAAGTGGACATCATTCACACAAACACGTAACTGAGAAAACTTAAATGCGCTGATCGACAGCAGTTATGCGTTTAGAAAATGCTTCAGAGTGTATTCTGATTTGTGATAGTTTTTTAAAACTTCTGATTAGTGGAACGTAACAAATGCTGTTACTACAAATCCCAACTACATATATATTTAACTTTAGAATATTTTGTATAATCTTTACTGCATTGTAACTCTTTCGCTTCAAGATATGTTACCATTGAATGGGCATGCACGAGTGATGGCACTTGTGTGTGGAGGACAAGCACTATAATTGGAAGATTTCGCTCACTAGTGTTCCGTATTATGCCACTGTTTCATCTGTGGGATCACTAATCTTTTCTGCCGCACATGACCATACCGCAACAATCACGACCCTGACAGCAGGTTTTGGAGTTCTACAGTGTATTACATTAAAATATTTATCATGTTCAATGAAATAAAACATTACTGTAGTTCTTCAAAGAGGTTCGCCGAAACACAACGATCACGGTACATAACTCTCTGTAAGAGATATAGTCTTTGTAAGTGCACTTATTTATATGGATTTGCATACCTCTTTTAACATTCAAGCTGAAATAATGTATCATTCAAGGTTTGTGTTCAGTATATTAATCGAAAAATATAATTCATATATGTACTGTATTTAGGTTTCATGCCAAATGTTCTTTGTCTTTTTAATGCAGCTTCGTGCCTGTAAGGCAAACAAAATGTTCTGTCTGCTGGATTTAATGCGAATAAAGGAGAAAAAAAGAGTGAGAATGTAATTTTACGTAGTTTTCCTTGATTTTGAATTTGTGTGTATAGCAATCAGATAATGAAAAGTGATTATAAAGAAATCAGTCAGCGTAGCTGACTGTTTTTTCAAAAAGAGCAGCCTCATCCTCTTATTTGTGTCAAAGTGATGACTGTGTTAAGTGGGTACCGACCCTCGAGACCGTTTCTAAGTAGCTGAATGGTTAAGAAAGTTCTCAATGAGTTGACTGTGGTAATATCTGTGTCCTCCTTGCCTTCGGGGAACAGTGATAAAGGAATTTCAGAGACCCCGCTTGAAACACACTTTTTTTAGTGTGCCTCACTAGGGAGAATTTATTCTTTGAAGACGAGGTAAACATGTTTCACCCAGAAAAGTGATTCATGCGTCCCCTATCGTAAGAAAACCCAGAGCAAATTCTCATATGCCAAATCTCTTTCAAAGATTTCTTTAATGTTCCAAGTACATACTACAGGAACTACATAAAAGCTTGAAAAATAAATTACTTTTAGATTGATTAAAACAATTTGCAATATTAAGCAAATTTGGTTTGAACTTACCTTATGTTTAAATAAGTGAAATATACGTGGAGATAAATATAATAATTTGTTATATATGGTGTGAAGCTGTATAAAACCTCAGAAAAAATATTATTGGATCATAAATAATTTTTTATCAAATCCTGATGATCAGGTATTTTTAGCTGAGCATGAGCAAAATAAATATACAGGAAGTCTAACCATGTCCCCTTTAAAAATTGCTATCATCGAGTAGCAATTGAAAAAAAGGATTTGAGCAGGTATCTATAAAAAGTTCAAATAAACAAAGTGGTTTACATTCGCTTCAACAGAAAAACAGGATAAACCTTGATTGATAATCAATAACAAAATGTGTAATAAAATATTATACTTCCATATCTATCAATAAATAACTTCCGTAGTTAGTGTAACTAATCATTTGTTTATCTACTAGCCGAGCTTTCACACCTCAACGGAGGGCTTTCTCAAGGTTTTATACAACAGTTGTATGAAACAGGCTTGTTAAAGAGTGATTTTTGATGGCTTCATAGAACAGTAGTATTAAGCCTTGAAAAAGCCCTGTGTTAAGGTGCGAAAGCATGGCTTGTAGATAAATAAACGATTAGTTACACCTAACTACGGAAGTTTTTTATTAATAACAAAATATGTTAAATGAAATAAATTTTCTCATATATAAGATGTTTTTTATAGTCCTATTGTTTTTCTTGTAAATAACATGTAAGGCCAAAAGCAATATACAGAGTTTCCCTTAAAGATATCATTAAAAAAAAAAGAAGCTGATAAGATTTGTATTCTAAGTCATGAGATTTTGGAAAAAACGTATTTTGTTTTAATGCAATCCCAGAGATTACAAAGAATTTCTTTCTCTGAGAGAACAAATTAAAATAAATTACAACCTGATGTTAGATTTCAGACTTTGAATGTGATACAAAGCCAATAATCTAGTTATTAGCTTTCAAAAAAAAAAATTCTGGATTTTAATTATGCGCCCTTTGGAATTGAACAAACAGTAATTCGTAACAACCGTTGAGGTAGTGAGATAATCGGAATTTACAAAGGACGCCAAGATAACAGATCTTTTACGCGGATTTAAAATATGTTGACAACAAATAATGGTAAATTTCACATTGGTGTTAATGCTACTAACCAATAATTCCGCATTGGAAAGCACTTTCTTGATTGTTTTTGAAGAACCTGAAAACCTTATATTCATTATATTTTCCTTTAAATATTACATTATTCGAAACAACGGAAAACGTCATTTGTATTCAGTCATTATATCATCAACGGATATTACAGTGTCCTGAGAGCAAGCGGCATTTGACCAAGCGCCACTGATGACCGAGTTCGACCTAGACTACCCAGGCTAGTACAGACAGACAGACCGTTTGGCAACGAGAGCGCAAATCACGCCCTGGTTAAATGTCGGAAGCCCAAGCAGCCCCAAAGAGAGCAATGCCGCGAAAGTTGCATGACATGTTCTGCGATAACCGACACCCTACTTGTGTGCCACAGTTGTCTGTTCGTTATCGAAATTACGCCTCGCTGCTGCGGAAGCTTGACAATTATACCTCTGCAGAGTTGTTCCGCATCGTGTACTATGATAAATCCCGTTCTCAGCTGTACCGAGCTGACAGCAGAGTGCGCGTATGCCATCGAGAACGTGAGATTCAGGCCCCTGGCGGGTCAGATCGGCTGCATTCAGATCGGTGGTGGAATTGTGATGGTATACGGAGCCTACTCATGGGACATACTCGACGCCTTAGTGGGTCTGGAGAGGTCCTTAACCGATGAGCTCTACCAGCATCTGTTGGCTTATCACTTACACACTTTCATGGCATTCGCGTATCATGCGACCAATGGTCTGCTCCGGCAGTACAATGCGCCACCCTTCCGGGCAGCAACCATCAAGGAATGGGTCCAGAAACACTCATCTGTATTTGGAACTATGCACTGTTCTATGAGGTTCCCAGAATTAAAACCTGTGGAAGCTCTCTGTGATGCTGTAAAGCAGCACAACCGAACCTTGTATCCTGGATCATCTCAGGCGGAACTGTAGGCAATATTGCAAAAAGCACGGCTGGCGTTACCTGCAGAATTAGTCCCTTGTGTACGAAGTCGATGCTTCTGCGCGATCAGGTTGTAACTCATAGTGAAGTATGACCAACATGCCATTTGCGATTTATTGGTTACGAATACATGACACAACAGCACAAACTTCGAACTTACTTGGCTTTAGCTAAATTTCCTGATTCATCTTTCAAAAGCGTTAAACTTAACCACAGGTTTTACGGGTTTTTTGTTATAAATTATTTTATAAATAAAGAAGTGAATGCTGTTCTCAAAATGTTGATCTAACGTATATACTATTAGAAGTGTCGCAAAGGAAACCAAAAGTTCCGCAGCTGGTGATTGTATTTTCATTAAAAATGGTAATTCTGAAACACTAATCATTAGTGCATACAAAATAAAAATTCTGTGAAATTCGAATGGTGTTTAATTTCGAGCTGTTAAATAAGTATTTAACAACTCGGAATTAGGCGTTTCGTACTTGTTATCAGATGTACTCATATACTATTAAAATGTACTTTTATATCTGCTGATATTTAGTGTCAGGTACTCCATATAATACTATCCTATTAACTGTGACTAATTTAGATATACTGAATCCCTCATGTACCTTGGACAGCAAATGTAATTCAAATGCTAAATTAAAATAAAACTAGCAGGCTTGGCATCACATATTTAACCCGTTATGCGGTCGATGTACCTGAACCAAACTGTGCCCAAAAGTTTTTGGTCTTCTCAAAAAAGAAACGTTCGGAAAACGGCGGTATTGTACGAAAATTGCGGCAAAATAATTCCTTTCGCACTCTGGTCTTATCAGTACTGACCATGAGCTTTGTCGCTAGCGTTAAGCGCTATATTATATATATATCTTTATATTTGCTTCTTTGCCCAATGATCTAACGCATGATGGGGAAATTCCAGTCTCCCTGACAGGTACACCATGACCCTGGATATAAAAAGGTGTCTCAGACATCTCCACCTCCCGTTTCTCAGATTCTATTCAATATGTATAGCAATATTAACCGGTAATCTGTCATAAATTATCAGCGCAGTGATTACCCTAAATAACTACTTTGTATAACAAAGCTAAGGGAAGGGCGAAGGTTACTAATGAGCAGGTACACTCATTCTAGTCTTGCTTCTCCCACTTCTTGGATAGTAAATATTGTCCTTTAAGCAGATTTCAACACATGCGGCAATACCCGAGTTGATTCCTACTAGAGGCTGAATGGTACATCCCTTACAATGGGCCATACATCGGAGAGCGATGGGAAAATTTTGAGCAGGGCAATCTCAAGCAGAGATTGTAAGATGACTGAATGTTTTGAGGTAAGTGATCTGAAATCTCTGGAGAGTGTACCAGAATCCCGGAACAATAACCAGAACGAGGGGGCAAGTTAATTCACAAGACACAACAAGTCCAGGTGACGGGTATTTGTCTTTAACAGCTCCCGCCATAGGAATTCGACAGCCAAGCAACTCTAGCAGAACTTCTCCGCTACGGGAAGGACGATATCCCGGCAGACATTTCACAAATTGCTTGACGGAAGAGTAATGTAGGCAAGAAATCCAATGCTGTGTATCCCACCCTCATAATCGTAGAGGAATGTCCGTCTGAATTTTTCTCCACAACATCACCCTTGGAAACATGATCTTGTGCTCTCTTCAATGACGAGCCGTGGTATAGCCTAAACATGGTATTTCGGGAAAATACTGATAAAGATTCTGTACGGGAAGATATAATATTTTCTTCAGGATTTCAGAAGTTGACTACAATGATGGAAGAGGAAACTTGTTCTGGACTGGCTTTATTTGAGATGTACGCACGTCGCTACCCGTGTTTCAAGAAGGCACACTGACTGCTGTGCACTACAGGGATGACATCATAGACCACTTTGTACGGCTTTTCAGAGGAGCTGTTGGCTTGTCGTCAAATACGTGGAGAGCGAGGATTTCACAGCATGGAGTGGTTCGCAAGTTCACCGGACCTGAAATCGATAAAATCGGATGCCATGAGAAGAGCAACTGCAAGACGGATCCCCTTCCCTGATTCTTCCGGGCTGCAAAGCTCCTTGAATGGATCACGCTTATGGCCCAAAACTCTAATTCAAACCTCGAAAAGGGCATCAAAGCTCCCTGTGCGGGCTGCATAGCTGTACGGAGTAATCACACTTTTCATTAGTGTTTGAAAATCCCCACCTCAAGCGGCATCACTTTTGTACCGCCATACTATCATGCTCATGCCTCCCCATCATGCGGTGATGGCCTTCCTTTTGTGTTGTTTATTGCTGCGTTATCGATATCTGTATTTGTGTATAAACTGTTATTAAACTGTGTTGTGTTGATATTTTGCTATGCTCTACTATTAGTAAAAGAACAAGGTTAAAAAAAGCACAAACACATAGAAATTATGACGCTTCAGGAGACATAGTCTCATGTCTTGTTAAGCGGGTTTAATATACTGAATGCTATAGTAAGCGTTACATATACAACCAGTTGTGTTTGCAGCAATCTATCGCAAAATCAGCGGTTTGTATCCTTGCAGCAGAGCCTATATGAATGCCCCTTTACTGCCTGTTGTTAATATTAAACATCTAAAATGCGCTTTTAGCCATCCGAGCAGTGCGGTATATGTGCGAAATGGGTACATGATTCTGACGCGCTCTGAAATCTCCTTTCTTCAGAAATGTTTACCTTTTAACGATAGCCACCTTAAAGAAGTAAACGCTTCTTATTGACGACGCTTATCGTACCCAGATATTTTAATTTACTTGCTGTACCTGATACTGCTAACTATACCGTAGAGAGATATTTTACTCAAACGAATACAAATAAATATTTTATTATATGTTTCCGTTAGGAACCGCACACTTCGTTTTAATGCAGAAATTAAATTACGCAATTTTATTATAATTTTTGCGCAAGTATTAAAAGAAATTGCCATCTGTTGTGGATTACCTTTCCGATGAAGTAGCTCTCTAGTCTGAAAAAACAGCATATTCATGGATCGGACGACTTAAATTATTTTCATTTGTTCTTTAACTGGCGAATATATTGGACTGGTAACTTTTAGTTAAAATTAAAATTACTTCTCCTTCATTTCAAAATAGAAATTTCTCTGTTTTACAATAAACGAAAGTTAATGAAATTGAGAAAACCTAATTTTTGGTGATTTAGGTGGTTTATCAGGTAATAGAATCTGTTGATCCTAATTTTAAAACAAATTTCATCTCTCTAAATTTTGGAAAGAACAACTGCATTTTTAAAAAATATGATACGATCTGCAAATGTAAATTCTTCAGTTTACCTGTAAACTGTTTCACTTGATGCTCTTCATACCAAAGAAAAAAATACCTATTATTTCTCTAAACATTCAGAAATTTTACCAATCGCGCCATTAAATTTCTTTATTTATATGATACGCAATCTAAATACTCTGCTTAGAAAGAAAGGTTGAATTTTTGTGGTAAGTGAATATTGGTTTTCTCTGAATTTTCAAAATTAAAATCCATTCGCTGAATAGGTTTCAATGAGAGAAAGATTTCAGATAAATTTTATCTAATCAAGAGTAACTGGTAAAGTTACACGCACGGAAAAAATGTCACTCTCCTGGGATATAGCAGCTTTTCACATTTTCACATGAATCATTTGCCTGTTTAAGATACATTTGACAGATGTGTTTTTGTCTTCTTCCGAAAAGCAGTACGAAATTAGTACTACAGGGTAAAAGGAAGGCGTAGCATACAATAATATTTGAAAAAACCCTCTAGTTAATACCGTGCAATTTCACTGGCTGGCTTTTTTTCACAAATTATGCAACGCTGCGTACTGCGTTATTATCTAACGTCCTTTCCGTCAGATTTATAAATTGGGTTGTACATGAAATGCGTTCATGTTTTGTGCTTACAGTATCAGCATTAAGTGTAACAGAAAGACTCTGTTTTTAGCATTTTACTTAGAAAATAAATTTTTCATATATAATTCGTATTTATTGCACGTCTTTTGTAAAGAAAAATCGTGCTTATGTTATCCGTTTGTCCGTCCATCCGTCCGTCCGCCTGTACCCACGATATCTCTGCAAATGTAAATCCGATTTGAAAAATTATTTTTCCATTGGGAAGCTTGATATATGCGATTGATGATCCTTTATTTCGTTTTGTTTTACGATGTACAATTTCGCCGCTAGAAGGCGTAAAGGTAAATGATGTCGAGTTCAAAAATACGTTTTATTCCACATATTTGCTTCTAAACATCTGATTGAACAAATTCTTTTATCTTTTGATTCCATTTACACTGACGGAAAAAAAATTCTAACAACACGAAAAAATAGTTGTAGAGGAATGAAATGGCGGCAATACATTTGTATAGGTAACATATTTAATCGATTAAGGTTTCAAGATCACAGCTTAATGTAAGCGCGAGAAGAGCCATTTTAAATGTTAAATGCTGGTACATTAATAACCGGTGTAACCGCCAAAATGTTGAATGCAAGTACGCAAACGTTCATGCATTGTGTCGTACAGGGCCTGTTGCACTTTGTCGGCCAATACAGGAACGGTTAGTGTTGGTTGGGGGTGACGCTGGAGTTGTCGTCCAATGATGTCCCATACGTGCTCGATTGGATAAAGATCTGGTGTTCTAGCAGGCCACGGCAACATGTCGACACTCTGTAGAGCATGTTGGGTTACAACAGCGGTATGCGGGCGAGCGTTATCCTGTTGGAAAATACCCCCTGGAATGCTGTTCATGAATGGCAGCACAACAGGTTGAATCACCAGACCGAAGTACAACCGTGCCTACAGAGTGCGTGGGATAACCACGGAAATTGCTCCCCAAACCATAACTCCAGGTGTAGGTCCAGTGTGTCTCGGCCGCAGACAGGTTGGTTGCAGGCGCTCACCTGGCCTCCTTCTAACCAACACATGGTCATCCCTGGAACCCAGGCAGAACCGGTTTTCATCACGAAACACAACAGATCTTCACTCCGTCCTCCAATGAGCTCTAGCTAGACACCACTGACGTCGCAAACGGCAGTGGTTTGGAGTAAGTGGAATGCACGCTACAGGGCGTCTGGCTCGAAGCTGTACTTCAAGTAACCTATTTGTAACAGTTCGTTGTGTCACTGTGGTGGCAACTGCAGCTCGAATTGCTGCCGCAGACGCGGTACGATGCGCCACGGCCATACGCCGTACACGGCGGTCTTCCCTCTCAGTAGTGCCACGTGGCCTGCCGGAACCCGGTCTTCTTGAGGCAGTACCTTCCCTTGACTCCGCTGCCAACAATCATGCACAGTGGCTACATCCGTGCCAAGTCGTTCTGCAATATTGCGGAAGGAAAATCCTCCTTCTCGTAGCCCTATTACACGACCTCGTTCAAACTCCGTGAGCTGATGATAATGGCTTCTTCGTCTTCTTGAAGGCATACTTGACTAACATTAACACCTACGTCGAATCTCAACGATAACTAACGCGCACGAAATTTACATCTCGTATTTACGGGAAACCTGCTTTGCATGTTCCGAGGGGCGCTACTAGCGCCACACGTATGCGCCGTTCGCGAAATTTGCATAGACGTCATCTTAGATAAACGACAGATGTTCTCTCACTGCCTACCAACTGTCGTTTATCTAACACAACTCCTTCTTGGTGTTGGGATTTTTTTTTTCCGTTAGTGTATGTCGAAGGGTATTTAAGATATAGTTACTTTTCAAATTAAGTATAGATTTCCCGCTAGGGGCGTAAAAGTAAATTACCTTTTTCCAGATAACTGTACTAAAACTCCAAATTCGAAATTTTTTCTTCAGCGGATACATCTCCTGATGGAAAATATTTTGCATATAATTTTTAAATTTTGGTAAAAAATACTTTAGCCACCAGGGGGCGTAAAAGTTCATTTTTGCTTATGATGTCATCATCATCATCATTGTCAACCATTATCAATCCACTGGTGGACGAAGGTCTCCCCAAGTTTCCTCCACAACGGTCTGTCTTGTGCCAGTCTCCTCCATGTCACTCCCGCATACTTTCGAATTTCATCCACCCATCTTCCATGTGGTCTTCTTCTGGGTCTTTTCCTGTCCCTTGGAATCCAATCTAAAATTTCGGCTGTCCATCGATGGTCTGTCCTTCTGGCAGTATGTCCAGCCCATTGCCATTTCAGGAATTTAACTCTGATCATGATGTCTTCCACTCTTGTCATTTTTCGGATCCACGTGTTCCTCTTCTTATCTCTCCTGGTAACAACAAGCATGCACCTCTCCATGCTACTTTGAGTTGTCTGCAGCCTTTGTATGTCTCTTTTAGCTAAGGTCCACGTCTCTGCACCATACGTAAGCACTGGAAGGATGCATTGATCTAACACTTTTCTTTTAAGACATAATGGCATATTGCTCTTGAAAATTATGCTGTTTTTTCCAAAAGCTCTCCAGGCAAGTTTTGTACGCCGATTAATTTCTTTATCAATGTGACCCTCACTTGATATCTGCTGTCAAAGATAAACGTACGTGTCTGTTATCTCCAGCTTTTCTCCATCAATCGATAAATCTTCATTTCTTGTAAAAGCATTGTACATCACTTTTGTCTTCTGAAAGTTCATTTTTAATCCCACTTCTTTACTCTTGTCAGCAAGTTCCTGGATCATACTCTGTAGCTCTGATGGGGTAGTTGCAAAAATGACTATGTCATCAGCAAAACGAAGGTGGGTTAGATAATCTCCATTAATCTTTATCCCTTTGTTTTCCCAGTTCAGTGATTGAAAGACATTTTCCAATGTGGCATTAAAGAGCTTCGGAGATATGGTGTCACCTTGTCTCACTCCTTTTCCAATTTTTATGTGTGTTGTATTTTCAAACAGCCGAATCTCTGCACTTGCATTTTCATAGATGTTATTAATAATATTAATGTATGCATCTTCAATACCGCAGGATTTCAGAGCCATTGCAACTGCTGATGGTTTCACCGAATCAAAGGCTTTTTCATAATCGATAAAAGCCATGCACAATGGAAGTTCATATTTCCTCGCTCTTTCAATTAGTTCTCTCAGAACGCGGATATGATCTATTGTGCTGTAGCCACTCCTGAATCCAGCTTGTTCTCTCGGTTGAGCCATGTCCAGTGTCACCTTCAAGCAGTGTGAAAGAACTTTAGTGAAAATTTTATAAACCACTGATAGGAGGCTGATAGGTCTGTAGTTCCTGAGATCCTCAATGTCACCTTTTTTATGTAGCAAGATCATTGTAGCGTTGTTCCAATCCTCAGGAATTTTCCCTTCATTAAGGCATCGAGTGAAAATTTGGGCGAGTACTGTTTCGATTTCTCCACTTGCTTCTTGTATGATGTCTACAGTAATTCCATCTTCTCCTGGAGCTTTTCCCCGCTTCATGTTCTTGATTGCATGTGCAACTTCTGCTGGAAGGACTGGAAGAACTCTGGTACTGGTACCTTTCATGATGTCTGGAGTACATGTATCATCCCTTTCATATAATTTGGAGTAGAAATCTTTCACTCTTGTCAAAATTTCGCCTCTATTTCTTGTTACAGAACCATCTCCTTTTCTCAGTGCCATAATCTGTTTTTTTCCCTTACTGAGATGTCCCTTTGCTATCTTTAGGCTTTGGTTGTTTTCAATTGCTTTCCTTACTAGTTCACAGTTGAATTTCCTTACGTCTTCAGTGATACTTTTTCGTACTGACTTGCATAGCTTATAACGAAGTGAATTTCTCCGTCATTTTTTGGTCTACGCCGGGATCGAACCCGAGTCCGCTTATTCCGGAACAAGTTGCTCTACCAATTAAGCTACGCGGACATTTTATTCTGATTCCTATCTGCCTTTATGTCGTGTGCGTCCTTCTGGCAGGTACGTCACATCTCCTGGTACGTTACATCATCTCCCCCTTATTTTTTTTTTCGAAGTGCTACTCTTATTTTTCCGACCTCGCGGTGTGGAAATAACATCACACCATTGCGAGATTGTGAACGGTCGGGTCATCCGGAAAGTTCGGGCGCCATTATAACGAAGTGAATTTCTCCGTCATTTTTTGGTCTACGCCGGGATCGAACCCGAGTCCGCTTATTCCGGAACAAGTTGCTCTACCAATTAAGCTACGCGGACATTTTATTCTGATTCCTATCTGCCTTTATGTCGTGTGCGTCCTTCTGGCAGGTACGTCACATCTCCTGGTACGTTACAAGCTCTATATATTCCACTTTGGAAGTCACATCTTCTTTAGTTGTCCTCATCACTCTTCTTTTTTGCATCAACATTTTGGTTTTTCCTGATAATTTGTTCACATGCAATTTGTTCTTAGACCCAGCTAATTTTGTTGCTGTTTCCATAAGAGCTTTGGTTACTTTTCTGTTAACTTCAGAAATATCCACTTCTTCGGATGTTAGGCCTTCTAAAGCAGAGAATCTGTTCTTCAGTTCCAATTTGAAGGTATTATGGTGTTTTTTAAGGTTGGTTATGTCAATACATTTTGTTTGGCTTATGAGCTTGCTACGTTCGAGTTTAGTGTTGAGGTGCATCTTGCATCTCACCAATCTATGGGCACTGCCTTTGTTGAACTTGTTTAGCACACTGCAGTCTTCTATGACGAATTTTTTGTTACACATAATAAAATCAATTTCACTTGTCGTCCCATTTGGATGTCTCCATGTCCATTTTCTGTGTGGCTTTTTCTTGAAAAAGAAGTTCAAGATGAAAAACCCTTCTGCCTCTGCAAACTCTACGAGAGTATTTCCACGCTGGTTTCTGTTGCCGTGACCGAATTTACCTACTGAAGTTTCATTCTGTGGCCGTTGCCCTATTTTTGCATTGAAATCTCCCATAATTATCTTCAAGTGCTGCTTACCTTTATTATTTAGATCACGAATTTCCTGATAAAATTCTTCAATTTCTTCTTCAGCATGACTTGTGGTGGGTGCATAAGTTTGAATAATCTGAGCCTGGTATCTTCTCGAGAGTTGAATAACGAGTCGTGCAGCTCTGTCAGAGGAACTTTCAACTTCTACAACTTTATATTTCAGTTTCTTGTTTATTATAAATCCAACACCACTAGTTCTGCCAGTATCTGTCGCACGATAGTAGAAGAGATGTCCACTTTTCAGTTCAATGAGATCTTCTCCTTTTCTCCTTACCTCACTTAGCCCGACGATGTCCCACTTGATCCTTTGTAGTTCCTCTTCCAATTCAAGAAGCCTTGAATCAGAAGATAGGGAGCGTCCGTTATATGTAGCCAAGGTCAGCTTATGATGTATTTTCCATAAAATCTGAGCTTCTAAATTATAGATTGAAAAAATTATTTCGTGGACTGATTTCATTAATATCGATAAACCTTTTCTGAATATCTTCTTCCTAAAATATGCAACAGTTTCTCTGCCAGGGGGCGCAGATGTATATCTTAATTTTGTCAATATCTGTAATTCTAGTAGTCCGATTTGAAAGATTCCTTCTTTGTTGGATAGTGTTCTCCGTGTGACATGTTTTTCATATAATTTCAAAGTTTTCAAGCAATTTATACTTTCCGCTAGGGGCTTAAATATAAATTGCGTTTCCCCCTATATCTCTGCTTCTAAATCTCCGAATTGAAAACTTCTTTCTGCGCCGGATATAGCTCCTGATGGGAAATTCTTAGCAGATAATTTATAATTTTAGTAAAAAATGATTTGGCCACCAGGTGGCGGCTTTAATTTCCGCTTCTGATGTATTTGCAGCAAAATATGAGCTTCTAAAATCTCGATTAAAAAAAAAAGTCGGTTCTTGACCGATACTACTCATGTTGATAAATATTTTAGGAACATTTTCCTCTTGACATAATGCATGGTTTTTACGCGAGGTGGCGTAGATGTATATCCTATTTTTGTCAATGTCTTTACTTCTAAGAGTCCGATTTAAAAAATTCCTTTTTTGTTGGATAGTGTTTCCGATACGAAATGTTTTTCCTATAAATTCAAACATTTCAAGTAATTCATAGACTTTCTGCTAGGGGGCACAAAGGTAAATTTCGTTTTCTGTGTTATTTCTGCTCCTAAAACTCCGATTTGAAAAATTCTTCTTGTATCGTATACAAGACCTGTTGGAAAATATTTTTCACATAATTTATAATGTTTGGTAAAGAATGGTTTGGCCACCAGGGGTATACGTGTTAATTTCTGCTTGTGTTGTACTTGTAGCAAAATCTGGGCTCCTGAAAATTCGACTAAATTTATTTTTTTTTTTTTTTTGGACCGATACCGCTCATATGGATAAACCTTTTAAGAATACTGTTTTCCTAAAATAATGCATGGTTTTACCGCCATGAGACGTAAAGTCACATCTTATTTTTGTCGATATCTCTGTTTCTAACAGTCCGATTTGAAAAATTATTTCTATGTTGGAGAGCGTTTCCGGTGCGAAATGTTTCTTATACAATCTAATGTTTTTCTTAACGCACAAGTCTGCAACCAAAGAGCATAAGCTCACGATTCCGTTTACAGCAATATCTGAGGAATTAAAAACACGGTTATAAAACTTCTTAAACCTTAAACTGGTTTTTGCAATTGTTCACCTTTTAAGTGTGGCATTCGTACCCAGGCAGTCGGTCAACGTGAAATAGGGAAGTGGCCGCATAAGGCAATTTTGGAAATTTTTATTTCTAACTCTGTTCTATGAACGAACCAGAAAACTGCCTGACATAATAGAATAAGCGAGAACAGATCTTAAACACAAGTCCTTGAATGCAGGTATTTCTTTTACTTTCTGTTTCTTTCACTCATGTTTTCACTAGAAGAGCTCCTGTGTGTTTTTAATTTGTTTAAGTTAGCAGGAACAAATCAGTTCCTTTGCAAAAATTGTGGAAACGATTGAAAAATATAAAATCATATTACATTATTATTTTTTATAAAATTTATTCCTATATTATTCTGACCACTGCCGAGAAATAAAAAAAAATATGTTCCTAAACCCACATATAAAACCGTATTAACTATTTCGATTAACATAAAAAAGCAGTCGCAATAGATCAGGAAATTTCTTAAACGTACTTTGATCAAATATTCCCGTTATACAATTTTTTTCCTTCCAGGAGACGGTGTCTCTTGAAGTCAATGCCTAGAGAAAGGCAGAATTTGCACGCAGTTCAAAACAGAATGAAAACAGATCGCCGGCTAATTCGAAATGTTTGCAAATATACCCTGCTAATTACTCTTATGTGATATTAATGTATAAATCCAATTTCAGGTGATACTGATGAACTGCGATAAATGAGTTTCTTCTTCGATGGGAATTACAATAAAATAATTTAAATTGGAAAGACGTTTTCTGATCTAGAAACTTCATTTTCTCTACGGACCTGGTCTGTAGATAAAACTTTACAGAACTGAAATTTGCCCTACTCAAAACATTGCGAATAGATTTACGGGTGTGCTAAAAGCGAAACTGAATTCATTTATTTTCCAGCACCTAACGCTTTGTGATACACTGAGTGTCATCCCATGCGAAACGGTCACATTTGGCGCATATGTGAGGTTGAAACCCCGGGTATTCGGCAAAAGTTAGAATGTCCTTCTCCCATTGTATGGCTCGATTTCAGTCAGCCATAGTCTTCACATCTTTTGTTTGTGAGAACTAAAAGGAGTAAGTTCTCTTTCTTCGTGATGTTTGGAGCACTGTATTTACTATTCCTACGTAGTTACAGTGCCAGGGTCGAGCAAAACTGTGAACTCTGCGAATCTCGGTTTTTAGATTTGCGGTGAATTTACTACAAATGCCTGAAGTAAAGTTATTTATCCGGTTTAAAAGAAGACATATGAGTGCTTCTTTTGTTGCAATTTTGTTGATCAGGATATGATATGGGCGCTTCATTTATGTCACAGGAAATTATCGCGATATTTAAGAAGGTGGTTAAACGACCTGAACCATTCAATGCCGTTTGCCATCCCAATGGTTTGGAGTGATCCAAAGGATCATGTTTCTAAAGCAATTATAAATACACCACACTGTTAATACTCAAGAGACGCAAATAGAGTATAAAATCCGTTTGTTTTTGCGGCGTAGTAAGTACGAAGATTCGCGAACCTTTCGCACTCCACTGGGAGGCTTTCTCAAGGCAATGGTAGACTATGAAAATGCAGGGAAGGCAGGTGTGTGCGCAATATTGTTATTATATCCTGACAACACGGAAAAGGTATATATCGGAATGACAAAGCGACCCTAGGACACTAGGTGTAAAGAGCACGTGCGAAGTGTCAACCAGGACATGCATAATTCAGCCCTCACCAGAGAAGTCATGCGTTCCTCAGCCGCTCCTTAATGGAATAATATTAGAAGAATTGCCCCTATACACGAATTTTAAAGAGACTACCACCAGGGAAACAGTTGAAATCCTATCCAGCAAACCAGCGTGCAATGATATAGTTTCTACTGAACTACCAAAAGCTTGGCATGCGTTATTAAAAGTTGGAAATACACCGCGACACCGTATAATTGCGTTATGAAAATTCGTGTAAAACGCTCGTGAAGTCACCCGCGTTTTTTCAAACAATCGTTTTTGTTCCTTACGTCTTCCAATTCCCTGCATTTTATGTCTACCATTGCCTTGAGAAAGCCTCCCAGTGGAGTGCGAAAGCTTGGCAAATCTTTGTTCTTACTACGCCGCAAAAATAAACGGATTTAATAAGCTATTTGCGTCTCTTGAGGATCATGTTTCTGACTGCTGCATTTATTTAACTAAGGTATCTGTATTTTCCTCGAAAAATAAACCCACCATAGTTTATCCGAATTTGCCCACATCCATTACACTGGTTAAAGACGTTGATTACGTGCCACTTCCTAAATTGCCGCAACAATGGATCGTGAATGACAAAACATCAAACTCCTCTTATGAAGCTGGGCCATCCCGTTCTACTGATCGCAAATACCTGCCTGGGCCGGAAGATCCTCATTTAATTTTACAGTACGAGCTGAACGACCTAGTGAGAGGCCTGAACCTCACGAAAAAACAAGCTGAACTGTGAGATGCTCGGTTACAAGGATGGGGCATTTTCTT
This sequence comes from Macrothele yani, assembly GCA_039090855.1. Lineage (NCBI taxonomy): Eukaryota > Metazoa > Arthropoda > Arachnida > Araneae > Macrothelidae > Macrothele > Macrothele yani. The sequence goes on from CM077034.1 coordinate 58,634,622, forward strand.
CATCCTGGCACTAAAGTCAGAAATGATAGAAAACGTCATGAGCATCTGTCGTCTCCTTTCTCTAAGATTGACGATCGCGTTTATTTCAGTGCTGTTAAAGGACCGTTTACCGGGTTAGGAGGTGCCATAGTTTTGAAGAATAGAAACTCGCCATTGATTCTTTCAAACTACAGTAAGTAGATCACATTTATAAAGAAATTAATCAACGTACAAAACTTGGACACAGTGCAATTTTTAAGAGCTATATGCCACTGTGTCTTATAAGAAATGTGTTTAATCAATGCATTCTTCTAGTTCTTACGCACATAGCAGAGACATGAACCTTAACTAAACAAGCCATATAAAGACTGGATGCCATTCTGAGAAGCATGGAGAGATGTAAGTTTGGAGTAACCAGAAAAAATAAGATGAGGAACTCGTGGATATGGAAAAAAATTATAAGAGAGGAAGACATCATAATCAGAGTAAACTCATTACATCGCAATGGGCTGCACATACTGCTAGTAGGTTATACAACCAATGGACAGCCATAGTTTTAAATTAGATACGAAGGTGCAGAAAAAAGACCAGAAGAAAACCACATCGGCGTTGAATAATGAAATTCAGAAACATGCTAAACATTACATGGAAGAGAGTAACTCAAGACAGACAGTTATGGAGGAAGCTTGGAGAGAACTTCATTCGCCAGGGGACTGATAATATTTTATGTCATCATCATCATCATCGTCAACCCTTATCAATCCACTGCTGGACGAAGGTCTCCCCAAGTTTCCTTCACAACAGTCTGTCTTGTGCCAGTCTCCTCCATGTCACTCCCGCATACTTTCGAATTTCATCCACACATTTCCCATGTGGTCTTCTTCTGGGTCTTTTCCCTGTCCCTTGGAATCCAATCTAAAATTTCGGCTGTCCATCGATCGTCTGTCCTTCTGGCAGTATGCCCAGCCAATTGCCATTTCAGGGATTTAACTCTGATCATGATGTCTTCCACTCTTGTTAGACTTTACATCCCAATATTTTATGTATATACATATATATATATATATATATATATATATATATATATATAATCATCACCATCACTATCAAACATTGGCAATTCATGGCTGCATGAAGGTCTTCCCAAGTTTCTTCGGCAATTGTCTGTCTTAAGTCTGTCTCCTCCATTTCACTGCAGCAGCATACTTTCCATATATATATATATATCTAAGAGGAGTTCAAAACACCAAACCTAAAGTAAAATAAAGGTAAAAGTAAAAAGAACACGTGATATTCAAAAGGCTCTTGAAGAGCCAACAATATTGGGTTGTGTGTTCGGATTTTGTGCTTTTTTATTTGTCTTTCGAAATTATTAATTATTCTCTCTCTCTCTCTCTCTCTCTCTCTCTCTCTCTCCCTCTCTCTCTCCCTCTCTCACACACACAAATGTGTCATTCCGCCCAAAATACGCTCAATATTTCCTGCTTCAATTGTTTCAATTGTCGTCATTCAGATCTAGGACCACATCCCAAATATAGTACGGGTTTCCTGAATCCATGGTGAAAATCATTGTAGAGTTACATAGAGAGTCATTTGCTCAGGTCTTGATAAGTGGACACAAGAGAGAGCAAATTAAAATCGAAAGAGGCATCAAACAGGGCTCGCCCCTGGCTCCAACTTTGTTTGTGCTGACTATAGTGTTATATTTCAGAAAAATTTTGTCTAACACCAGCATCCGTGGATTCCCAATCCCGGAACAGAACGATGAAGAAATTAAATTTTCAGCGTATGCAGACGATGTTCTATTCTACCTAAAAGATGAACCGTCTTTAATCGAAGCCCTCCGGGACTTTGAAGAATTCGGTGCCATCACAGGTGCCAGTCTTAATGTCACAAAATCCAAAGCCCTCCTTTTGGACAAATGGACTTACCAAGGAAGAATTCCCAGTGTGAAAGAGTTTAAGATTCTAGGGATCAAATTTACTCATTTTGTGACAAGTGACACTACCTTTTGGGAAATAATTGCCCAAATGACAGACGTGATACAACAGTGGCAGGTCCACCGACTTTCTTTCAGACTGCAAATAAAATAAGCCTCCCCACCAGGCAAATAGCGCTTATTTAGCTCAATTATTGTACTTCGCCACATATACACAGAATGTCAAGACATTTAATGACTGTGTGAATTTTTCAAATTTATGATTTCCAATAAGTAATTTCTCACATTTACAGGGGCAGCGAAAGCTTCTGCATACATTCTAGAAAATAAGCCATTATTCTTTAACCCTCTCATATCAGTTGTACAGAGCCTACACCTGCCAAAAATATTATAAGCTGGCTTCTTATAATCCATGTGCAGGCCCAGTCATCCTTGACAGAGAAACCAAAACAATATTGAGCAGAAACAATTGATTCAAACACCTTTTCTCTCCTTTCTTAAGTTGCACGACATTGGTTCAGGACTTTTTGCTGGTAACGAGTTACTCAGGATTTGAGTCAATCTTCCCCTTAAATTACTATTTAGAATAGAAAAGCTATGGGAAAACGAATTCTTTCCGATGCGCAAGCTCCATTATTCCCGCAGCGTTCTGCTAACTTCTTAGTCAGCGAACACAACTTTTAGAGCTGATTTTAGGCTCTTTTGCGAAACTCTAGTTCATTCGTTTCAGGCACCTAAAGGTAAAGCCATATTTCTATTTGTATTGGAATGTAACATGTCAAACTTTAACTCATCAGAGCAAGTTGTGTCGATGGTGCAAGCTTCATACGAGGTGTAATGAAATAGTATACACACTGGTTTCTTAGGTTCCGTATCCCGCAAAACTGCAAGACGCGGGTTGGTACCGGTTGATATTGGAACTTACTCTGCTTGTGCCGTGATTCATTTCACCCTAAGTAGTAAGGTTTTTTGCAGCAGTGCCTTGTTATTATATGCATGAAGCTGCTGGCAGGAGCCGTCGTTCCAAAGAAATTTATCAACGAATTTTCATCAGATTTTGTAAAGAACCTGACAACACTTGCAAAGACACGTAATTAAAATTATGGAAAGTGGATTGTACGTGTGGTGCAGGTTTATAAGTTGTATAAATGTTTTAAGGATAGTTGCGAAGGTCTTGAGATTGATGAACTTTTATGCGAGGACCGCAAATAGAAAAAAGTGAAACCCATGTCGAACTTGAGTTCATAGTTACAAGGGAAAATCGACGAATCACTATTCGCTAGTTATCCGAAGACTTCAAAATTAGTTTCGGTTCAATTCCTTCGATTGTTACCGACGATTTGGGTACGAGACACGTCTCAGCCAAATTTGTGCCAATATTGTTCTCAGTTGATCAAAAACAGGTGTGTGTATCAGCCTGATACTGACCTGCTTATGTGCTACGAAAACTACTGAAAATTTTTAAAAAATATCATAGCTGGTGTTGAATCGTGGGTTTCCGGGTGTGAGTCCAAAACTAAGGCTCATTTTTCAGAATGGACGATTAGGGATCCAAAGAAGGTGGACAGAACAGTAGCAATTAACAGGATAATGCTGACTGTATTTCTTTTCAATCGTAAAAGGAATTGTGCATCACGAATACGCTCTATCTGTCGAGATAATCAACAAGGACTACTACTGTCAAGTTTTATTGAGTTTCAATGACGCAGTTCGTCGAAGTCTGACATTGCATAATGCTTTGGCGTGGTAACTGAACCACGACAACGCACCTGCCTTTACATCACAATTTGTGCAGCCGCTTCTTGCTAAGCAGAAGATTGCGCAGTTCCATCAGCTACCCCATCCCTGAGATCTCTCTCACGGAGAATTTATCTGTTCCTAGATATTAAATACCACTTGAAATAAAAATATTTCAATGCGTTGAAGTGATATAGTAGAATGCGGGGAAGCAGCATTTAATAATTTCAGATGACATCAAACCTTTCTTCGAACAGTGAAAACACCACTGAGATAAATTTGTGGCTTCGGTAGGGGATTTTCCAAGCCGAGTAAGTTTGAAATATGTAGATATTGTACTTGTTTTTAATAAAGTCAGTCTGGTTGCTTTTTGATCACATCTTATATTCGAAATATCAGAGGGATATAAGCAGCAGTAATTTATCATAAAAAATTAAATTTTATAAAATAATTTTCTTGTTTTTGGTTATATGTTCTGCTGACAGTATAACTTTTGTAAGACTGAGCTGGAAAGTTCCCCAAAGTTATGAGCCTAAATTGAAAAGTAGGGAAGCTCCACGCATCAATCGGTTAACGCAATGTATTCTGTATAACATGTATCACAACGAGACCAAAAACTTGATAAATCGTTGTATTTTTCAATTTTATCCCTAGCTCTGATTTTAGCACTTGAATTACGGTATAATCAAGCAATTATTAAATAATCACAGGATTGCTGAGAAGACGAAAGTAATTCCTTTTCATATTGCGATAATTATGGAAAATACCACATTTTAAGATATCCAACATCCGAGTACCGTTACTCATAATGCCCCGTCCCAACGTCGTCACGGACTCCGGCGAAACGATGACTTTCCAGTCGTCCTGCGGCTGACAGATCTATCAAAACAAAAAACACGTTTTTTTTTGTTTTTTTTTGTAATAATCATAAAAACTGAGTTGTAACGCCCATTCTGTCCGCAATATTGATAAATTTAGAACTCTTCTTTCAGAGCAAAGCGGATTTTTGTGAGATGCAAATGCTTGCTCTGCTCGTTGTTCACCACCAATAAAGTGGGCACTTCACTGCTAGACGATAGTCGTCCCGCCGACGCAGCGGGGTCGTGGAATGCTCGCCACAGCATAGGTTTACATCACCATACTTGCCTGTAAATTTTAGATAAATGTGTGCTTTAGCGTCCTAAATTATTTCGTCGGAAAATTATAATTGTTTGATAAAAGTGTGACGTATAATCTTTAAAGCATACAAAATAATGGGGAAAGGTGCAAAAATATAGTATTTTTAGATAAAAAGGAAATAATTTTTCCGAAGTATTAACCTGTGAGTACGATGGTTTGCAGCAGTTGGTGCGGTAAGCTGAAGCGATCCTAACGACCAACACGTGAAGTTTCCGTGCGTCGGAAAGCAGTACTAGTTTTTAGTGAATGCGCGGAAGAATACAACAGGAGTGGGTGTATTTTTCGGAAGAGTGTGATGCGTCGTGCAATAATGCGCACGCAGCAGTAGTTCAAACCTGTTTTATTAATTTTTGAGAAAGATGTGTGCGGACTGTCGTTATTATTAGTTTCACAATGTCTCCGAATGGAAAGAAATTAAGGAATGTACATGAATTAATGTACGACAGATGTTTTGAGGAAGAAGTTTTGGTTCTGCTTGAACTAAAAGTTTTGGTTATTGTTTGGAAGATGTGCAGGGCTAGGGGATTTCTTCAAGCACTTCATTTGTATTTCTGCTGTTGTTCCGTACATCGTAGCTAACATTTTTTTTCTCGTGATACGGATATTTTTTAAAATAAACAATTTCCTTCACTTAAGGTATCGTACTATGGCAGGGAAGCCTACAGCTTCTTGAATTGTGGCGCATAATGACAATTTAAGCCTTGACCAAATACGACGTAAGGTGTGGAGACTGACGATTTTGTACTACCGCTTTCTCAAAATTATCGTTAAAAAAAAAAACAAACTTACAAAGCTGCGTAAAACCGACTTCTTTCCTTCCGCGTATTCCTACAAGACGCTTCGATGACTATGTACTGCTCATCCGCTTCCTTCTGTATTCTTCCGCCCGTTACGTGCTCTTCTCAACAAAGCTTCTATTAACAGGACTCTTTGACGGCTTCGCCGCTCCGTCGTCTTAGACCTACCGTACTTTCTCTTCCAAACCATCGCACTCCCAGATAAATACTTCGGAAGAAATATTTCCTTTTATGTAAAAATACTATATTTCTTCACCTTTCCCCATTATTTTGCATGCTTAAAAAATTGTACGTTGCACTTTTCTGCCACAGTTAAATTTTTCCGACGAAATAATATAGGTCGCTAAAATACACATTTACCAAATTTTCTATAAAAATCTTTAAAACCCGTTGTAAAGGTGAAGTTTTTTTACCATTTCGCATCAAATTACGCATTTGAAAATATGTACATTTGTTTTCCGAAATTTTTAGTAATTTTCCTGCCAAATAATTTAGGACGATTTACCGATTTGATAAACCGATTTTTACTGCACATTTACCGATTTGATAAACCGATTTTTATTTCCGCCAGAAATCCGCAAGGACTCTCTGCTAAGTACATTTTCATCTAATTTATTTTAAGAAAATTTAGTCATAGTGCCTGAAATTTTCTTACATATTTCCTGACCATCGCATGGTTAGGTTCAAGTCTTGATTCCATTCCAAAAATTAATAAAATTATTGAAAAAAAATGCGACATGATTAGAATTTCTAAGCGATCGGCAAGGTGCCGATATCTGTTCAGCAGATCTCAAAGTCTACTTGAGGGAAGAACATTGATTTTTAATATATTTATGACTGAGTTTTACCAAATATTAAGGTTGACCTCAAGGATTTTTCTTCCTATACTTCCAATGAGAAAACTTCTGTACACATTTTCTTCACAATTAATGCGTTCCCAAGGATAAAAATTTGAACATCGATTAAAATAGCTTCATTTTATAACTTGGAATACTTAATATTTTTTCAAACATAACCATAATTATGCAATCCAACATTTGTTTGCCTACTGCCGTCATCAAAGTACAGGTCGCGCCATCTTTTTTCTGGTTTCAACACCACCAAAGGAGTAGTTATCAATTTTTAATATAATTATCGTTATGTTTTAGAAAATATTAAGTATTCCAAGTTATAATATGAAGTTATTTTAATCGATGTTCAAATTTTCATCCCTGGGAACGCATTAATTGTGAAGAAAATGTGTACAGAAGTTTTTTCCATTGGAAGTATAGGAAACAAAATTACTTGACGTCCACCTTAAGTATACTTGGCTGTAATTTAAAGTTGTTCTTACCGATGAACAAATGTACGTCCTCAGAAATGCAATAATTGAGCAGAAAATGTCTACAGAAGTTTTTACCATTGGAAACATAAGGCAAAGCTTTTAGATGGATCTATTTTAAAAGCATTAATAACATGCCAGCCTTTTTCGATGTAGCATTATGGTACACCAGAATGTCTGCAGAAAATAGATTCGTAACCTACCTCGTAGACGCCGGATTCACAACTAATTTGGTACGGTAAAGTTTAATCAACGCTGTACAAACATAACGGATTACGTACATGATTCACAAACATTGCAATGATAATATAATGTAGAATAATGCTTAGTAATAGATAAATAAGTTTCCTGAATCTAGTAGGCGTATAAGGCAAGAAACATGTAAGAACAAGCACGTTTCAACAATTGCTAAAGAACAGAAGCTGGTGGGTGCAGCGTAACCGTCTGGATATTTTTTTCTTAGCATTCGTTGAGTCCACTCATACCTTTGAGCGGCATTATGGACCGAATTCGTTATGAATCCATCCTTGCAGACCACGTACACCCACACAAGCTGATTGTTTACCCTGGGGTGGATCGGATCCTGCACGACAATGCGATGTGTCACACTGCTAGAAATATCCGACAGTGGTTGGAAGAGCACGATGAAAACCTCAAAGTACTACCCTGGCCACCTAATTCCCCAGACTTGAACACAATTGAGCATTTGTGGGACCACCTCGATCGTGTTGTTCGCTCTATGGATCCTCCACCAGCTGTCAGATGCACTGCAGTCAGCTTGGCTCCAGATACCTCCGAACACCATCCAGTGCCTTATTGATTCATTACCAGGCCGTCTAGATGCTGTCCGCGCTGCACACAGCGGTTACCCTGGATATTAGCTGGTAGCCGCAATAATGTTGCTCGACAGTATAAAGATATTGTGTACTGCCAGCACTCGTGACATCTGATGATGGATCGTATTTTATGATCAGAAGGGCATTATGTAAGATATTATTTACATCCATTAAAGATTTAATATGTTTTTACACATGTTTTTTAATCTTGCGCAGACAGTAGTCATTTGAGTTGTATTAACATATACACGATTTTGTGGTTTTTATCAAAAGACACGCTAAACGTTCTTCTTTATTTAAACGTTCCCAGAGAAAACTCTCCAAATATTCTTTCAAAAGCTCCACTTCTCCTAAAGCATCACTTTTCTAGCATTTTAATAAGAAATGTTTGTTTTTCAGTATTTTCAGAAAATCTGTGCTGAGTATGTGTTAGAGAATCTTGCTTTAGCACACGTGTTTAGAACTTTGAAAAAGCAGCTGGAAGCATCCCTCAGGCGCGAACAAATGAAATGAAACAACGAATGATGAATTGCTTTATAGAGCTCAGAAATAATATTTGTCATCCAACATGTAATTTTATTCTAAGTAGGGTTTTTACTCTACTTTCAGTTTCGCGCTAATTTTTATTTTCGTTCCCTCTTTTCCGTTGGAGCAATTGTGATGGAACGAAACATTTTGTTTCCGTGCAGGGTATTTGAAACATTTTCCAAATATTTTATGTAAAATATCTGTAAAAAACTTCTAATAAAGAAATTTTAGACAAACTTTTGTATCAGACGGCGATCCACGTTGTTAATGTTAAGCGCAAATAAACACAGATCGTACTGATTTTGTAGGGTTTAGCTTATTTGTAGAACTGTACATCAATTTTGCAATACTTGTCGTAAGCTTTATCTAGTATTCATTTCTGAATAAAATTTATGATACGCTTAGTTTCTTTAAGCATCGCTCACTTTAGGACGGTGCTATTTATTTGTAGAAAGGTGATTTTGAGCTTTCCGTTTTTGCATACGTATACGGAAATGTGCATATATGTCGCAACCCTACACTACTGTAAAAAAACTGTGTGTTTATTGTAGCATATGCGTTGTAGTTCTTGAAATTAGGGGTCTTCAAACTTTCAGAACTGAGAGCCACATCAATAAATCCGAAAGCTTCCACAGGCCGCACTTCGTAGACACTGAGAGAATTATAGATGCCATGTATTAGTTCATACTATCCTCCACTCTTATAGCCAGAAGTACGTTCAGTAGCAATATAATTCGTACTTTATGAAAGAGAATGAAACAGCACTAGTATAAAATGACTGTATATTACAAGTAAAATCCATTTACAATATGTTACTCGCGTTAGAGCAGCAATGGATGTCATAGCAGTTTTAAGGTTAAACCTGACATTGTTTTTTTTTCTTGACCAAAACCTTAATATCGGGTGTACTCCGTGTTGTCTAGATTCACAAAGTGTCAACCAAATGATTATCGCACCGACGAGTTCTTCGTTTTGATTTTGTGTTCTTCATTTGACTGAATTGCCCACATAATGTAGGTACTGCCAAAGGTAGAAGACAAGAACAAAGCACAATCATGTATTTCTGGACCCTTTTCTTCAGTCACACATATTTGGAATAAAAGTAAGTTACTTAAGGAACATGTAAAAACTTAAATTTCACTGCAGTCACACTACAGATCTGCAAATTCTAATTGTAGATAAGGTGGAACACTTTCCATGTCAACCAAAGAAGGGCGAGGCGAACATTGAAACAGAAATTTCGTTCTTTCTGAAGTCAGCAAATCTGCTGTTGAACTCCCCTGACAGATTTGAAAAGTATTGTACACAAGCATCTGAGGTCCAATTTCTATTTTCATTCAGAAACGCCGCTAATGTTGGAAAGTGACTGCAGCTTTTATTTTGCAAGTGACGTTCCTACATGATTTCTTTGGTCTCAAAAGCTTTCACATATTCATAAACATTATGAACAAATTGACCTATCCCAAGTAAACGGTAGGTCAATCCATTGCGGTTACGGACAAGAAATGCAAACTCACAACTGCTCCTCCTCATGGACCTCGAGAATGGGTCTTCCTTGGATTTCATGAATAGCTGAACTTCGTTCTCCAACGAAAACGGCGATGAGGCATCTTCCCGGAGCTCAAGCAGCGTACTTTCTCGTGATAATAAACGTCACCATATTCAGTTAAAAATCGCTCAAGAACTTTGGAAATCGCCTGTGATAAGGACTTTTCGTCATGATGATATTGATCGCTAAACAAAATAAGTCATTAAATGTTTATAGTTGGAGATTGACTTTGCACACAGTTTTACTTGATAGATGATGCAGTGGAAAGCCATTATCTTAGTGTTGCCACACTCCTTCGCGACAGTGGGCTAGATTTCATTAAAAATTTTTACTCATCCGTTCTTTTCATACATATTAGGCTCTGTGATTGTGGCGGATATGTTGCTCAAGTATAACTCACTTTTAGCCAAGGTATCTCTAAGACATGAATACAAATCTGAATCCCGTGCCAAGTCTTTAAGGGCAACTACGCTGGCCATTTCCTCTACAGTCGTGAAGTTTCTATCGACGCCACGAATGAAAATGGCCACCTGTTTAGCTGTGGATTCACGAATCTCTGTTAAAATTATAGACATAAACTTCTTGTAATTGGGTACAAAATTGTTGAATACATTTGCTGCCAGATCCTCTACGTGCCTCTCTACTGTCGCACAAAACAACTTGAACCTGTAACAAGCAAAGCATATCAACTGCCAGTCAAGACACTTTTTAAAAAACATTCCGGCAATAAAATGCTTTCCACGTTTAACGATGTTTCTGCTATTATGTAGATAAATGGAACACTGTGTTCACACGGTTTATTTACCTTGGAGAATCAGCATTTCTGACAATTTGACTTTTCCTTTAATAACAAATATTTAAAGGTTCGAGCTGGGTAGTAATCAAATCAAACAGCTGACAAAGCACGAAAAAAAAATATGCGATGCAGATCTCAAAATGTTTTATAAATCCTAAAATATAAATTGGTTCATTTACTGCAGAGAAATTGATTCATCATTTATGTACAAAAAATAAACACTCTGGACCATCGGAGCTATCTGCAAAATAGTGAAGGTCGATGAGGCCAAGTTTAGCAAAAGTATAGGCAATGAGAGTAGGACAGTTGAGAGCACTTGGATTCTGGGAACGATCCAACGAAATTCGAAATCTTTCCGATTAGAAGTATGACCTCGGAACAAGAGTTGCACAGCAAATTTATTGCTTTTTATAAAGAGATATATAGACCCGGGAACCACGATTATAACAGATGAGGTGGAAGCATACAAATAATTAGATAAAGACCACAATTACACTTATAAGACTATGAAACACAGCGCCAATTTCATAAATCTCATGACAATCGCACGTCACCAGAAGATCGAAGCATCACGGAGACCGATTAAGCAGCGTTCCATAGCGCATATAATGATGGAGTACCTGTTCCGTAAATGTTGTCGATTCGAAACGAAGGTCCTTTTGAAGGAATAGTAGTTGTTATTCGAAAAATGTTCTATTTTCCAGAGTCAACCACATTGCATGAAAATATGTCTGCAGAGAATGAGGTCAAAAAAGATATTTGACTTGGGGTAGCAATACGGTACTTGAGCCAAAAAAGTACTTTAGTGCATCATATTTTACTATAAAAATCTTCAGTTCTCCTTCACAAAGACGTGATGCGGTTACCTGACTCCACATTTATAGCCTACTTTAGCTACCGAACTCAAATTTTCTTTTCGCACTTCGACGTCCTTCTGCTTTGTAACGCATAGATGTTTTAAATATTTTATATCAAAGCTCCACTCTTCCGCTTTGGAACTCATTGAGCAGAGACGTATTTAGGAGAAAGGTAGGCAAGCTTCCTCCGAAACTGTTCGATTTGTTTTTGGTTTTTGGTTAAAATGAGATTTGCGTTAAAATGCGATTTGCGGTAAAATGCTTTCATTTTTTTCTTGCATTTTTCATAAACTTTTATTTTATTCTTGTAGATTTCAAAAACATTCATCTTTCGTCGGGCACCTCCGAAAATGTTTTTATGTACTCCCATGTCATTGAGTATTTAGACGTTTTGTGTGAGAAGTCCGCAAACGTCTGACTGAGTACATATGAAACATTAAGGGTTAGAAGAAACGATCCGTTAAGCATTTAAGACTTCTGTGTTGGACGTCTTGTGTTGGTTTACTCTGTTGAAACTTCTTCTGTTGGTTACCTCACAGCCGATTGAGGACGCTACGTAAGATCTTTTCAAAAAGAACGAGCGTGCTTGCTGCAGTCGATGGCATTCACTTAAATGGAAAAAACAAAACCCACAAAAATCTCGGAACTTAAATTTACAAATAAAAACATAGAACCTAACATAACGGATTAAATATACTCTAACAAAAACTTAAAAACAACTAAAAATGTCACAGCAGACCGTATAGGAGACACATTTGGTGTATTTTGCCACACAAAACTCAGTTGGCATCTTCAGAAAACGTAGTTACACATCGGCCGCTAGCACCAGAGTTTCATCGGTGTCATCGTTCAACACGCAAGTCCACGGTCTCATCAGCCTTGCGACAGAAGCACCATCGTTTTCGGAATCTAGAGTAAGCAACTTTGTTTATCGGAAATCAACTTCTATTCTTTTTTCTGCTTTATATTTTACTCTAATTGCATAAGCTGGTTCCAATATTTTGGTAATTGCCTGTTCCCAAACAACGACGCCTTTTTTGTTCTTCTGGCAAAAAATGGTTGGAGTACTTTGATGGCCCCACACAGTATAAATCCAAAGGCAAATCTCTCTAGAAACTAGTGGGAAATGGTTGGCCTCCGAGATCTTAATAGAGAGGAGCGCTAGAGACTCTCTCCGAGCTGCTGCTTTTATAGCCTCTAGTTTTGTTTGGCGTGGCATACGGGAACAAAGTAAGTTACATATCCAACAACTGCGGCGCTAGTAAATATCAGGAGCTGTACGCTTGTATGTTTTCATTGGATTAAATTAACTAAGACGAAAACAAAAGCTGCTTCAGGGTATTCAAAAGTATCATAATGTAATCAACATCGTGTATAGTTAAAATTGAGTGATAAGTAGTTTTAAAATAGGAGAGTCTAGTCTGTAGTCTATAATCGCCCTAACGAATTTAGAATGTACGAGATGTGAGAAAGTGAACTCGATAGGAAAACGAAACAGGTAGTAAGGGAAAGGTACAGAAAAACAAATCTACGAAGCAACTGAGATAGTAGCATCAAAGAAAGTGTGAAGTTGATGCAGCGAAGAAACACCTTGAGGAGAGCAGCGACATCTATCGGCAAGTGGAAACTCAAATGCGATTATCTTGAGCCTCAGGTTTGGTGTAAAGAGACGATCGTTTTAGGTATTAATTTTATACTACCGACATCGCATGGAATACTGGAACAAATCCATCATCAAATGCAATGTACAAGCATTGCTGACGACAACTCATAGGAAAATCATCTTCGGTGCAGAAATTTCACCCGTACCAAAAACACACGACCTTATAAAAACTGAGAAATTTAGCCGTTTTTTCATGTACATTTGCACTTCACACTAAAATACAAGGAGTTCCATATTTTGCTCTCTCACGACACTCTCCCACCAATACACGAAACGAATTACGGTGAATTTGTAAGTGCCCCTTAGCTGATTGTTGTCCAAATCGCGGAATGCAGTGTGCCTCATCTCCCCCTCATGAAAATTGTAGTCACGAGGTCCATTTGTCAGGTGACACAGTCACACCAACTCTACAACCCGGTTTCACAATCAAAAGCACATAGTCCCCCGACACATGCTAGCCTGAGATAAGCAGCGGTGACTCTTACGTCCTCCAGGAATCACTCGCATCCTGAAACGGCACACAGCATCCAACATACCCACTACCTTCAATCACAAGAATTCAAATAAAAAAATAATTAATTAAAAAACCCCCACCCTCATTGACACACCTGGACTCCATAACCTGAAAAAAAGAGAGGGAGCTTTACCGCGAAAGAGGGAAATACCCCTTCCCATTTGTCAATTGCCAACACAACTGGTTCGGAGGACATTAAAGCTCTGAAAGAGTCGGTACTCCACAACATTAACAACAAAAAGCACCAATAGACTGAGAAAGGCTGTTCAACTGACTTCGAGAGTCCGGCTGTCAAATATCCCGGCCGCTCCGCACTTTTTAAGAAACACTTTGGCTTGAAAAATATTTTAAGCATTTTAGAAAAACAAGCGAAAACTCCTTTTATGAGAGAGATTGGTAAAAACAGCAAAAACCTTGATTAAGTATAGGGAAAGTGCTAAAACTAAACGCGCTTTTTTCACCAGAACAGCCTTGTTTCCGCCCATCATGTCTTAAGGATGTTCAAACTCGCAAGGAAGGAAATACCAATGAGACTGGTAGCTGAAACATTTAGAAAAATATGCTGGTTCGAAAAACTAAAAAAAATAATAATTTATAAATATCAAGCAGAAGAGAAACACATTTTTATAACTTTCATGTATTAGCATCTTAGTTTTCTAATTTACACGAAACAGCAGTACAAGAAAAAATATTTGAAGTGTTTTGATTCAGACAAAATAAGTTTTTGCCTTATTTTGCTGGAAGGTAGCCATAAAAGTAGAGCTGTGGTTTGGGCAAATCGAAAAGTGCTGAGTTCAAGAATTGAGCAAAGAATAAACATGAAATGTCTCGAAATATTCAAGGAAACGCCATTCTGATCTATTCGTGTGTTAAGTGAGGCGTACAGGGAAGAATTAATGACGCTCTTCGCATGTGTTTCGTGTCATTTTCGAATAATAACTCTTCTTTCGGCTATTTGTATCAAACCAGGAACTGCTGTGACTAAATCACGACGTTACACAAAAGCCATGAAGCACAATAGTCTCATCGAATGAAATTTAGTATACATTCAGCTGATAGGTTCAGAACGATGAACAAATGTACCCTAAACATCTTCATCTAAATGTATCATTTAAGTGCAATTGTTACTCGAAATCAAAATTGTATATATGAAATTTATAGTTATAAATGAATAAAACTAAAGGAAAAAGCATCGATATGATTTCGAAGTTTTTGCTATGACAGAATTTGAAGAAAATCTCTGAAACATGTTTATGCACAATTTACCTAAACTTGACAGGAGTGCAAATAATGTTTGAAGTACGTTTTTCTAATTAAACTCTTTGAAAATACATGTAATACAAGAAGTAGGGTTTCTCATTTCAAATGGAATTTTAATACACTCTGAAGTTTACCTTTCTAAAATATTAAAAAAAATTATTTTCTTTCGGTAACTTTCTCAGAAACCTGACTAAATCAAATGCGCAAATTAGAAAAATATAACACTCCATGTTAAGAGAAACCGTGGTTTCTGTGATGGATAACAAAGAAAAAAATTATGTTTGAGAGTGGGATGTGAAACAATACGTTTTGCGTATCGAAAGGGAAAACTACTTTGAGCGAACGAGTTTTTTTGTGCCTGTCAGAAAAGAGGCTTAAGTTCGAATGAGTTTCATTGTTAACCACATAACACCACTGTAAAATTCAGGAGTGTAATTACAATAAAACAACGCGCTTGTGAAACCGAATGCCGAAAATTTTGCTTTGGACAGGGTGTGGTAAAAGATCACCAAAGCTCAGCTTGCCAAATTTTTAAATGCATAAATATGGGATTTCAAGTCTTTGATAAGTATCAGACTGTACACATTCAGAGAGGTAAAAAAGAGAATTTGAATCAATAATTCATTTCAATGTACATATAGGAAATCAAACCAGGAATTTGTTTTTCGAAGACATGCATTTTTTTGGTATTGCCGTATTAGCAAAAATGGTGTTTGATTTGGACGTATAGAAAGAAAGTAATTTCATGTCATCCCATCTAACATATTTTTAAATTCAGTCTTTTTCAGCTACATTACTTTGTGCAACAAGATATACCTATTTTATGTGCATCCCGTTAATGTTCATCTTCCTGCTGAGAACCCTTTGCGAAATCATTCATACCTTAAGTGTTATAAGCCAGAGTGTCGCAGATAAGAGGGGCACATCTACAAAGACGAATGCCACGCATGCGCTTTCAGAACGTGTGATGACAGCGTTCAGACTAATATCTGATTCAGTGAATGCGAAACCCTCTCACTGAGTGTATAGCTACGGGAAGAAACCTTTCTTAAAATCGTATGCAGACCTACAAAGTCTTACATCTTCATGCAAATTTTCCAACCGCATTTTCGGTTCATTCTTTCGCTTCCGAAGTTAAAATTATCAAGGACAGATAAAACTTTTCAGAAAACACTGTTCACTTCTGAAAGCAAATGATGTCATTTGATATTTCATCGTAATCTATGTTAAGATGTGGGGAAAATCCTATGACAAAGGAATTAGAGTAGCAGAGAGAATATAGCAAGGGTGATTGCCGTCTTAGGTTTTATCCGTAGTACAAATGTATAGCATGTTATTGGCCTATACGTTCCTAATATACTGTGCTTGGAATTCTGATTTTATTTTGCCAACTGGGAAAAAAATCGTGCAAAACTGATTGCATACCTATGCAAAAACAAATCAAACCACTGGATAAAAATTAGGGCTTTTTTATCTTCCATCATATAATTGTTGGAAAGCATTGACTTTGGGCAAAAGTTAGTGAATTTTAAAAAGTCTGCAAAATTTTAGAAATATATAATATTTTTCTTACAAATTTGTGCAAAAAATATTTTGTCGTTATACTTATACGAAAAGATAGTGTAGTTGTCGTTAAACATTTGTTACAAACTGTACATTCATCTTCATACTCCCCTCTCTCATGTATTGAATTTAAGAAAGAAATAACTCCGCCTCGGAAAGACTGAGCGAAAATTCCAAAATAAAAGGAAGTCATGTGCTCTGTTTTCAACCGAGCGATTTTTGAAGAAACAACCACATGGAAAGCACCAACATTTTCTCAGGTCAAATCACTACGTGCGGTGGATCTTGAATTTTTCTACCAAACGTTGCGCATCTATATATCAGAGACATGCTACTCCGTCTTGTAAGAGGATTACAGTTCTTGTAAATTACTATAATCCGTTTGGGCAACGAAATATTTTCCCAAAACCTACCCGGAGAGGAATTTCTTCTGGAGATTCATTAAGATTGCATATCACAACATAATGTTTTCGAAAAAAAACAACTGCTACCATCCTTTCTTGCCGACCTCTTTCTTCGAGTGTGTTCATTATATTCAGAGACTACTCGTGCTTTTTGTCATCTTTAGGTTTACAGAGCAATCGTATGGATGTTTCATCCATGAAGTTAAAGGAAATGACGCGAAATTTCTTTTCATTTTGCCATGCTTGCAATGTTATACTTAAACTTTTGTCTATGATTGATGGACACTTATCTGAAACTTCCTTTATTAGCAATTTTCAAAAGATGATACCTATTTTTGTGGTTGGTAGATCTGGTTTGGAAGGGTTTTAAAATGTTTCTTATGCAGGGTGGCACAAAATAAGCTATTTAGTTTTGAATATTTCATTTTGTTACAGTGTCTGAGCATGGTAAAGTTTTCGCTGCGATTGAATAATAGGAATATGTTTGCGCTGCCAGCTGTTGTTCTGATATATGTTCTTATCAAATAAACTTACAGTATAAAAACGAATCGCACAAATTGCACCTTTGTTAAATCACTCATTCTGCACTTTGGTTTTCAAGTTGTCTTTCTACTTATGTCCAAAATTTTGCTTTCAAATTTCTCCGGAACATGACATGTTTTACGAGACATTTCGCGCATATAATAAAAAATATTAAACCATATGTCTGCATTAACAACTCATACCAGAAAGCATTTCTTGGTATTTGGAATTTCTAATACCTATCAATATTTTTAATTTTCATTCTGATTTCCATTGACAAGTATTTTATCCTTTGACGAAATAACATTAGATTCTCTGTTGTCATTGTGCAGGCATTACAAAATGTCCTACTGAGTTATACTTTAGAATTTTTCTTTTAAATTACCATGATGCGATGTACTATACTATAGTGTACTGTACTATATTGCATTCAGTTTTATTTGCTGTTCAGTAAGCAAAGAACGTTTGTCTTGGGTTAAACCGTATAAAAATGTTTTCTTTACGTACTGGGATTAGATGTTTGTCCTTTCTGATGACTTATATACTAAAGTAGAAAATTTTAAATTTCAAGTGTGTTGCTCACTTGAAATCCTTCTGCAAGAAGAATGGCATTTAGTTTCGCCTTAATATCCAGTTACTCTTCAACTGGCCTTTTTCTTATGAATTTCAAGTGAGTCACACTGCGACCAACCATGACGGGTAAATACGCATTTCATTTTCCCTTAAGGTCTTCGTATATCTGATTGCAGTATAAAGCGTCTCCTCGAAAATATTGTATGTTTTCGAAATAGAGTCCTTGCGATATCAACCACCCTTTGAACTGCGCTGGGAATATGGAATTTATATATTTTTTTGGCTCCTGCAGGTGCTGTTGACATGCATGGTATTGATTTGTAAAGATCGCGGTTTTTCAACTACTGTACGTACCGCACGGTTCTAAAGGTTATCTTGGATCAATACACCCGTTTAGGAAAAGTGGAGGAACAGTTGCCCAGTACGGAAAGCAAAATGTATTTCGTCAATTATTCTTGTATCGGAAAACTGTAGAGTGAAACTTTTAGGAATATTATTTAAATCAAAGGAAGGACGAAATTCCGATGTGTTGCAAGTTACTGAAAGCAGCCATGGCATTTCAAATATTTTACAAATTTTCGAAATTAATTCTGAAAATTTACAAGTAGGAAAATACTTTGAAAAGCTTTTTTCTGATTTATGTACTAACGCTTCATATTCATATAGTGTACATGGAATTAACACTGTACTTAAAGAAGCAAGTAGAAACTCACTTTTAAAATTTAAAACGAATGTGGTAGGGAGAAAGAATGTCCCTCGAAATATATTTACATAATTTATTTTGCTTACAAAATATTGCTTACAAATATTTGAATTTGAAAAGCATATTGCTCTGCCTACTAAACGTGGGGGGGTAGCGTCATTTTCTTGTAGGACTTCCGTCCACAGGTAGTAGAGTTTAGGTCCCAGCCACCTACAGCGAGATCGCCTTTTGGGCAGGACACAGGAACGGAAGGAATGAGAGCAAGTCAAGCGACTTTGACAGAACAGTTTGTAGTGAGATTAGAGTACAGTAGATGGCGCCACCGTACAAGTACGATATTGCACATAGAGGGGTGAGAAAATTTCAGGTGGGGTATAGGAAAGGAAACCCATTTAACCAGTGGGTCCAGTCACTTAACGTGCTCGTCCGATGCACGGCGGATATTCAGCGATTGTTAGTAAATCACACCATCTCTGAAAGATCAGCCCAGGCTTGAACCTGGTGACCCAGCATCGATAGTCTGAAACACTAACCACTAAGCCATCCGCGGCTATGCCTACTAACCGTGTAATGCAAACGAATAAATATATTTTTGTTTGCTTTTATGATTAATATATCCTACAAGAGTCATAGCGGATTTACAACAAAACATTCTTTTAGTAAATCACCTTTCCCATCAACCTTACACCTCATCGCTGTTAGAAGTATTTTCCAATAGAGATTTTTCTTTGCTGTTGTATTAATAAACTTATATTTCTTCCTAAATAAGTTGAAATTAAGTAAAAAGCTTATTTCTATAAAAGTACTAATACAAATAACTGAAGTTATTATTAAACTTCGTACAGTGTTTTGTATGGTGATTCGCGCACAAAATCAATGGTTGTGCTAGGAACCTTTTGGAACCAAATGCTAAATTGTTAGCGCAGAACATTTTTAAAACACAATTAGATTGATATTTAAAAATATAAGTTGTATTAGATTGCATTAATGCCTCTTTTGAAAAATGGCAGTTATATTCGTATTAGGGTATTTGGTGTTTCACAGTTAATCCAAAAGCAAAGGCAAATTTCGTAGCACTGATATGAGACAATTAGTGAGCCAAAACTATTTTATATATAATTTTCTACTGCCACACATCAATAATGCGTCATCGTCATTGTACTACAAAACGTAAGCGAATCAGTCTCCGAATCAGAATTTTAGATGTACTGATAATGCTTTCTGAATCCTTGAGCGGACGTCGGACACAATTATGCTTCAAGAATTTTTTTTTCTTTCAATATCGGACGAGTAGAAAGAAGACTTACTGAACCTATAAGCAAACGTGCGTGGTGTGAACACCAGTGTCAACGTATTAGGATTTTATAACAATGCTTCAAACAAGCTTATATTTTTACTCAAAAATTAAATATTGCTTTTTGTGTTAAACAATAAGTATAATTGATTTCATTTCGTTTCATTGTAAGGAGAGTGATGAGGTGAAACATGTTTATTCTTTTTCCAGCAGGACAACTTAAAGTGTTAGCACGGTAAATTCCTAAACATGAGAAATGTCCACATCTTCCTGTGCTATATACAGTACAATCACACCCTCTGTGAAGAAACTCATATGAAAATGTTTCTTTTAAAATGAGAGGAACGAGAAAACAATCAAATGACTGTTAAACGGCCTTCTATGCTTCAATAAAACATAAGAAACGTGTTTTAATAAAAAAAATTATTCTTCATATACTTTAAATATATAGCATTTTATTTCGAAATATTACTGAAAGTAATTACCCGTAGTTCATTGAGCCTGACTCTAACCTTGCAAAGAAAGTTGTAATGCATTTTCGTTATATGCTGCAGAAATGACTGAAGAACCAACATGATAAGATTGGGTTCGCGAAGTTTTGTTCGAGTAATATGATGTTGGAAGCCAAACCCAGTTTTGGGTGCTCTCCGTTAGTGCGCGATGAAGAAAAGTCGGAAATAGGGTAGTCCAACTCTAAACTTGCAAAGAAATTGATAATATACGTTTATTATATGTGATGGAAACGATAAAATAACGATCCTGCTGAGGTGGTTAAGCTAAGTTTTGCTCGAGTAATTGGTTGAAAGCCAAACTCTGATTTGGGCGCCTTCTACAAGTGTGATGAAGAAATATCGACACTAATTGAATCCAACTCAAAACGTGCAAAGAAATTGATAATAAAATTTCAGTTCATCGGACAACTTCAACGAAGAGGATTCAAACTACAAAAATTGTCCCGAAACTGTAACAATCGGTAACTGAATAAATTTCAGCACTAACCTAACGGAGTAAACAGACACAACGATGATAAGTTTATCTTTGTAAACATTTCATCAAACAGCTTCGTTTTTGTATTGAAATGTGAGGAGCGTAGAAATTTTCTACTTAATAAGAATATTGAATATCTCAGAAACGGCTCAAAAACCTAATTGTCACCCAAAGGAGGACATTCTCTTTGTTCGAGACATTTGAAACAAATAATCATTCATAATTTTATGGAAACTAGTTAGCGAAACACTGAAAGGATATAAGCTTTGAAATTTAACAGAATGAACGAAGACTCGGTATTTACAGGTTTAATTTCGATTGAAATAAAAGGCGTCTTCCGTTACGATAGCAGTAGGACGTATCTGTTTATGGCAACTCACTAGAAATAGCAGAACCATGACTGCGAACTGTTACAGTAAAGACCTTGTTCTCCAGATTTAAAACAAAAATATTTTTTCACTAGTACGGCCTATAAAAAAAACACATGGCTGATAAAATCATGAAAGGTCCTACAGTGATCAAAACTGCAATGTAAAAGCGCTTAGATTCATTGGATATTATTTTCCTGGATAGAAGAATTTGGCTGGTAACGAACGTTGTGAACAAGTGATCGCTAAAATTGAGCCAATGAAATCCACTGAAATAAAATTATTTGTAAATACAAACTAGCTTCTCCTTCAGGAATGCGAAAGCCTACAATATTTACTCTTAACTAAATGATTTTGATTTTAGCGCGCCTGACATTTTCGAATGCCGCAATAGAAAAGTACATAATATCTAATGATATGAATGTATGCGTTCCGTTTTTTCCATCATTCTAATAATTCACAAAATTCTGGAAAAACGTTTCGAAATAAAAGATGTTGTTCGATATGAACATTAGATGGAGAAATTTACGAAAATTATTTCACCTTAGTATATATCAGTGATATAAATGTCTACAGGGTGGTTTGATTAATATAAATTTATTTCCTGTCAAATAATTTTCAAAGTCATAAAAGTTTTCTTCATTTAAGAGCCTTTACGTGTCCTGATTATTTTAAACATAATACACTGCTGGATTTTTGCTAAGAACGGATCATAAACGGCTATATAGCGCATAAAAAAGTAAGTGTGGTTGGATGCCAAGTGAAATAAAATAATGTCAGAATGAAAGGACATTACAAGAAAGACAATTTATTGTGCTCTGAAATCCAAAAGCCTTTGGAACGTGTTCAAGGGACAAACAGGCCATTTTGTGCAAAATATGTAAACGTAAAAAAAATGCAATTACCGTCCGTAGGCGTTCCGGCGTAAGATGTCAATACGGGATATGGCCACCATGGAGGGCGATGCAAGATTTCACACGTCGTGTCATGCTTTGCACAACATCATCAAGCAGCTGTTGGAGTAATTTATCCCATTCCTCTGTCAGTGCACGGATGAGGGTGTCCTTGTTTATTGAAGGGCATTGGCGACCGGCAAAACTCCTCCCCAAAGCATCCCACACATTTTCAATGGG
Source organism: Macrothele yani (assembly GCA_039090855.1). NCBI lineage: Eukaryota > Metazoa > Arthropoda > Arachnida > Araneae > Macrothelidae > Macrothele > Macrothele yani. Next base: position 58,657,124 of record CM077034.1, read on the forward strand.
ATTCAGATCTGGAGAACGTGCTGGCCATACGAGGCGTTGAATATCCTCGCTCTCAAGACACTCCTGGACAGCGACTGTTCGATGACATGTTGCGTTGTCGTCCATGAAAATGAATCTATCACTGACAGCACCACGGAACATGCGAACATGAGGTAGCAGAACATCATTAATGTATCGTTGGCCAGTCATAGTCCCAGTTGGAAGCACATAGAGGAACGTACGGCCTTTGATCATGATGCCAGCCCATACCATGACACTACATGTCGGATATCGGTCCCTTTCCTGTATGTTTGCTGGACAATATGCAGTACCACTATCACGCCAGATCAGTTGTCGTCGACAATCAGACGATAGACTGTATCTACTCTCATCTGAGAAGAGGACAGCAGACCAGTCGTTATCAGACCAATTGCGATGTTGATGGCACCATTGCAAACGGGCGGTACGGTGACGTCTGGACAATGGGATGCACACAACAGGACGGCGGGCGTATAGTCTTCCTTCATGCAAACGTCTGGCGACAGTTTTTCGGGAGATCCGCTTGCCAGTAGCAGCCATAAACTGATTTGCTACCTCACTAGCTATGCTGCGCCGGTGTCTTTTTGTTGATAGCACTATGTACCGATCTCCTGCAGGTGTCGGACTGCGAACACGACCTCCCCCGTGACGTTTGCTACACTCTCCTTTTTTTAAATGATTTCCAAAGCCTTGGAACAACACTGTGGCTGACGTCAAACTCCCTGGCAACATCTGTTATTTTTCGCCCTTCTTGAATCTTGCCAATAATACGGCCACGCGTCAAATCATCTAGGTGATGTCGGGAAGACATACTGAAAATTGCAAGTTCGTCAATTGATTCTTTCCCTTTCAACTTTGCGTTTGAACAACAACGGTCAATACGCGTCAAATCCTTTATATCTCTTATCAGTGCTATGACGTCACGAACAAGTTCGGCAATCCAAAACAACACGTCTTACTGTATCCCGCACTTATGCTAATTTCCACATTTTCCTGCCTTCCATTTTATGGTTGCTATCGTTGCTATTTTCATTCGTCCTTAGCAATTGTCCGGCAGTGTATTATTCGGTGCCGAAACTTGTAGTTCACAGCAAAAAGCCTGTTAATGATATTTTAAAAAACAGAAAAAAAAGTTACTTAAAAAGTATAAAAATAATATTATCCTCAATACGTCCATAACTTCGATTCGATTTTGCCTTAATAAATATTAAAACATATTTTCTGAATAGAGAGCACTTAACCTTTAGATGATCATTCTAAAAATCGATCATTGCGCAGAAAAGGAAAAAATTTCATCACTTTCACAAACATAAGAATTTTTCTTTGATGAAATCTGCTTACTTTGCGTTTTTTTATTTATATTCTCTTTAGCATTCTTACGATGCACTGAAATCTAGACAGCTTAATACGCAAAATATCTTTGAGAAATGAGCACAAATACATACGTATGGTGTGGGATGTAACTGAGAAACAGCAGGTAATCCTACATTTCTAAATTGGACCCCCCCCTCAAAAAAACAACAACCTGCAGTTTGTTGACCATAATCTGTTCTTTCTACAAAACCATCGAATCTGATAAATATAAGAAGAAATGTGTTTAGTCAACACTGATAAAAATGAAGAAAACAATTTTTAAAAATTATATGCAGTAAACATAGTATGCTTCCGCCCCCCATATTATGGAACAGTAAACACGTGGCATCAAAACTTTTACTGTACTCAATTTATTTTACATTTAAGTGCAGGATATCCCGGAAGCTGATTTTCTAACTTAGAACTACATTATGAGCTTGTAATGAGTAGTAGATGAACGGTTTTTAAATCTTATTGTACTAACGTGAAGAGAACAAATGGTGTAAATTTAACTTTGAAAAAATTTAAAAACTGTGACGTGCGGTTTGTTTTTGCAAAAAATATAGTACATAAAGTAAATCAAAAGGAAGTTTCCAGTCATTTTTGAAAAAGTTTATGAATTTTTTCGCGGGAAAACGCTAACCGGTCATAGTTACTGGGCGTCGTGTGACAAACACTATCCGTATCTTAAGGAGTATTCACTCGACAGGTGTGGACTGCAAGAAGAGAGACTTTAAGTGGCCCTGTGGAAGTAGGCCGGGGAGGCCCATGGGTTATGTGAGTGCCTTGGTGCACCCGTCGGCCAGGTGTCCTCTCTGGCAGTCTCCCGTCCGGGTCACTGTCACTTGGTCACCTCTGAAGGGGACTTTTGTCCGCCTACATGGACGTTCCGGGTGTACCTTCGGGCTGCACCCGCCCTTCTAGGTGGCCTCGCCGGCTGTTTGTGTGCGGGTTCTTTCGAGTTCTTCGGAGGATCTGAATGACTCGGGGGTTTGTCTCGTGTTGCTTGTTGAGCCGTAGCGGAAGTGAGGTGTGTAAACATCAGTGAACCATGTCCAGGAGTTTATTTTGGGCGTGGTGAACAGTGTGAAGATGTGTTGCAACAAAGTTCACGTATGGGGTAAGGTACGTCGTGCGAGAACACATTAGAGCGCTACCCTCTCCCAGCCCCCATGATTTGTGGGTCTTATACGAAGACAACCAGGAGTAGCCAGTTACGGTGGGGTGGCATCTCTTCCGATTCGTGCCCCTTTGGTGTGCTGTCATTTAGGACAGGATCCGTCTCTTTCGGACCTGGCCCATGGAGCACAAGGTTTGACAGGGAATCTCGACTTGGGCTTGGCACAAAAGGCTTGACGCCCTCCAGTTTCACCCGGCTAATGTGTTTTATCTACATCCTGCCCCGGCGGCGGGCAGGGCGGTCTGTTATAAGATGTGGAGGGAGATTAACAGGGTTCTGCATTCCCTGACGGCTAACTCGGGCTTCTCTCCGACACACGGTTATCCTTTAAGTAAAGTGTGAGCTCCGAGACAGGGCGAGAGTGGACGCCCGCACTTTGACCGACCGAGCCTTTAGGTATCGGTGGGGTTCTTGGCCTCGCATTGTTAGAGGGACCAAGAACAACTATGCCTTTCATTGGGGTAACTAACCCCTTAGCTTCGGCCGGAGGGATCTCTCAGTGGGTGTTGGGCTTTTTCTTGGTTTATGTTTTTGTGACTGGTGTTTGTTGTTTTGATGGAGGGTGTGGAGGTTAGCCTCCGACCCTTTAATCGGTAGTTTAATCTGTCTTCTCTCCGGTCGAGGTTGGCGGTGCAGGAGTCTGTGTGAGTCGGAGGGAGTAAGTGTTTTGGTTCTGTCTCTGCTCTTTCTCTTATGGTATGGTGTTAATAGATGGTATCTGAAGGGAGGGTGTTGTGTATTTGTTGCTTGTGGTGTGTCAGGTAGGCACCTGCCATGGGTCAATTGAGTACCTTGGTGCACCTATCGACTCGGTTTCCTCTCTAACAGTCTCCCAACCGGGTCACTGTCACTTGGTCACCTCTGAAGGGGACTTTTGAACGCCTACATGGACGTTCCAGGTATACCTTCGGGTGACCTAGCCGCCTGTTTGTGTGCGGGTCATTTCGAGTTCTTCGGATGATCTGTATGGCTCTGGGATTTGTCTGGTTCTGCTTGTTGGGCCGTGGTAGGAGTGTTTGTAAACATCAGTAAACCATGTCCAGATGTTTACCTGAGGCGTGTTGCAACTAAGTTCGTGTATGCGGGCGCTCCCCTCTCCCAGCCCCCATGATTCTGGGGTCTTACACAAAGAAAAAATTCTGCCTTATATACACATGTGCATATATATATATTTTTTTTTAATTTCAATTTTTTCGACTCGAAAGTATTCAAATTCGGCGATAGATGGCGCGATGAGTTAGCTTTGCCAGTCAGCCGTGCCACGGCCCCAGTCGATCGAGCGAGCAGTAACGTTTCGCTCTTAGCGGCCTGTCGAATCCGGAAAAAAGCTGGAATCATCTGATAGTTCCGATTCTTACCACTGAGACGGTGGGGCGCTCTAACCCTAATCACATTTTTCACTCACGTTTTTCACAGTTGTTATGCATTACGTCAGGTAGAAAGAAAATCGTGAACTAAGTAGAATTTAAAATTGGCATTGTTTCTGAAGGGAATTTTTTGGGGTTAGCATTAAAACGCCCACATACAGTATATGATACATACATAAAGCTAAAAAAATGTTCTACATATTATATTGTAATATAATGCGTGGATTTCACAGCAAAGCTGCATAGCAAAATCTACGATTCTTCAGTTATGACTTATGAGCAAACACGGTGTACTCGTTTAGATTAGTAAATAGTATGTTTATCTATCTGGTACCACCATTAAAACGTTAATAAAGAAAAGTTCTCCCTCACTGAAAACTTTTATCAAGTTAAAGTAACTCATACAATGTAGCAACGACTATGAAATTTCATTGCAAAATAAATCACAATTATTAACAGAAAAAAAACGCAATACATACAAAACTAAATTTATGTAATCAAAGATAAAAAGGGGTGGGTGAAATATTCGAACAATGATTACATGAATACAGTTTTACTACATCAATATTTTCCGTTTTTATCATCTATGGTTGGTTGTTTTTCAATATTGCCCACATCGAGCAATACTTATGCTACATTAAGGGCTGGCCCTGACAGATTAACCCCTAATGATGGCGGTTAGACCAACGCCCCTTGAAACAAGGCCGCAGCACCAGTTCTTGACGTCATCACAGGAAGTCCTTGCCGTGCCCGCCCTACATAGCGATCGATGCTATCTAACGCGACGGTGATCTTCCATACTCAGATGCTTACGAAGCTATAACAGTTGAAACTATGTTCTTTCCAACTATTTGAAACAGATACTTGCGATGGTAAAAAAAGGTATTTGTACTGAGTAAATAGAACAACATCTGTAAACTCAAAGTTGTAAGTTTCTTTTATTTATTAATTTTTTAGGGGGGGGTGTTTTTCGAGGGCAAGTGATACAATACGTTGATTCTATTAGTGAAAAACAAATGCAATGAAATTTGGGGGGTTTGTTTAGCAACTCGAATTTAAGTTTTCTTTATGGCTATATAAAAACGGAAATTCCGTTATAATTTTGCCACTTGCACCGGAAAGACCCCCCCCCCCCCAAAAAAAGTTAATGAATAAGACAACCTCGGTGCATTGAGTTTATGAGGGACTGTTAAGGAACCTATTAATCTTTTACCTTATTTTTATATTCAGAAATTAATTCTTTTAGTAAACTAAGATGTTCAATAGATACTTTCTTTTAGCTTTTTAAATTTTGTGTAACTTCAAGTAACAATCCTTTAAAAATGCCATTTTAGCCGCCCCGGTGGCGCAGTGGTCTAAGGCGTTGCCCTCCGATCATTTGTCCGTAAGGGGTCCGGGTTCTAATCCCGGTCAGGCATGGATGTTGTGTTTGTCTTACGGCACTGGCTCTCTCCCTTCCCTGGAACCAGTGACCCTAAATTAGGGACGGGCGACTGCTTATAGCCCATTGAGTTGCTCACGGTGGTCGTTAAACCTCCAATCAAAAAAAAATGCCATTTTCACTTCTTCCACACAGATCAGACAAACAACTGAGAGGGTATGATCTTGAATAAGAGTTTCCGCTTCCAACAGGAAGTATACAATTTATTTAGAAATCCCTTTTAGAACACTCTACATATACTTAGTAAGAGGTTCATGATAAAGGTATTTAAAATTTAAAAAATTGTAAAAATTCTGACTAAACAAAATAACTTTTTTTTTATGAAAAAATAGGAAAGTAGTGTAACACGATAGTACGAAAAGATGAAGATGAGAAAACATAAATGGATTCAATTTTTTTTAATTTTATTAATGCCAAATGCTTTATTTTGAATTTATGATGTTCCGTAATGATTCATTCACTAAATTAGAATGTTTTTAGTAAATTGTTTGTTTATATTCAATTAAAAATATTTTTGCACTGTTAAATAGTTCGAAGTGTTCTCATTTTTGGCCCAACTAAGTGCCTTAGGGAATTAAACTAAGTGCCTTAGGGAATTAACGTAGTATTAACACCATGTTGGTGTGTGTTAAAACTAAGTTTTATACTATATATATATGTTTTGCCACGCAGCACATGATAATTTGCTTTCGTGCACTTTAAAATTTAGCCTGATATACTATAATTATTTCATTTAATATCACTTATACACATCTAAAGAAAGCAGTGCAGTTCGTTACAAAGAACCCTTTGTTTCCTGAAGACACTTAACAAACACTTTCTAAAAAGAAGCTTTAAAAGTAGGACAGGAAGAAATTTTTGGCAAATTAACTAGCTGGTTAGTTTACTGTGATCCTCTTCATGGCATTTTTAAAACTGGGCATTTTGCCAGTTTGGAAGAATATATATGTGGATAAGTTTTGCACCAAACAGTTTTGTGGCAAATATGGAAGAGATTTTTCAGCAAAATCTTGTATGATAGAGAGGATCATAATGAATGCTGATGTTGAATAAGTCAGTCCTCCACGGTCTTGATTTGCGAATAAATTAAGAATGGGTGCCATGCAATTACAGTTAGCCAATTTTTTCCGGGCAGGATGGGCAGTCTGTTCTTTCATCAATAACTTTCACTAAATATCTATCCACAAAAGCTAAACTTGCAAACTTTAAGCTGACTCTTGGGTTTTCTTGTTAAGGGGAGAAAATTTATATATATATATATATATATATATTAGATCTCTACAACCAAAAGTACTGCTGCAGAAAATCAGTAATCCAAATAAATTAAAACTGAACAGGAGTCAAATTGCAATAAATAAAGACTGTCACTGATTTGGAATAGGGAAGTGGTGGTGGGTACATTCATTTCGCTAAAAGTGTGTTTATGTTTATTCACTATCAGCTCCTGCAAAACTGCTGAAATTTCTACTGGCCAATGTGGCTAATGGAATAAAATTTTTACTAGCCAAATGCCAAAATTTACTAGCCATGCCACGTAAAAAGAAAAAAATCACTAACTTCTATGCTTACATTTTTATGAAAGTAAATGGGTAAGTGTCTTTCCCCCTTTCTAATGTGAGATCCCTCTCCCATTTACTACATAAAAACAGATGTACAGCAGTTACTGCACAGAAACCTTAGATTGATAACAAATATTGCATATGCTTTTGCTCCAAAATGATTTTTCGACAATTAATTTTCAGTGCTGTAATATCATTACTATATTAATTTACACGTACATAATTTATTTTCGAGAGGCCATTAATGTTAGATGTGTAATTTCTTTAATAATATTTAATACAAATAGACAAAAGCTAGAATATATATACATAAAGTGGCACTAACAACGTTGATACAGTTTGCCGCTATGTACGTACCGTGTCTGATCTTCCCATCAGTTATCAGCCCACCACAATAAAATAGCATTTTGAGGATCAAAATCTTCAATTGAAAGGCCATTGCATCTGATTATCGTTAAGTAATTGAAAGTGTCACTATTCAGACATGCCCGATTACTCATTTTGAGTTTCATTGCTGAAAAGCTACGCTCACAAACAGCAGTACTGAATGACATTAGATGTAGCACATTGCCATAACAGTTTGTTTCTTTTGTCCACTCATTTTTCCGTGCTCAGATGCGCAAAAAGGAACACAACAGTAAACCATAATGCTTCTAGCAGGAAAAATGGAGAGAATTCACACACGCGAAACTAAAAAATAGTCACAAATGAGTAAGTAAACCTCCACTTGTATTAGAAATTACTTGCGAATCAGGCGTGGATAAATGAGAATAACAGTAGGGATTCAGCGGTCCCAGACGTCAAAGGTTAGAACTGGAAGAGTGGGTGTGATTTCTGACGACCCATTGTTCTTTTGCGCATGCAGCAGGTCCCTAAGCTTGATCGAGTCTGGCCGTGGCCGTGCTGTTACATGCATACAAAAATCCTCTTCTTACCTTAATTTTTGCGATTGCAATTTTTTTGTCACTTAGTTGGAAGTTTTGTAGCACTTCCTTCCTCTCCAAGATGAACAGCATCTGCCGAAACTGACTGAATAACTTCTCATATCGAATTTATTTCTGAAAATGCTCTGACGTTTCAAAAACTTGTTTTTTTTGTAGCAATTTTGTCCAAAACACTGTTAACCAAAGAAAATTTGATTATGAACAGTCTTTGTGTTCCTTTTTGTTTTTAACACTAGGGACTATTTTCAGTAGCGGAGACAGCTGTTTCCGTCAGCGACAACAGCAAGGACCAATGGCGTCTAGTTCAAACGTTGCCGTGGCTGCACCAAAAAACATTAATCTCTGACGATATGAACACTCGTTTTACATAGCAATTTTGTCCAAAAACTGCTGAGCAAGGAAAAATAGATTCCGAACAGTCATTGTCTTGCTTATTTGTTCTTAACACTAGGGACTATTTTTCGAAGTGGAGGTAGCTGTTTCTGTAAGCGACTCTGGCTAATGCGAGGCTGTAGCTCTCGGCTCATCCCGGACGGTGAAGCGTCATTCTCGCAGCCACCTGGATTTCGGCGTCCCGACTACATAGCTAAATTTTACATAAATCTTTTTCAAAAATGACTTTATTCATGCTTTTCTTTTTCTTTTTTTTTTTTCGTTTTACATCATTTCTTTTTCGAAAAGAATATACGTAACAGTTTTTTTTTCTTTCAATTTTTCCTCCCTGAGTTTTCACTATAATCTACACGTTAACCCTGCTTAAACAAAGAGCCTTAGAGGCTTTTCATCACGTTTTAGATAATCTTATTCAAAAAATGTGATTAAAAAATTAAATACATAGGAGAAAATGGTTTCGAACTGGTGTTTTTCAGCAAATTAAAAAAATTGTGAGGTAATAAATACATTTCATCTTTCCACAGTGGAGGAACAGCATGTCGCTTTTTACAAGAGTGATTGTCGAGGAACTGTATTTGCATTTTTACTGCTCCCAGGCGCTAAAAATGTAAATACAGTTCTTCGGTGGAAAGACAGTTCTTCTAAAAATGCAATACAGTTCATTTACAAGCAGCTTGCCAACATCTAGAAGTTCTGATGTCTCAAAACACACAGTTTTTGATATTTTCAGTATCCGATGTTCGAAAACCTCAATTGCAAACAATACTTAGGCCCCGAAATGTGATTACTTGGATGTCTAAGATGAGCTTCGAGGTTTGATTTTTAACATGGATTACAAAAAATTAAAATGAACAAGACAGGGTGTTCAAAAATTGTTAACAGTCTTCTATTCAAAGCAAAAAGCAATTTGTTCTATAGTTAATTATTATATTTTGAACATGATGTAATGTCAATATGTTACTTCATACATAAAACATATATTCCTTCATACTGGTAAAAAGCATCATCTATGCAATTACAGCTAAAGACATTATGAACAACAATGAGCAAAGCATTTAAGGTGGACGTCAAGTAATTTTGCTTCCTATACTTCCAAATGGAAAAACTTTTGTACACATTTCCTTCACAATCAGTGTGTTTCTAAAGATGAAAATGTTAACATCGATTAAAATAACTTCATATTGTAATTTGGTATGTTTATTATTTTCTAAAACATAACCATAATTATATTAAAAATCAATAACTTTTATTTGGTGGTGCTGAAACCAGGAAAAAGATGGCGCGACCTGTACTTTGATGACGTCAGTAGACAAACAAATATTGGATTGCATAATTATGGTTATTTTTTAGAAAATAATAAGTATTCCAAGTTATAAAATGAAGCTATTTTAATTGATGTTCAAAGTTTCATCCTTGGGAACGCATTAATTGTGAGGAAACTGTGTACAGAAGTTTTTCCATTGGAAGAATATGAAGCAAAATACATGTTTAAAACAGCACCTGACCCAAACCTGACAATATCTATTTTTTATTAGAACTATTTAAAGCGCGATTTGCAACGCACACGCAACCTTCTTCTGGTTCGTATACCTCCTTGGGGTTTCAATCTTGGTTGAACCCTACCGACCTCCCGGCCAAGGCTTTGGTCATGCCATTTCCAACTGGAGACATAAGCCAAAATGTGTACACTGCAGCAAGGATCATTACAGCAGGTAGAGCACGGCTGAAAAGAAGAAGCAGCATTTCTGTGTCAATTGCAGTGCTGAACATGGGGGTAATTGGCGTGGTTGCCCCATTTACAAGCAGCTTGCTAACAAGCTGCAGAAAAACAACAGACAGAAAACAGAGATGAAGAAGAAGATGTCAACGAAAAGTAGGGTCCTTACTAAATCTACTACTGTTGGCACCAAACCGGTAAAGGAGAGTCCCCAGATGCTTCCAAGCCTTCCACATCTTCTACAAGCCAAAATGGAGGAAGAGGAAAGGCAAAAATAACAAAACCTCTTGATCAAGCTGGAATAGTTATGCTTGCTCCTCAGGCGGCAACAAAAGGGCTCCCCAACCTGCCGCTACCAATATCACGGATCTAAAGCTGCTTGTGGAGCGCATCTATCCCGATGTCCTCAAACGTGTCATGATTGTCTGTCTGGCGGCTTAAGCCTGAGCTCCCATGACTAGTAGGGCATTATGGACAGTCTTAACGTAATGTTTTGGAATGCGAATGGCATCCGGAATAAACTTGCTGAACCTGCAAGCTTCCTGAAAGATCATGACATCGACGTTGCTCTTATCTGTGAGTCCAAACTCACATCTAAGATCAAGCGAGAGAGTGTTGCGAACTACCAGGTGTTCCGGCAGGACAAAGATCCGGCCATCTACAGGCAAGCAGCAGGAGGTAATGTCATTTTAGTCAGAAATGGTTTAACTGCATCTATCGCACCCTTCAAGGATTTTGAGGCACTGGCTGCTAAACTACAAACAAGCTCAGGCTTTAATAAATTAGCTTCCGTTTATAACAGTTGAGGGTAGGTACCTTCCGACGATTATCTTGACATCATCTTTAGGGACCCCATTCCTACTGTAGTGGCTGGTGATTGGAATGCTGATTATCCTGACTCGTTTTGTCGTTCAACAAATATTGCTGGGGCGGCATTGTCGCAATACATTAACAAACTGGATCTTACAGTTGCATGTCCGATCCATCCTGACTTGCAACTGTAAGATCCAGCTTGTTAATGTATGTCACACGGGGTTGGCGATGTCATTGATTTTGCTGTCCTCCAGTTTGTGAAGGCACTTTCATCAGGTCTCTGTGGTTTCTGGGCTTGACTCTGATCATGGCCCAGTCCTACTGAGGTTAAGCGGAATCACAGCCACCCGGCGGACGATGATGTATACTGATTGGAAGTCGTTCCAGGAAATTATTGCTCAGATTCATCCGCCTAAGGTGAACACTAGTACTCGCTCAAACGTCGACAGCGCGGTGGAAGAACTCACTCGTTGCATACAGGCAATCTTGGATCGATGAAGGAAGAGCTCAGTTCCTGCCCGAGACCCTTATGCACTTCCTCCACGTATTGTTCGAATGATCCGGGAGAAGAACAAGTTCCGGAGGATCTGGCAGCTGTCGAGATCTGCCGAAGAGAAGGTTCGATATAGCTCGTGTCGCGATGTCGTCAGGGCAGAAATCCGCGAGTTCAGAGAACTCCAATGGAACAAGTACCTTCTCAACGCGGGTCAACCACGTCAGGAGGATGTGTGGACCATCCTTCGAAAACTCCGGTGTAGTAAGACTGTCATACCGCCCATTCTCTGTCCACAGGGTTTGGTGTACGGTGATTACGAGAAGGCTGCAGTCTTTGCTGGTGCCCTGGGGCAGCAGTTATCACCTCATGACATCCAAAATCGTAGTCACACGGATAGGATCAATGAGGCTTTAACCACATATCATCTTGATCATACAGACAAGGTCATCTCGCCTGTTTGTTACTTCGAGGTAACTCAACACATCAAAAAGCTAATGGTAAAGAAAGCTCTCGGAAGAAATGTAGTTTCGGCAAGAGCTGTTCAACTGCTCCCTGAGAGCTGGATTCTGGTAGTGGTGGAGATTTTCAACGGGTCTTTTCGGCTAAAGTATTCCCCAGCGACTGGAAAAGAGCAGTGGCAGTGGTGTGGCCCAAACCTGGAATCAATTATGCCTTACCTGAGGATCACCGTCCAATATCTCTCTTGAACGTACTGGATGAGCTCCTGGAAAGGGTCATCCTCTCTAGGCTTCTGTAGTTCTGAAGGTAATGGTGTTATTCCTGAAGAACAGGGTGACTTCCGGGAGAAGCATGCTACGTCCCACCAGTTGATAAGACTTACAGAATTATTTTCTGAAAGACGAGATATGAGCGAGTATTCCACTGTTGACTTCCTGGACATCAGCAAGGCTTTTAACCGCTTTTGGCATGATGGTCTCCTACACAAGTTGTAGGAGCTTTGATGCCCTTGCCCACATGTTGAGCTCATTGGCTCGTACTTCAACAGCCGCAGTTTCATTGTTAAGATTAACGGTGAGCTTTCTTCGGAAAAGAAGATTCGGGCTGGCGTTTCTCAGGTTTCGGTTCTTGGACCAACGCTGTTCTCCAATTATCTGCACGACTTACCCAAACCCAAACAAGGGCAGGTCATGATATACGCAGATGATACAGCTGTTGTCATCAGGTTCCTGATCAAAGGCAGAGCAGGGAAGCTCCTGCATGTCTTTCTCTCTGACCTGGAAACTTACTACACTGACTGGCGGATCAAGATCAATCCGACTAAGAGCAGTACGCTGTTGTTTTTCGGATCTCTCCAATCAGTACCAAAACTCGTTATGTTTCAAGAGACAATTCCCCGGACTACCTCCACTAAGTAACTAGGGCTCCAACTAGATTGTCGACTTTCGTGGGTGGGGAACACCAGCTACCGTACAAATAAAGCTAGACAATGCCTTGGGCAGCTAGCTCCACTACTCCGCCGGAGAAGCTTCCTTACAACACGGCTCAAAGTACTGCTGTACAAGACGGTCGTCAGGTCGGTGTTTACTTACTCCTCCTCCATCTGGATTGGTATTAGTAGTAATCAGTGAGAGATAAACGAGATGGTGCAGAGTCGAGCACTTCGAATGATCACTGGGGCTCCCCCTTGGACCCCACTTCGGAACCTGAGGAACAGACTTGAAATCCAGAAGGTACATGAGTTTTTCACCACATACGCCAAAAAGTACTTCAAGAAAGCGGAAACCTACCCTAATGGACTTGTTAGGCGCGTGGTTGATTACAATCCCAAGGAATTCCTTAGGTAACCCAGTACTAAGGAGGTGATCGTTGAGTCGCCTTGACAGAAAGAGTAAGTATGTGAACACTGGTGGGTGTTAGAGACATCCCTCCCTTATTTTTCAGATTGGCCTCGAGATGGTGAAAATGGATTCTGCTCGGGCATTTGGATTTGGTATCGTTGAGTTTCAGTCCCTAACTGGTGCGTCGGCGGCTGGGAGGTGTTGCGGTTCTCCGTGATGTTGTGCGGGGCTTCGTTCACTTTGCCCCCATTCTCCCCGGACTAGTAGTAACGGGTCACCCTCTCCTTTCACTATTTTTTTCTGTTTGTCTTTCTTATTGAGTTCATTTACTCAAATCTCCTAGCTTCCTATTTCTAAGGACAGATTTAGACCTGGGATCAGACACTCCCTTTTTAAAACTTCTTCAAATATCGTGCACGCAACCGGCATATGCTCTGGAACAGCTTTCAGTCCTCGCTAATGGCGGAACATCCGTTTTCAAAAACTGACGGAAGTAGCTAGGTATTTGTCAGTCTATTCTCTCCAACGTCTTTGCAGTGGACGGACATGCAATTAAAACGTCGACCCGTAGCCGTCTGTCAGCTCTTTTTATCTTTTTTTGTTTTTCAAGAGTTTACAACTCAGATCAGATAATATGTAGAGGATTTTACGAAGGCGGTGTCTTACCCCAGGTCTTAAACAACCCTTAGAAATGGGAAGCTAGGAGTTTGGGGCTAGAGTACCCGATAGGAAAGTGACACGGAAGCGAGGTAGAAAGGGGGAGGAAGACACTCTTATTTATTACCGCGAGATCAGTACCCGGGGTCCGACGGCTTAACGTGCCCATCCAGTGGTGTAACCATGTTTCAAAATCGGGGGGGGGTCGATCACACATACACATTATTTATATTCATACATATATATATGAGTACCCCGTCTCTGAAAATTATGCCCACCCCCTAGTGGTTACGCCTATGTGCCCATCCGACTGACGGCGGATATTTATTGGTTCGAACATTCCAGGGATCAAGACTGAGGTTTCTCCGTGGCTGTCACGAACGTTGACCACTAGTTTACAACACAGATCAGATAATATGTAGAGGATTTGGGGAAGGGAGTGTCTGACCTGATTTATTAAACAACCTTAGAAACAGGAAGCTAGGAGATTTGGGCTAGAGTGCCCGATAGGAAATTGACACGGAAGAGAGGTAAAAGGACGGGACTGTTCCAAATATACGTGCTTGAAATGTTAGTAAGAGGAATAAACACATAAAGGAGAGTTTACCTCACTTAGTTTAAATACAATTGGCACGTTAATGAATGACAATTCGAGAATTGTATGTTTTTGAATTGTTGCACTTTTGGTAAAATTGCAAGCGATTTAGGATCTGAACTTACAACGAAGAGTGTTTCACGTTACAGAGTTTCTTAATGGCCCAGCAAGGCCGTAGCGAAAAAGAATTATCAGGGGCTAGGGCGGGGGAGGGGGGTCAGAGAGGTGGTTCTGAATTTGAAAATTATATTTCACCGTACGTTATACATACGTTGAGTTTTTGCTCTATTACATTTTATTTGCACGCGAAATTCTTCTATTTAATACTTTCAATTTCTTGAAACACTGCCTTATTACATTCTATACTAGTCACAAAAGAAATTGAAATTCATAAAACAATGGTTTTAGTTTTAAAACATTTTAAACATTTCGGGGGTCTTTTAAATCTTCAAAAGCCACCTCTGACAACGGCCCTGTTCAGCAGATCAGATTGTAGTACACATTGATTATGAAACAGAGGAAGAAATGAGGCAGCAATGAAAAAGGAACAGCTGCTTTTATTATACATGATATCACGCATCTGTTCTTCTTTAACAGAGCAGACTGCAATTGATTTAGGATTTCAAAACTCCCAACTACTACAGTTTCGTGTTAGTGTTGTTCATTTTGTGCCAGTCAAAGTGTTGCAGGGTACACTGTAAATAAGTGGAGCGCATTGGGTGGCGACGAGCGATGGAAAAGCGAATGTTAACGTTCGTGATTCAAGATCTGATCATTCATCACGCACTGGTCTTCATTAGCCGAAAGTACGGCAATCGATTTAGAAGCTGAAACCCACAACTAGCACAGTTTCATGTTAGAATTTAACATATTGTGCCTAATCAGATTATAGAAGGCATGCAGCATAAATAAGTGGAAAGTATAGGTTGGCGACGAACGATGGAACAGGTAAAGTTAATATTCATGAATCAGGATCAGAGTTTTCATCATGTCTCCGTTAACAGAGAAAACATTCACTTTAAAAACTAAAAATACACAACTAGTACAGTTTCATGCTACAGTTAGAAACATTGTGCAAGCTCAGAAATTTGCAGGCGTGCAGTAGAAACCAGCAGAATGAATAGGGTGGCGACAAACGATGGAACAGCCAAGAGTAAACTCTATAGTCCTCTTGGCTGTTCCATGCTGCGGTCCTCATGGCGAAAGGGCCCTTAGACTCAACAAAAGGATTATTTAAATATTTTGATTTTACTAGATTTAAGTTAG
The DNA here is from genome assembly GCA_039090855.1 of Macrothele yani. Taxonomy (NCBI): domain Eukaryota; kingdom Metazoa; phylum Arthropoda; class Arachnida; order Araneae; family Macrothelidae; genus Macrothele; species Macrothele yani. The sequence continues at coordinate 58,672,722 of CM077034.1, forward strand.
ATTTGGATGAAGTTTTAAAAATAAAAGCAATCTTTGTCTCTTTTTTTTATTTTTAGGTAGTAAGTGAAATCTTTAGAAATCATTTTCGTTGATTTGTTGATAAAAACTGGATGACGAGAAATCAGATATTCAAGAGCTTGTAATAGTTTCCATACCTGTAGTTTAAAAATAGAATACAAAACAAATATTACTTGTAGTTCAATTAGTGGATGTTTCATACCAATACGGTTAAGGTGTTATGTGCTTGAGCAGAACTAACACAATGCCTCTTCGACACGTGAAGCTTCTTTCGACATTTTCTCGCGGAAGAATACAAGAGAGACCGGGAACGTTCTTGCTTGAAAAGCATGTTAATTTGTAGTGCCACCTGCCAGACAATAGTTCCTCATTTCTATCGCAGTTCGTCACAACAAATGGTGACAATTACTTCAATTTTAGCTATATGATTCCGTGATACCAAATAGAAAGTATGCTGATTTCTTTCTTTCCTCTAGAGAAGTGTAAAAGTACATGTCTCCAACGGAAGTTGCGTGGCACCTGAAAGTTAACGTTTTGCTTCTCTCTTTGAATGAACTGCGACTGCTTGCTTCGCAGTTCATTCAAATTGGATTACAGAAGGGATAAAAAAAAAAAAACGCCGACGGAGAAGTGTCCTCATACATTGCGCATACAGAATCAGACGCGAAAAAACCTAAGAATTGTCAGACTGCGATGTTAAATAATGAGACAGAGATGATGAGCTATTTTCTTCGGTAAATGTTTACTTTAGCGTCCTAAATTATTTCTTAGGAAAAATTTAACTGTGTGGGAAAAGTGCGACGTACAATTTTTTAAGCATGCAACATAATGGGGAATGGTGCAAAAATATAATATTTGTACAGAGCAAGAAATAATTTTATCTGCGAATACGATGGTGTGGGAGAGTACGTGCGATAATCCTAGGAAGACCTAGCTGCGATAGCCTCAAAGTGCAGTCCGATGAAAGGAAGCTTCGTTGAGAAGTGCAAGTTACAGGTGTAAGAATATAGCAGGAAGCGGTTGAGCAGTACGTAGTCATCGAAGCGTCTTGTAGGAATACGCTGGAGGAAAGAGGTCCGCTTAACGCAGCATTGTAAGTGGTTTTAGTAGCTTTTTCGAAATCGTTAGCAGCACTTTCCGAAGTGGTGAGTCTCCATTTTTCATTTCGGGTTTCGTCAGGGTTTAACGTTTCATTATCCGGCGCAATACGGCAACAAGTTCTTAGACTCCCTGCCATACAATGATAGAGTGGCGTACGCAGGGGGGGGTAACCCCTTCCTTGAGGGGAGACGGATAACTAATTTAGAGCGATATATATGTGTATACGAGGCTTTCACGGAGCCCTGCTTTCACCAATGGACCAACAGCATGGACCCCCCCCTATAAGAAATTTCTGGCTAAGCTACTGCTACGATTTCTAAATTGAAAGAACTCATTTACTTTCAAAAATATCCGTTTAAGGATGAAATAATGTGAGCTACGATGTACGAAATAACAGCACAACTACAAATGAATTGGTTTAAGAAATGAAATACCCATGTACGTCTTCCAAACCATTATCAAAACGTACGATTCAACAGGAACCAAAACTTCTGTCATACATGAAAACATTTACATTCCTTCATTTATTTCCATTTGGAGACATTGGGAAACTAATAACGACGACATTCCGCACATGTTTTTCTCAGAAAATAATAAAACATCTTTGAACTACTTCTACTTGCACACGATTACACGACGCATCACACTACTCTGAAAAATACACCCCACTGTTGTATTCTTCCGCGCGTTCACTACCAACTCTGATTCCCTACCAACGCTTTACCTTCCCGCACCAAATGCTGCAAACTATCGTACTCGTAGATAAATACTTCCGAAAAATTATTTCCTTTTATCTAAAAATACTATTATTCTGCATGCTTAAAAAATTGTACGTCGCACTTTTTCTTACACAGTTAAACTTTTTCGACGAAATAATTTAAGACGCTTATGTACACATTTACTCTATTTTTTTATCGCAGCATTACCAAATGGAACTTTTCCCTAGCAAGAACGTTCCCCCTTTCTGTTGTACTTGTCGGCCAGCTAAACGTCCGCCTGAACGAGACCATCGTTTTAGCGAAGCAAAGTTTGACGTCGCCGCCACAGCGTTATGTCAGGCCTGCCGCAGCTTCTGTTCACGGCGTGGTGCTTGCATGTAAATATTACTGAGAAAATCTTTAAAATTTACTATACAGATGACTTTTTTCACCCTTTGCCATCAAATTGCTTACTTTAAAATCTGTACGTCTCACTTTTTCACAATCTTTCAACATTTCCGACGAGATAATTTAGGACGCAAAACCAAAACGCTAATTACATCAGACCGTTTGCAATGTAAAGGATCAAGGGTCTCAAAAAAAGGAATTATCTGTTTGTGAGCATATGCATTTTAAGTACACGGATTGCAAAGAATTAGTTCAAATTAGCTTTTAAGGATTACATATACACATCTAATTTATCGGAAGCAGCAAGGAAAAGTTGCAGCTGAGCCTACAGAAAACCGCTCGCAGTGTTTTATAATTAATAAGGATGTGCGCAATTACTAGGAACTTCTGTTTACGGGCGGTCGCTTCCGCGAATGGAACACTATGTTGTGAGTCAATGCTTAGTTTAGCAGTGATACATGTTTCCGTACGTTGTTTCCAATCCGATAGATGTCACTGTGCACTTGAATGGATTTTAATGATTGATAGTCTACATAACTTCAAGTATAACAATGTCTGCCCCATTAATTTTGGAAACATTTATATTATGCCGTGCCGAAACTTGCAGTCCACAGCAAAATGCATGTTAATGATATTTTAAGAATCAGAAAAAAAAAACGTTACTTAAAGACTAAAAATAGTATAACATTATCCTCCATACGTTCATAATTTCGATTCAATTTTACCTTAATAAATTTTGGAACAATTTTTATTAATAGAAAGCATCAAACCTTTACATGATCATTCTGAAAATCGATCGTTGCACAGGAAAGGTAAAACTTTCGGTAAATGTGTATTTTAGTGTCCTACATTATTTCGTCGGAAAAACTTAACAAGTGGGGGAGGGGGGGGGGGTGCGACGTACAATATTTTAAGCATGCCAAATAATGGGGAAAGATGCAAAAATATAGTAGGCCTAAAATGACGGAGCAACGATGGCGTGAAGGTTGAGTCCGGTGAATGGAAGCGTCGTTGAGAACGGCAAGTTACGGGCGGAAGAATACACAACGAAGCGGTTCAGCAGCACGTAGTCATTGAAGAGGGTTGTAGGAATACGACAAAAGAAAGAGGTCGGTTTTAAGATGCATTGTAATTTCCTTTTTTCAAGGAAAATTTTGCGAAATTGTAATTAGAAAATTGCCTAATATTGTTCTATCTGTGAATAGTGTCCTGAACATAAATTCACGCATGTAAGAGCCGAAAAGTCCTTTTCGTGTTCCGAATTGGCGTGGTAGCTTTCTCTTCAAACGCATCCACAAGTTTCCCACATTCTGTGTGTGAATGTTAGGATCCAGTGGATTAACAACATTTTCGCTGTGGATCACAACGGAATGAGTGTAAATTCCAGTGCTTAAATTATCAATGTCTGCGTAAGCTGCCCATGCGTTTGAAATAATGTGAATCCAAGGCAGGATGTGCTGCGTAATCAAGCGCCTGAAGAGTCCTGCTTTTACGATTTCCGACCTCCAACAAGAAGCACTTCCCGGTGTTCCTTCCAATTCCACCGAAAATCCAGTGTCCTATCTTGTACCGTCCTCTGTTGTATTTTCTGCGGAAGAAATACGTTTCATCAATTTCCACAATAATGGGCTCGCCATTGTCATCAAATCCTTCAATGGGTTCCACATTGTGACGTAGGTAATTGTCGCACTCCTCCCTACAGAAATTGCGCCAATCAACGGTGGATTTTTTCCCCACAACAACTTCGTGGTGAATAAGTTTCTGTGAATAATATTTCATCCAGCAATACGTCATTACGGCTAATTTCCTCAAAGACAAATGGCTTTATCCTGGAAACGAAGAAAATCGAATACTTTTAGAGAATTGACACCTGGAATATTTCCAGCGTTTGTGATCACTTCCTTTGGTATAACGGACCAACCTACATTCTGCACCACACCGTGAACACATACATGCATTTCTGAGGAGCCGTTTCAGCGCAAGCCAGTTCGTAGCTTTTTCCACAGTGTTAGTAACTGTCTCAAAACTTGTTAGTCTCCGTACTTCATTGCGGATTTGGTCAGGGCCTAAAATTTCATCATTCCCCACAATTCGAGGCGCAGCTCCAGGCCTCCCTGCCATAGTACTATTCCTGATTTTAAGAAAATCGTTTATTTTTAACTATTTCCGTTTCACGAGTTAAAAACAGGAGCAACGATGGACGGAATAACAGCAGAAGTACAAATTAATTGCTTGAAGAAATCACCTACCCCTTAACATCTCCGAAACCATAACAAAAACTTGGGGTTCAATCGGAACCAAAACTTACGGAAAACTTCTTCCGCACATTATTTCATTTACATTGCTTTATTTATTTACATTCCCACACATTTTGACAATAATAACAACAACATTTAGCACATTTCTTAATTAATACTTAATGAAATATTTGTTAAATACTTCTTCTTGCACACAACGCATCGCACTCCTCCCAGATATACACCCCACTCTTGTTGTATCCTTCCGCGCTTTCAATACCAACTGTTTCTCCAGACGCAGGAAGTCTTAACGTCGTGGCCGATAGCGCCGCTTCAGCCTCCCGCAACAACTGCTGCATGCCATCGTCCTCGCAGGTAAGTTCTTCCGAAAAATTATTTCCTTTCATGTAAAAATACTTTAGTTTTGCATCTTTTCTCATTATTTTGCGTGCTTAAAATATTTGTTCCTCGCACTTCTCCCCCCCCCTCCCCAGTTAAATGTTTGCGACGAAATCATTTAGGACGCAAAAGTACACATTTACCACTTTTCACCACTTTCACAAACGTACGAATTTTCCTTTGATGAAATCTACTTACCTTGTGTTATTTTATTTACATTCTCTTTAGCTTTCTTACGATACACTGAAATCCAGACAGCTTAATACATAAAATATCTTTGAGAAATGAGCACAAATACATACTTATGGTGTGTGATGTAACTGAGAAAGCAGCAGGTAATCCTACTTCTCTAAATCGCACAACCCCCCCCCCCCCCCCCCAAAAAAAAACAATTTGTTGTCCACAATCTGTTCTTTCTACAAAACCATCGAATCTGATAAATATAAGAAAAAATATTAGACAACACTGATAATAAATATGAAGAAAACAATTTAAAAAATTTATATGCAGCAATCATAATGTGGATCTCCCCATATTATGGAACAGTAAACACGTGGCATTAAAAATTTTACTGTCCTCATTTTTTTTTACATTTAAGTGCCTTATATTCAAGGAAGGAGATTTTCTAACTTACATTAATAATAATGAGTAGTAGTGAACGGTTTTTGAAATCTTGTGTATGTATTTCGAAATATTGTACTAAAGTGAAGAAAGCAAATGGTGTAACATTAACTTTTAAATTTTTTTAAAAACTGTGAGGTGCGGTTTCTTTTTGGAGAAAAAATAGTACATAAAATAAACTAAACGGATCAGGTTAACTTCGGTCCCTTGAAAATTTTACACAATTTTCTCTAGAAAACGGTAACCGGGCATGGTTACTGGGCGTTTGACAAACTAATCCAATTCCAAACTCTTTAATATTAAAATGTAGTCTTTATTGGGTACTACTATAAGAGGGAGAACCTGGAAGTTCTTGATATTGATGGTACCGAGGTGAGTTACATCCTCGGGATCTTACTTACGGCTGTGAATAAAAGTCTATTGCCAAGTTAATGACAAAGAACTGCTAGTATGGTAAGTCAACCTATTCATCTCTGATACAACCGTTGGAATTTCGAGTACGTGTCTGGCCGCCCGCCCGGTTGCGTGTGCCGGCGTGGAGCTCGGTGTTGGCGGCCTTGAGACAAGAATGCCTTTTTAGAAAGGCAGCATATGTTTTCTCCCCATTACTCTGAGATTCAGTATTTTTGACTTCGTTTTGTTCAGAATGTTATTTTGTCGTATAAAAAGGGGGTAAATACCAAAACCTGCTTTTAAAGGTTTGCTTTTGTTAGGGTGTGTGTAACTGTTATTCATAACGTCAAAAAATGAATCTACTAAATTGAAGAAAACTGCAGCGCTTTTATGCTCTGATAGATATTCAATACCCTTTGCAGTGGTGGCTGAAAACAAAGTTTTTGTTGGGCCTACTTTTTGCCTCTCGTTTCCTTTGATTGCTATATAGCACGTCTGCAATTTGGGACACAACTTTTTCTCTCCAGAATCTTTCTCGAAAATTTCTTTCATGCTGCCAGTTTTGAGCACCGCGTCCTGCAAGACAAGTTTATGATCTATGAAATGATTGCGTAAAAATTTTAAATAGTGAGGAGGGTCTGCGAAAACCCAAATCTTAGAACTATCGTCCAGCGGATGATTAAAAAATGAATTTTTGTGACATTAACAGTTCCTTCCACAAGGTCATACAACCACCTAAATCTGAAACAATCGATTTTACTATAAATCCTGTTTTTTTCAAGGTTTACAATTATTTAAAGCAGAAACCTTTTATTCATTGTACAGTGAAAGTGAAAGGACACGGGTTGTTTCCAGGAAGAAAATATTCCTCTAACCAAAACAACTAGCACCTTTCAGTATGGACCTAAAAAGCCTGATCCATTCCTGTATCGTAACACATCAACGTGTACTTCGTCAAAGCTTAAGACGCAGACTTTGTCATTTTCGGAAAGGGTTTCCCTATTTTTCCTCATAAGGAGCAAAACAATATGCAGAATTCCGGGATAACACCTAAATTTAAAACACCATCGCTTTAACGTGCACGTTGGCAAAGGAATAATTCCTCTAGATATATCTTCTTCTGTCCATTTTTTAATAATTTTTTGTGTTGCGAAGAACTTTATCTGTGTTTTTTAAACAATTTTCCTGAGGTTCATTTCCATCTGTTCAGGTATTTTTTTTTTCATGTTAGCTTTCGACAGGGCTTTTCGTATCAGCACAATTTCTGCTCTCTTATTTCGTATACTGATATTTATTTGACACAAAACTCGAACAGTGTTTTTGTGTTTGCTTTTCAAGCTGCGTATGTCTCGTTCCAGTACGTCAAGTTTCTCGCTGAGAATTTTGTTATGACTTCTAACCTTTGAGCAAGACATGCACTGAACTAATGCACACTTTTCTTCTGAATATCCATTGCCAGAATTGCAAGCAACGGCATCGATGTGTAACTTTTCAGGACTTGGCTCCGGAGTTCGGTTCATTGCCCTTATACGGATATCTCTCTTACTTCTTTTACACTGCAGTGCAATTGAATTAGACACAGTTGGCGTTATGCAAATGAGGCGCTGTGGGCGCCCCTGTAAACGGAAACGACATGACGTATACAGCGATCCGAGAATATAAGGAATGATGTGACGGGAATCAGTAAGAGTCGGACGCAGTATGGGTAAGACGAAGGATCTAAGAGCATGTGATCGTGGGAAAATTGTCATGCCCGACGAATAGGTCACTCCATCTTGGAAGTCGTGCAGGCACTGGGATTTTCACGAATCACTGTGTCACGGATGCACCGTGAGCACATCAAATCCGATAAAACCATCCCTGCAAGGGCCAACTGCCGTGGACAACAGCGTGTTGATGAGCGGGGTCATCGTCGACTAGCTCGCATTGTAACAGCAGATAGACGGGCCACAGTGCAAGAAATCACTCGGCAATTTAACGCTGGTTCACAAAAACCTGTAAGCAGCCACACTATCCAGAACCATCTCCTCGCTATGGGGTACAGAAGCCATCGTCCCACGAGGGTACCGCTGCTGACCGCACATCACAGGGTGCAAAGATTACATTGCCCGCGGGAACATCGCCACTGAACCCTAGACATGTGGAAAAATGTTGCCTTGACTGATGAGTCGAGATTTGCGTTGGTACATGCGGATGGCAGAATACGAGAACGGCGAAAACCACATGAAGCGATGGATCCTTCTTGCCAGCAGGGTACTCTTCAAAATGGTAGGGGTGGCATTCTCGTCTAGGGACTGTTTACGTGGACGGAAATGGGACCTCTGGTACGTGTGACATCGTCCCTCACAGGTCAACGTTACCCGGATAACCTGGATGACCATTTGCTCCCGTTTGTTCGTCTTCAACATCCCACTGGGGATCTCATCCTGCAAAAAGACAATGCACCGTGCCATCGGTACCGAATTACATTCGAATGGTTGGATGAACACTCAACCGACGTGACCTCGCTTCCTTGGCCAGCTAGGTCGCCTGACCTCAATTCCATCGATCACATCTGGGATGCCACCGAGAGAGATGTTCGAGGCTCTGACCCCCTTAATCAAACCTTCGTGAACTGAGGGAGCTTGTTCAGGGGTCGTGGATCCGTATGGCTCAACAACGCTTCCGGTGTCATGTCGAGTCCATGCCGAGACGTTTGCCGCCCTCATCAGGACGAAAGGTGGTGCTGCTCGTTAGTAGACAAGTGTCTCTAATTCAACTGCTATTTAGTGTATGTTCTCGGTTTGTATGTAATGTTGATTCTTCATTCGAAAAATTCCAACTGAGAACAGCTGTGGGTGTCAGATTTTCTTTTTTTTTTTTTTCGAGAAGACCAAGCATTCGATTTTGCATGTTATCTTTGTAGTCTGAATTTTGGAAATGATCACTACATATTCCTCCACTTCCAACTTTAAGCTTGTCAGCACGCTTACGCTTAACAATCCATTCTTTTAACACATTAACATTTGAAGGGAAATATGGTAAATTACGCCACGTTCTTTTGTTTTCTTATGCGTATTTGTACAATTAGTGGCAGCATTGGATGACGACATGTTCCGTATTACTTTCAATAGAAAAAAATAGCCGCTGAATTTTAGTTAAAATTAAATTTACATCAGGAAAAAATAGACGTTAATAAACAACTACATAAACCATTACCTGTAAATGGAGAGCAACAGAAATAAACTGCACAGAACGACTGGAATGTCATGAAGGTCACCATACTACTGCCCTGAGTTAAAACCGCTTGGAGAGGTTTTTACTCAGGGCAGGAGTATGGTGACCTTCCTGACAGGGGGTTTTGCCTGAGTTGGCACAGGTGTCACTGAGTGTCATCGCAGTGACGCCGCAGCGCCTTCAAAATCCCCCTCGGTCGGAGCACGAAAGTGAAACCGCAAGACAAAAGGATGAGCCAGGCCTTATCCTGGTTTACCTGCGGCGTGGTGAACAGTGTGGAATAAAGTTCGTGCATGGGTGAGGGGACGTAGTGCCAGAGCACATTAGGGCGCTCCCCTCTCCCAGCCCCCATGATTTAGGGGTCCTATACGAAGACAAAACAAAAGTCAGTCTTTCGCGAGTTTTTTTTTAAATGTTTCGTCCCTGAATTTTGCACCATAATATTTACGTTAATTAAAGAAATAGCCTGGCAATTTTTAACGTAGCTTTAAATGAAAACTTAAACCTGAATAGAATTTTTGGTATGCTTTTAATAAAAAAGTAAAATATAATTTAAAAGGCTGATTAAGGGCCTTTCGGTCGCTAAGAATGTAATACTATATAGTGAGTCAAGAACAGTTCAGCAGCGACACCATTTTTTAATATCTGAAAGGCCACGTTTTAGCTCACAAAACATTCGTTTTGTAAACATCTCAGTGTTGTTCCAATTTTATTCATTATCCCGATGATCTGTAACTAATCGCTGATCATTAAACGCACAATTAATGCACTCATAAACCATCTGCCGTTTCCTTCTGACGAAAGGGGACGAATGGTATACTTAAGTAGCTAGCTGCCACGAACGTGAACTGGAAATCGAAAACTTTTTTAAAATTCTAAATGCAGTTTTGTTAAAAAAATACAAAATACTCATTAAATAAACAAAAATTACGTTTTAGGTGGGAATGTAAAATAGAATATGCTTATACAATTTTTTCAGCATGCAGTAGTTTCTACCAATAAAAAAAATATGAGTTTGAATTTGAATTAGAACTCTTTGAATTGTTTTTTTTATAAATTTTGAAAAATCTTTTATAATTTTATTCAAGCGATCTGAGAACAGTTGGGTTCACTTGCTAAACCACTTTTTCATTTTGTGCGGGTAGTGATTCCGCGAAAAATTAAGATCGTTTTGAAGCGTACTGACTTATTTGCTGCTCGTGGGCAATACTCTCTACCACGAGTCGTCCGAGATTCACTGTTCTAAGGGGGACACAAACATTAAAGTTGTCTTCTGCAAGTACCTCACATGCCAGGTAACAAATGAAGGGGTTAAATCCGTTTTCAATGATTTTGGAAGGGTGCTTAATGTAAAGTATGAGGTTAGAAAGGAGACCGAAATATACATGAAAGGAGCCTTCTCAGGAACGAGAATTGTCACTCTTGACATGGACAAAGCCGTTCCTAATTTCATGTATGTTTCCCATTTTAGATGTATGAATGTGTACATAGGGCAGGTCCGTGTGTGCCGGCGATCATTTAATGGAATCCTGTAATAAGTCATGTGGGGCCTGCGGGTCTGCTTAACACTACAGAGGCAACTGTTCTAGGAAAAGTTACTCACAGGCCACAAAAACCACTACGGAGCCATCTGAGGAGGAGCTAATGGAGGCTGCTTATGCCACAGAACAAAAGGAACCGAAAACTACCGGCGAGTCAGAAACAGTGGAACAGAACAGAGAAGAACCTATTAGTGAATTAGAAACTGCTGGTGAAAATAGGTCAGAAATAGTGAAACAGATTAGGGAAGAATCCATTAGTGAAGTACAAACTGCTGGTGGAAATAGGGTGAAAAGACCCCTATCCGAGGATGAGAACTTAAGCGATGTAGAAGGAACAAGAAAGAAGGGGCAGGGGAACTGTTACCTGCCATGCAATTGTTGGCTATTAGCAGTACCGTTGAAAGCGAGACAGTCGCAATGGAATTTACAGTTGAAGAGTAGCACAAATCTGAGGGAGAAGAATTGAAAGGGGGAAAAAGTGAAGATAGCGAGGTTGAAATAATCGAAGAAGGCCCAAGCTTCCGGATGGAATCCGTCCGCAGTATCGCAGAGCCAAACACCGAAAACAACATGGATACAGATTGGGGTAATGCGATGATTAAGGAAGAATCCGATGATTCGACCATATATGCACCAGAAAACTCGGGAAAGCCTAGGATTGTGATCCGAAAGGACGCAGCAGATCTTCAGACTTCCCGTTTTTTTTCAACAGGCGACTAGACGAGCAAAGATGAGGATTGCCAGACAGGGAAAGAAGAGTACCTGAAAAAAACATCAAGTGAAATGATCGGGAAAGAAAAGCAACATAAGGAAAAAAAGGAAAGAAAGATAAAGAACAAATCAGCTAAAAAAAAAGAATTAAATCAGCTGAAGAAAACGTCCAACAACATAACATCACACCTCAAGAAAAAGCTATCAAGGATCTTATAAAACTGAAAGAAGTGACCTTTCAGGGCATAGACCATGTTAAGGCTACAAGTAAAGGGCAAGTCTTCAAATAGGAAAAACCAGTGTTCGTTTTTTCTCCCTTGGATACAGAAGAAAAGTTCTCTGTTAGTCGTAATTTTCTACCTTTTTTCCCATACAAAAAATGAAATACGGGCCGGGAAAAGAAACTAGCTCTTTGTTTTGGGGCATTCTTTTGATTTTCAGTGTGTGTTTAAACGAGGAACCGAGGGGCGGGGGACGACCAAGCCCAAGATAAGCCGATTAGCACTGGGGTGGAGTTGGGGATTCACAGGACTTACGGGATTAAGGAACAGGAAACTATGAAGAATATATTTCTTTTTGCTTCATGCAATATTTTTGGCTTGGTCCGGCGTCCGAAGCAAGATTGGCTAAAGGGGTACATCAGAAATAATCATATTGACTTCATGCTTTTCCAGGAAACGCATTTTAAGGATATCAAGAATATATATGCCTTTAAAAAGGCCACAGGACTGGGAATGAGGTTCTCTTTGGTGATTAACGGGTACAAGGGAGTTGCTATTGTTTACAATCGAAAATATGATAAATGGGTTGGAAGACCCGAATGGGATGAGGAGGAAAGGATAGTGGCAGTCAAAGTTAAATTCCCGGGTAAGTGGATTCGGGTCATTAGCGTGTACGCGCCGAACGATCCCGCGGAAAGGAAGGTTTTCTTTACCAAGTTAACGCACTTTATTGGCGGGGGTGGTGAAAACATCATTATGGGGGGAGACTTTAACACTGTTATGGACCCTCACCTGGATAGAACGTCGCATACGTCACATGGGGCATTATGTTCTAGAAATTTTAGAGACGCCATGAAAAACATGGGTACGATATTTGCTTGGAGGGAACGGAACCCGGCTGTCCCCGGATACACGGGGTACAGAGGTATCTGTGCGATTAGAATTGATTATGTGTTCACAGAGAATTTATTAGATATTAATAGATCAGTTATTGAGGACCCAAACAGTACCGCGCACTTCATTACAGATCATAGGATCTTGAAGTGGGGAGTTAGTTTCCAGAATGTAATTCAGAAAAGAGAGAGGCAATGGCGGTTAGTCAATGCCCTACTAAAAGAAGCCGAGGTGAAACAGAGATTTGAAGAAATTCTTCGGGATAGTAGAGGTCAAGATGAGCAACAATGGGGTAATTGGTGGGAGAATACGAAAAGCAGGCTTGCTGAAGTAGGAAAGAGTAGCAGTAGAAAAAAAAAATAGGATATCATAATTTTTTAAATAATGTTTGGAGGGCCCTATATAAAGGGGAGGAAGAGGATGGCATTGATAACTCAGGCCCTAAGAAGGAAATAAAAAAATTGCATAGATTCGATGCGTTTCAGAAAGAGTTAGAAGAGGAGAGTGAGATTACTCAAGTCTTCAGGAAAATGCAAGTCAATAGACAAAGAGATACTCATAGAGAATTAAGTAGCGGTGACAGTATCTGTAGGCATAGAGACGAGATTCTTGAGAGGGTAGCGGGGCATTTTGAGAATTTCTACATGAAGGATAATATAAGTGAGTACGATATTGAAAACTGGATTGGGGAAGTTCCGCTGATAGGGGAGGATACTAGAGAAGACATAAACCACCCGTTCACTGTTAGCGAGGTTTATCGGGCGATTAGTAAATTAAAGAATGGGAAAGCACCGGGGGTGGATGGCCTCACAGCAGAATTCTATAAGGAATACTGCAGTATGCTGGCCCCAATTTTGAGTATTGTATTTAATAAAATCGTCGAGGAAGGGAGGTTGGTCAACTCAATGAGACAGTGTAGAATAATACTAATTAGTAAAAAGCCGGGTAGTGTTATTAGGGATATTTCGGGGTGGCGTCCCATCACTATGTCTACTTTAGATTCTAAAATTTTGGCTTCTGTTATCAATGAAAGAATCACTAGAGGGATCAAGGATCTAATTGGGGAAAACAGACTTGTAGCATTAGGGACGGAATATATATCAGAATTTGTACTCTATCTGGGACATCATTAGATATACAGAAAAAAAGGGGAGTAAGTTGGCCTTGGTTGCTTTGGACCAAGACAAGGCGTTTGGTATTGTTTTGCATAGGGTTATTTACAAAGTCATGAAGAGGTATGGGGTACGGAATTTTTTTGATAAGAGCAATCGAAACATTGTATAGTAATGTGGAAGGGAGTATAAATATAGCGGGTTCAGTCTCCAGGCATTTCGAAATTAAGAAGGGAGTTCGACAAGGGTGCCCCTTTTCACCGCTACTTTTTGTTATGATCTTGGAGACTTTGCGAAGAAAAATTAGGAATCATGGCCAAGTTGAGGGCTTCAGAATCCCGGGGATTAGGAATGGTAGGATTAAATACCAAGAATATGCTGATGATATCACACTCTTTATGCCCGACGAGGGTAGTGTGCGGCATTTCATGGCTATTATTGATGAATACTGTAGATGTACGTGGGCGAGGGTAAACACCGAAAAGTCGCAAGTCATGGTATGGGGCAGATGGGATCTGAGAGTTTTTGGAAACTTTACAATCACTGACGGCCCGATTAAAATTCTGGTATTATACTTTGATCATAACGGGGTGCATGAAAAGACTTGGAAAGAAATTCAAAGAAAACTAGAAGTGGAAAAGGAATTTTGGAAAACCATCAAGCTGTCTAGGGTCAACAGGAGACGAATTGCCAACGCGGTTTTTGTGAGTAAAATCACATTTGCAGGTTTGGTTCACATTCCAACAAATAAGTGGATCGCAAAGTATAATGCAATAGTTCATAAATTTATTTGGTGTGGGCATGCCGGGGAAGAAGTGAGTCGTAATAGGCTTACTCGGCCAAGAGCCGAGGGGGGCTTCGCCATTAAGGCCATAGAAGATTGGTTACTTGCTGTGAGGTTCTTCAAAACCAGGGAATTTTTAATGTCAAACCACCCGGGGGGTGATTTGATTGCATATTTTACTAGTACAAGAATTAAAGATTATAATGCGCAATACGAGTACAGGGGTCCACAAGCCGAGATTCAGGATGCTAGATACCGGGTAAAGAATAAGGTTCTAAGTGCCCTAAATAAAAACACTAGCCCAACTCCACTTAATTGGCAGTCACTCTTCGAGCTTATGATTGAGGCTCCACAGATAAAACCACTAGAATTTAATACAAGCCCTACCTTTTGTAAAAGGAAAGGATGGGAGAATATCTTTTCAATAATGTGTACTCCCAATGAGAAAGATTTTCTTTGGCGCCTTGCACATGATGTGTTACTTCTAAGGCAGAAAATGGTTAGATGGGGAATAGTTAGGGACGGGAAATGTGTAATTTGTCGGGTATACCTGCAGGATAGAACTCACTTATTTTTTAACTGCATATTCGCAAAAAGGGTTTGGCGGGAAATCGCTGGGTTGATAGGAAAACCGGGAATTAGTTGCGAACAGGTTATGTTCCATTCACCGATGGAACAAAGGGGTAAAAGGGTCTACAATATATTGCTTACAGTAACTAAATTTAAGATCTGGAAGGTTAGAAATAACGCAATTTATGGGAATGATTTTGTTAGAGGGCAGCAAACTGTAATTACCACAGTTTGGAAGATTAAATGTGAAATAAGGGATCGGGTTTTTGCTGACTCCAGGAAACTTACAGTGGGAGAATTTAGAAGTAAGTAGCTATGCTGGCCGAAGATAGTGACAGGCACAAAGGGATAACTATTGTTTCCATTGGAATTGAGTTATAATGAAATAATTGGGCTCTGCATCATTCCCTCTCGGTTATCACGTTCCATTGAATTTCGCTAGGCCTTTTGTGTGTTGACGAAGTTTCTCCGAATTATCCAGGGCTGGCTTGAGCTTTGTCCCAATCGAGTTTACCTTAAACTTTGTTTTATTTTTGCAGTCGTTTGTTTTGTTTTTGTAGTTGGGACCTTGGGCTGACACCCCAGGTAAATCTAGGCGAAATTTATCCCTTTAGGAAGAATTAACTTAATCTCCGGATTAGAGAACTGCATTGTGTCTTTTTAAGTTGGGTGTTTTCACCGCCACTCCTTCGCCTCCTAATCCTTTTTAAGCATTTACCTCCAGACTACAATAGCTTTATTGGTTTAACTACAAGGGCCCTAAAACCTATACTGAAAAATCAACTTTGATTGATTTCATTATCCCAGTCATGTCCATTCGTTTAAAAATGTTCAAAATCTATTGTTTTCAAATCGCGCTTTGGTGTTTGTGTTTTGCGGCTGTAAGAGGTTCCCCCGCTCCGGCATTACGAATCTTTTTATCTTATTCTAAAATAAAAGAGTCCAATTAGGTAGAAATGCTCTCATGAAGACTTGCTTGCTTTCTTTAGCTCCGTTCTATTTAAAATCTGGATTTTTTTTTCTTTCTTTCTTCATTGGATTAGTTCTGCTGTGTTTTGGTTTTCTCAGATTTTCAATTCCGGTTGGTTTGTTGTTCTGCCTGGCGCTGACTTTTCCTTCCTATTATGCATGGACTGTTCCATGGGTGTGGGGGGACCCCGGAAAGGACTCCAGTTTAAATTTGGTGCTCTATCTCTTCTTTGCCCCGATATCCGCTCGCGGGGACTCGGGTGAGATAATCTTTTATCTCCTTTTTTATTCTTGTTGTGTTGTTTGGGTCAAAATCAACCCTCGGCGCTGCCCTGAAAAAAACCATTTTTAGGGCAGCAAAGTGGGCGTCATCACCTCTTGGGGCGCGGTGTGTAGTTGTTCGCTTGTGCCCCTTGAGGTTAAGGGGTGCGTGGTATGGTATGGCGTGCTTACCACCACCTTGACTGGGCATGCCACCCTCGATGTCGACAAAGCCGTTTTCAATGATTTTGGAAGGGTGCTTAATGTTAAGTATGAGGTTAGAAAGGAGACCAAAATATACATGAAAGGAGCCTTCTCGGGAACGAGAATTGTCACTCTTAACATTGACAAAGCCGTTCCTAATTTCATGTATGTTTCCCATTTTAGATGTATGAATGTGTACAATGGGTAGTGCCGTGTGTGCCGGCGATGTGGACACAGGGGGGACATCGCTGTTGACTGTGCTAAATACTCTTGCGAGAATTGCAGAGCTCTCGGTCATAATATCAAGGACTGTAAAAATCCTTGCGGGCAGTACAAGTCTCCACAACACAAGAGGCCAGAATGTCGTGTCCATACTTTATCCAAGATGGCCGGAGCCGGACAATCCCAGGTAAACCAAGATGATATTTTAGAGGCGCTTGACGCTACGGAGAAGGTGGGTGAAGCTTCTGAAGCTGGGGAAAATTCCTCGAGTGGCGAGGTAGTAGAGACCCACCAACTTCGTGGCTCGGGGAGTGTCCAGGAGGAAGCCGAAGGTATTTCGAATGGGGAGCAGGTAAGTGAAAGAAATGGTGAGGTGGAGAAAGTTTCTCCAAAAAATGATAATTCTTTTACCTCAGATCAACTCACGGTGGACAAGAGGGTTCGTTCACCAGAGGCTGGAGACGGTTACACTAAGGTTATCAAAAAGTCAAGGAAATTCTCTAGTGAGGATATTAAGCAAATTGCAAATCAGTTAAATGGAGTCCGTATTATTGACGAGGATGTGAAAATGGTGGGCAAAGATAGTGAGAAAATTTAGGTTTGGTCAGCTGAAAACGAAGGAGAAATTTGTGTGACTGGTGTGGATGAGAATGTGGAATTTTTCGACGGTAATGATTTCCAACTTGAAGTTGATAATGGTTTTGAAAAGGTAAAAATTGATGTCACTAGTGTATGTTATGTTCGTGATGATTATGTTTGTATTGTCGAGGAGATATGTACTCCCATCTCCTCCAAAAACAACGAAGTTGAGAGTTTTGGTGCAGTCGACAGGACTGAAATTGATGAAATCCCGAGTTTTGATAAAGCCGATCCAGCGACGGATCCAGTACAGGATCTGTTCCCGGGGCAATCCTATGACGCCGGTAGTTGGATTACGTCGGGAATGAGTGCGCAAGTTGGCAGGAAGCTTGCATCCCATAGCGGAGCTGTGGAGGTTCAGCAGCGGCCCTGGACTCCCGAAGGGAATCTGGGACGGCTTCTCCTGCGGATGCCAACGGAGTCCGAGAATGGTCCCCGCAGTGAAGCGGTGCTTGTGACCGAGTCTTCTGCGAACGGCGGTGAGGAGGCGGAAGTGCCGCGGGATGCCGCCGGTGCAGGCTGGCACTCTGTCGAAGATTGCGCGCCTGCAGGCGACGGGAGTTCGGAGGCCAAGCAGCACCCTGATACTATGGGCAATAGGGAATCCGAGCTTTCTACGGATTTTCGGGAAGAACAGTTGGCTGAGCAGATGACCGAAGATCTGGGGGCCAAGTTCAAGCGTCAGGGAAGGCGGCTGACCCAGGTCAACGTTGATGCGGCGAAGGATCTGGCCAAAATGGCGAAGTCGGGATTCGACGGGATGGAGCACGTCGTTCCGACGGTTACCGGGCATAAAAGCCGACGACGGAGAGTCAGTGCAGATACGAAGGAGACAGAGGGACGCAATAGATCGAGATCTTGAAGGTGAGTTGTCTTTTGGGTTAGGTTCCTCTCTCTTGTTTTTGAACATGGGTGTTTGTTTTATGTGGTGTTTTTTGTTAACATACTACTTCCTTTTTCAGATTAAGGTAAGTATGGCACCTAATTACCAAGGCACCGATCTGCGTATTGGCACGTTGAACTTTACGGTCTCCGCACCGTCGAAAAGCAGAAGTGGCTCGCGGGCTACTTCAGGGAGTCGGGTAATGTTTTTTATGCTGGTGCAGGAAACTCACCATAAGAAGCCCGAGCAGGTTCCGTAGGAACACCGGGCTGAATTGTAGGTATTCTCTTGGAGCGAATGGCTTCACCGGGGTGGCCATTGTCTACAAGCAGCAATACGAGGGTAGCATCACGCAGATGCAGAGTGATGGTGACAGTCGCGTGGTGGCTATTTCGTTTAATAGCGGATTGATGTCCATTAAGATGGTGTGTGTTTATGTTCCGGAGGAGGGTCCTCTTCGGAGAGAATTTTATGACCAGCTTCCGTTCTTCCTTAGAAGAAGCGAAGATTTTCTGGTCGTCGGTGGGGATTTCAACTCGGTTGTGGATAACCATATCGATCGGTTGAGTACTCACAGGTGCAGGTGGTCAGAGCCATACAGAAGGGCTCTTACGAATCTGACTAAGAACCAGCAACTTAAAGAGCTGTTAAGGCAGCTGTTCCCGCATGAGCCGTGGTTCACCTGGCACAGGAATCATTTGGCTTCAAGGATCGACATGCTGTTAGTCTCGAAGATTTGGCTGGCTTATGGGAGCCGAGGCTTTTAACCCTAACTCACAGCTGTTGTTTGTCTCTGATCACAGCGTTGTTGTGATGAACGTCTGTGTGCCGGCGCCGAGGGAGAGGAAAGCGACACGATGGCGCCTAAACGTGTCAATATTAGACGACGTTGAAGCACTGTCGCGTGTCCGTTCGATCTTGGAGGCCGGTGCAGAAACGGCCACCGATGACGAGATCAGCGGTTGGCAGAGGACGAAGGACGAGGTCCGGAGCACCTTGGTTGCTAGTAGGGGTAAGGAGTTAGCGAGAGCTAAGCGGGGGACTCAGGTTTTTCTGATGAACTTCCTGAACGCGGCTCTGAAGGGTAATGAAGACGGGTGTAACCTTGGGATCATTACCCAGATCAGGCAAGATATTTCCGATTTTTATAGAAGCATCGGCTCTGAAATTCAACTTCAAGGTGCTATTAGGAGTTTTGAGCAGGGGCGGGATATTAATCACATTTACCGGAAGTTCGAGGCGGAGCGGAAGAGGAGAACCTGGAAGTTCTTGATATTGATAGTACCGAGGTGAGGGACAATAAGCAGATCCTGCAGGAAGCTGCTAGTTATTACGGCAAACTCTTTTCCAGCGAGGAAATTGATCCTGCTGTCATGGATATGTGGTTGGAGGGTACGCCGAGAATCCCAGACGAGGACTTGGATAGTCTCGAAGAGGAATTCACGGTGTCTGAGGTGAGGGTGGCGATTCAGGCCTTTTCGCCAGTTAAGTCTCCGGGTTGTGATGGTCTCCCGTCGGAGTTTTACAAGAAGTTTGTTAATGTGTTAGCGCCCTGGCTTACCAGGGTGTATAACGAGATTGTGCAGGTGGGTCGTATGCCGGGGACCATGCGGAGGAGCATGGTCACTTTTCTGTGCCAAACCCCCGACGCCCCGTTAAGGGAGTTAAGTGGTTGGAGACCGGTGTCTCTCTCCACAGTGGACTATAAAGTCCTTGCGAAGGTCATCAATAGCAGGCTTGCTAAGGTGGCCGTTCATCTCATTGGTGCTAACCAGACGTGTGTTATCGGGGGCGCCGGATGCAATGGAATATTAGGTGCATACGAGACGATATCACTTACCTGGGCGAGAAGGGCATTAAGATGTGGCTCTTCTTGGCAGACCAGAGCAAGGCTTTCGATAGGGTATCGCACGAGTTTGTCGGAAGGTTGTTAGAAGCCCACGGCTTCGGAGTATTTGTCCGAAGTGCTATTGGGGCGTTGTACAGAGATCTCTCCGGGAGAGCCATTATTGCCGGTCGTCTCTCCCCCCTCTTTAAAGGTTCAAAGAGGAGTGAGGCAGGTACCTTGCGCAAGCTGATGATGTCTCCTTCGTCGACTCGGAAAGCAGCTTGAACGGGATGCGTGCTGCTTTCGCTGAGTACTGCATTGCGACCGGTGCCCGTCTCAATGAGGAGAAGTCGAGTGCTCTGGAGCAAATGGGAGAGGTCGGCGGTTACAGGTTTAGCTGTGACCGATGGGCCCGTTCGGATACTCGGTATCCAATTTTCGAAGGAAGGGGTCCACTTGAGCACCTGGGGTAAAGTTCTGGCGGAGATGAAGAAGGAGCAAGAACGGTGGCAGGAGGTGGGCTATTCCAGAGTGAATCGGGCCAAGTTAGCTAATGCTCTTCTGGTTTCGAAATGCACTGTTTCCGGGAAAATTGAGTCCCCCCCCCCTCCGGAAGTCTCATGAAGCAGATGGAGAGAGCGGTCTTTGGATTCATTTGGGCCGGGAAGAGGTGGCTCGGGCTGTCCTATACTGTACCAGGTCGGGGGGGGGGGGTTTGAAGTCAAGCACCTTCCGACATGGCTCAGTGCACTCTAGTTTAAGAGTGTGAAGGAAGCCCTAGTTGCCGAACACCCGTGTGGAACTTTTTATCCTATTTCACGGGGTGGGACTCGTCCAAGTACGTTCCCGGCCACAGGTTTGTTGGCCCCCGGCGCAAGAGGATGCATAGGTCTTACCAGCTTCGACGTCGCCTTCAGGACTTTGCAAAATCTGACCACGCCGGGAAGAACACGCAACAGATGTACATTGACCTGCTCCCTAGGCCTAGGGAACACGTCGTTAAAGATTTTCACGTTCCTAGGAACTCCTGTATGAGAGAGGCTTGGATGAGCATTCACTCGACTGGTGTGGACTGCAAGAAGAGGGACTTTAGGTGGCGGTTGGCCCACAATGTCCTTCCAACCATGATTAGGCAGTTTCGGTGGGGTGGCATCTCTTCTGATAGGGGCCTTTAATGTGCGGGCATTGAGGACAGGTTCCATCTCTTTTGGGCCTGCCAAATGGCGCACCGCAAGTTTGGCAGGGAATCTGGACTTGGTCTTGGCACAAAAGGCTTGACGCCCACTCCAGTTTCACAAGCCTAATGTGTTTTATGTACATCCTACCCCGGCGGCGGGAAGGGAGGTCTGGAAGAGGATAATCACCGAGGTCTGTTATAAGATGTGGAGGGAGAGGAAGAGGGTTCTGCATTCCCGGACGCCTAACTCGGGCTTCTCTGCGACAACGGTTATCCTTTAAGTCAAGTGTGATCTCCGAGACAGGGTGAGAATGGACGCCCGCACGTTGAACGGCCGAGCCTTTAGGTATCGGTGGGATACTTGGCCTCGGATTGTTACCGGGACCAAAAACAACTACACCTTTCATTGGGGTTTTAGGATAACTTACCCCCTAACTTTCGGCCCTTGAAGCCCGAGGTATCTCTCGGGGAGTGTTGGGCTTTTTCTAGTGAATGTTCTTGTGACTTGTGCTTGATGAAGGGTGTGGAGGTTAGCCTCCGACCCTTTCATCCGTGGTTAAATCTGTCTTCTCTCCGGTCAAGGTCGGCGGTGCTGGCCGCTGACCAAGACGGCAGGAGCCTGTGTGAGTCGGGGGAGTGAGTGTTTTGGTTCTGTCTCTGCTCTTTCTTTTATGATGTGGTATGAATGGATGGTATCTGAAGGGAGGGTGTTGTGTATTTGCTGCTTGTTGTGTGCCGATTTCGTGTGGAAGTGGGCCGGGGAGGCACCTGCCATGGGTCATGTGAGTGCCTTGGAGCACCCGTCGGCCCGGTGCCCTCTCTGACAGTCTCCCGTCCGGGTCGCTGTCACTTGGTCACCTCTGAAGGGGACTTTTATCCGCCTACATGGACGTTACGGGTGCACCTTCGGGCTGCTCCCGCAGTTCTAGGTGACCTCGCCGGCTCTTTGTGTGCGGGTCCTTTAGAGTTCTTCGGAGGATCTGTATGACTCGGGGTTTTTCTGGTGTTTCTTGTTGAGCCATGGTGTGAGTGTGTGTAAACATCAGTGAACCATGTCCAGATGTTTATTTTGGGGGTGGTGAACAGTGTGAAGATGTATTGCAACAAAGTTTGTGCATATGGGCGGGGACGTCGTGAGAGAGGACATTAGGGCGCTCCTTTCTCCAAGCTTCCATGATTTGGGGGTCTTATACGAAGACAAATATTTGTTTTTTATTAGAACTATTTAAAGCACGATTTGCAACGCGCAATTGCAATCGTATATCTCCTTGGGGTTTCAATCTCGGTTGAACCTTACTGAACTCCCTGCGAAGGCTTTGGTCATGCCATCTCCAACTGCAGACACAAGCCAAAATATGTAGACTGCGGCAAGGATTATTGCAGCAGGGAGTGCACGGCTGAAAAGAAGAAACAGCGCTTCTGTGTCAATTGCAGTAGCGTGGTTGCACTATTTACAAGCAGCTTGCCAACAAGCTGCAGAAAAACAACAGACAGAAACCAGAGATGAAGCAGAAGATGTTCACAAAAAGTAGGGTCCTTACTAAACCTACTACTGTTGGCCTCAAGCCGGTAAAGGAGAGTCCCCCAGATACCTCCAAGCCTTCCACCTCGGCTACAAGCCCAAGAGGAGGAAAAGGAATGTCAAAAATAACAAAACCTCTTGATCAACCAGGAACAGTTACGCTTGCCCCTCAGGAGACAACAAAAGGGGCTCCCCAACCTGCCGCTACCGATGTCACGGATCGAAAGCTGCTTGTGGAGCGCATTGATTCCTATGTCCTCAAACGTGTCCTGATTGCCTTCTGGCGGCTTAAGCCTGAGGTCCCATGACTAGTGGCGCATTATGGACAGTCTTAACGTAATGTTTTGGAATGCGAATGGCATCCGGAATAAACTTGCTGAACCTGCAAGCTTTCTGAAAGATCATGACATCGAAGTTGCTCTTATCTGTGATTCCAAACTCACATCTAAGATCAAGCGAGTCAGTGTTGCGAACTACAAGGTGTTTCGGCGCAGGACAGAGATCCGGCCCTCTACAGGCAAGCAGCAGGAAGTAATGTCATTTTAGTCAGAAATAGTTTAAGTGCATCCATCGCACCCTTCAAGGATTTTGAGGAACTGGCTATTAAGCTAAAAACAAGCTCAGGCTTTATTAAATTAGCTTCCGCTTATAACAGTTCAGGGAATGTAACTTCAGACGATTATCCTGACATCCTCTTTGGGGACCTCATTCATACTGTAGTGGCTGGTGTTGGAAACCTGAATATCCTGACTGGTTTTGTCGTTCAACTAATAGTGCAGGGGCGGCATTGTCGCAATACATTGACAAGTTGGATCTTGCAGTTGCAAGTCCGGTCCATCATACTTGCACCCCGTCACACGGGGTTGGCGATGTCATTGATTTTGCTGTCCTCCAGTTTGTGAGGCACTTTCATCAGGTCTCTGTGGTTTCTGGGCTTGATTCTGATCATGGCCCAGTCCTACTGAGATTAAACGGAGTCGCAGCCACCCGGCGGACGATGATGTATACTGATTGGAAGTTGCTCCAGGAAATTATTGGTCTGATTGATCCGCCTACGGTGGATACTACTACTCGCTCAAACGTCGACAGCGCGGAGGAAGAATTCGCTCGTTGCATACAGGCAATTTTGGATCGATGAAGGAAGAGCTCAGCTCCGGCCCAAGACCCTTATGCACTTCCTTCTAGTCTTGTTCGAATAATCCGGGAGAAGAACAAGTTCCGGAGGATCTTGCAGCTGTCGAGATCTGCCGACGACAGGGTTCACTATAACTCGTGTCGCGATCTCGTCAGGGCAGAAATCCGAGGGTTCAGAGAACCCGAATGGAACAAGTGCCTTCTCAACGCGGGTCAACCTCGTCAGGAGGATATGTGGACCATCGAAAACTCCGATGTAGTAAGACTGTCATACCGCCCATTCTCGATCCACAGGGTTTGCTGTACGGTGATGACGATAAGGCTATGGTCCTTGCTGGTGCCTTGGAGTAGCAGTTATCACCTCATGACATTCGAAATCCTAGTCCCACGGATAGGGTCATGGAGGCTTTAACTACATACCATCTTGATGATACAGACAATGTGATCTCGCCTGTTAGTTACTTCGAGGTAACTCGACACATCAAAAAGCTAATAGTGAAGAAAGCTCCCGAAAGAAATGGAGTTTCGGCAAGAGCTGTTCAACTGCTCCCTGAGAGCTGGATTCTGGTACTGGTGGAGATTTTTAACGGTTCTTTCCCGCTGAAGTTTTTCTTTAGCAACTGGAAAAGAGCAGTGGTAGTGGTGTGGCCCAAACCTGGAACCAATCATACCTTACCTGAGGATTACCGTCCAATATCTCTCTTGCCCGTCCTGGAGAGATTCATCCTCTCTAGGCGTCTGGAGTTCTGAGAAGCTAATGGTGTGATTCCTGTAGAACAGGGTGGCTTCCGGGCGAAGCATGCTACGTCCCACCAGTTGATAAGACTTACAGAATTCGTTTCTGAAAGACGTAATATGCGCGAGTATTCCACTGTTGTCTTCCTGCACAATAGCAAGGTTTTGACCGCGTTTTTCTTGATGATCTCCTACGCAAGTTGCAGGAGATTCGATGCCCTCGACCACTTGTTGAGCTGATTGGCTCGTACCTCAACTGCTGCAGTTTCATTGTTAAGATGAACGGTTAGATTTCATCGGAAAAGAAGATTTGGGCTGGCGTTTCTCAGGGTTCGGTTCTTGGACCAACGCTGTTATTCATTTATCTGCACGACTTGCCCAAACCCAAACCAAAACAAAGGCAAGTCATGATGTACGCAGATGATACAGCTGTTGTCATCAGGTTCCTGAACAAAGGCAGAGAAGGGAAGCTCCTGCATGTCTTTCTCTCTCAGCTGGAAACATACTACACTGACTGGCGGATCAAGATCAATCCGACAAAGAGCAGTACGCACTTGTTTTTCGGATCTCTCCAATAAGTATCAAAACTCGTCATGTTTCGAGAGACAATCTCCTAGGCTACCTCCACCAAGTGGCTAGAGCTCCAACTACATTGTCGACTTTCGTGGGCGGCGAACACAAGCTACCGTACGAATAAAGCTAGACAATGCCTTGGGCAGCTAGCTCCACTGCTCCACCAGAGAAGCTTCCTTACAACACGGCACAAAGTACTGCTGTACAAGACGGTCGTCAGACCGGTGCTTACTTACGCTTCCTCTATCTGGATTGGTATTAGTAGTAATCAGCGAGAGATAATCGAGAGGGTTCAGAGTCGAGCACTTCGAATGATCACTGGGGCTCCCCCTTGGACCCCTCTTCGGAACCTGAGGAACAGACTTGGAATCCAGAAGGTACATGAGTTTTCCACCAGACACGCCAAAAGGTTCTTCAAGAAAGCGGAAACCCACCCTAATGGACTTGTTAGGCGCGTTGTTGATTGCAATCCCAGCGATTTCCTTAGGTGTCCCAGAACTAAGGCGGTGATCGTTGACTCCTCTTGACAGAAAGAGTAAGTATGTGAACACTGGTGGGGGTTAGAGCGACCTCCCTCCCTATTTTTCAGATTAGCATCGAGGTAGTAAAAATGGATTCTCCTCGGGCATTTAGATTTGATATCGTTGAGTTTCAGTCACTAAATGGTGAGTCGGCGGCTGGGAGGTTTTGCGGTTCTCTGTGATGTTGTGCGGGGCTTCGTTCACTATGCCCCCCTTCTTCGGAACATCCGGTTTTCAAAAACTGACGAAAGTAGCTAGGTATTTGTTATTCTATTCTCTCCAAGGTTTTTGCAGTGGACGGACATGCAATTAAAACGTCAAACCGTAGCCGTCTGTATGCTCTTTTTATCTTTTTTTGTTTTTCAAGAGTTTACAACTCAGATCAGATCATATGTAGAGGATTTTATGAAGGCGGTGTCTTACCCCAGGTCTTAAACAACCCTTAGAAATGGGAAGCTAGGATTTTGGGGTTAGAGTACCCGATAGGAAAGTGACACGAAAGCGAGGTAGAAAGGGGGAGGAAGACGCCCTTATTTATTACCGAGGCAAAAGTACCCGGGATCCGACGGCATAACGTGCCCATCCAGTTGCGTAACCATGTTTCAAAATCTGGGGGGGGGGTGTCGATCACACATACACACATTATTTATATTCATGCATATATATATGAGGACCCCGACTCTAAAAATCTGCCCACCCCCATAGAGGTTACGCCTATGTGCCCATCCGACTGACATTTAGTTTTTCGAACGTTCGTACATTCCTGGGATCAAGACTGAGGTTTCTCCGTGGCTATCACGAACGTTGAACACTAGCTTACAACACAGATGAGATCATATGCAGAGGATTTGGGGAATTTAGTGTCTGACCTGAGGTATTAAACAACCCTTAGAAATAGGAAGCTAGGAGATTTGTGCTAGACTGCCCGATAGGAAAGTGATACGGAAGAGAGGTAAAAAGACGGGACTGTTCCAAATATACGTGCTTGAAATGTAAGAGGAATAAACCCATAAAGGAGAGTTTACTTCACTTGGTTTAAATACAATTATCACGTTAATGAATGACCATTCGAGAATTGTATGTTTTTGAATTGTTGCACTTTTGGTAAAATTGCAATCGATTTAGGATCTCAACTCACAAAGAACAGTGTTTCACGTTGCAGAGTTTCTTAATGGCCCAGCAAGGTGGTAGCGAGAAAGAATTATCAGGGGCTATGGCTTGTGTGTGTGTGGGGGGGGGCGGGTTAGAGAGGTAGTTCTGAATTTGAAAATTATATTTCACGGTACGTTATACATACGTTGAGTTTTTGCTCTATTACATTTCGTTTGCACGCGAAATTCTTCTATTTAATACTCTCGATTTCTTGTAACACTGCCTTATTACATTCTATATTAGTTACAAAAAATTTTAAATTCATAAAACAATTGTTTTAGTTTTAAGGGGTCTTTTAAATCTTCAAAAGCCACCTCTGACAACGGCCCTGTTCAGCAGATCAGATTGTAGTACACATTGATTATGAAACAGAGGAAGAAATGAGGCAGCAATGAAAAAGGAACAGCTGCTTTTATTATACATGATATCACGCATCTGTTCTTCTTTAACAGAGCAGACTGCAATTGATTTAGGATTTCAAAACTCCCAACTACTACAGTTTCGTGTTAGTGTTGTTCATTTTGTGCCAGTCAAAGTGTTGCAGGGTACACTGTAAATAAGTGGAGCGCATTGGGTGGCGACGAGCGATGGAAAAGCGAATGTTAACGTTCGTGATTCAAGATCTGATCATTCATCACGCACTGGTCTTCATTAGCCGAAAGTACGGCAATCGATTTAGAAGCTGAAACCCACAACTAGCACAGTTTCATGTTAGAGTTTAACATATTGTACCTAATCAGATTATAGAAGGCATGCAGCATAAATAAGTGGAAAGTATAGGTTGGCGACGAACGATGGAACAGGTAAAGTTAATATTCATGAATCAGGATCAGAGTTTTCATCATGTCTCCGTTAACAGAGAAAACATTCACTTTAAAAACTAAAAATACACAACTAGTACAGTTTCATGCTACAGTTAGAAACATTGTGCAAGCTCAGAAATTTGCAGGCGTGCAGTAGAAACCAGCAGAATGAATAGGGTGGCGACAAACGATGGAACAGCCAAGAGTAAACTCTATAGTCCTCTTGGCTGTTCCATGCTACGGTCCTCATGGTGAAAAGAGCCCCTAGACTTAACAAAGGGATTATTCAAAGTTTTTGATTTTACTAGATTTAAGTCAGATTTGGATGAAGTTTTAAAAATAAAAGCAGTCTTTGTCTCTTTTTAATTTTTAGGTAGTAGGTAAAATCTTTAGAAATCATTTTCGTTGAGTTTGTTGATAAAAACTGGATGACGAGAAATCAGATGTTCAAGAGCTTGTAATAGTTTCCATACCTGTATGTTAAAAATAGAATACAAAACAAATATTACTTGTAGTTCAATTAGTGGATGTTTCATACCAATACGGTTAAGGTGTTATGTGCTTGATCAGAACTAACACAACGCCTCTTCGACCACGTGAAGCTTCACTTGCCATTTTCTCGCGGAAGAATACAAGAGACACAGGGAAATTTCTTGCCAGAAAAGCATGTTAATTTTTAGTGCCACCTGCCAGACAATAGTGCCTCATTTCTGTCGCAGTTTGTCACAACAAATGGTGACAATTACTTCAATCTTACGAATATGATTCCGTGATACGAAATAGAAAGTATGCAGATTTCTGTCTTTTTTCTAGAAAAGTGTTAAAGTACATGTCTCCAACGGAAGTTGCATGGCAGCTGAAAATTAACGTTTTGCTCCTCTCTTTGAATGAACTGCGACTGCTTGCTTCGCAGTTCATTCAAATTGGATTGCAGAAGGGATAAAAAAAAATAAAACGTCGAAGCAGAAGTGTCCTCATACATTGCGCATACAGAATCAGACGCGAAAAAACCTAGGAATTGTCAGACTGCGATGTTAAATATTGAGACAGAGATGATGAGCTATTTACTTCGGTTAATGTTTACTTTAGCGTCCTAAATTATTTCTTAGGAAAAATTTAATTGTGTCGGAAAAGTGAGACGTACAATTTTTTAAGCATGCAAAATAATGGGGAATGGTGCAATAATATAGTATTTGTACAGAGCAGGAAAGAATTTTACCGAAGTATTGTTCTGCGATTACGATGGTGTAGAAGAGTACGTGCGGTAAACCTAGGAAGACGGAGCTGTGACGGCCTCAAGGTGCAGTTCGATAAAAGGAAGCTTCGTTGAGAAGGGCATGTTACGGGCGGAAGAATATTGCAGGAAGCGGTTGTAATCGAAGCGTCTTGTAGGAATACGCTGAAGGAAAGAGGTCCGCTTTACGCAGCATTGTAAGTGGTGTTAGTAGCTTTTTCAAAACCGTTAGTAGCTCTTTCTGAAGTCGTGAGTCTCCATATTTCATTTCGGGTTTCGTGAGGGTTTAAAGTTTCATTATCCGGCGCAATACGGCAACCAGCTCTTGGCCTCCCTGCCATACAATGATACAGTGGCATACGCAGGGGGGGGTTAACCCCTTACTTGAGGGCAGACGGAGCACGAATTTAGATTTAGAGCGATATATATGTGTATACGAGGCTTTCACCAATGAACCAACCGCATGGATACCCCCTCCTATAAGAAATTTCTGACTAAGCTACTGCTACGATTTCTAATTTGAAGAAACTCCTTCATTTTCAAAACTATCCGTTTCAGGATGAAATAATGTGAGCGAAGATGTACGGAATAACAGCACAACTACAAATGAATTGATTGAAGAAATGAAATAGCCATGTACATCTTTTTTTTTTTTTTTTTTTTGATTGGAGGTTTAACGACTACCGTGAGCAACTCAATGGGCTATAAGCAGTCGTCCGTCCCTAATTGAGGGTCACCGGTTCCAGGGAATCGAAAGCCAGTGCCGTAAGACAAAACACAACATCCATGCCTGACCGGGATTCGAACCCGGACCCCTTACGGACGAATGATCAGAGGCAAGCGTCTTAGACCACTGCGCCACCGGGGCGGCCCATGTACATCTTCGAAAACATAATCAAAACTTACAATTCAAACTGAACCAAAACTTCTGTCATACATGAAAACATTTACATTCCTTCATTTCTTTCCATTGGGAGACATTGAGAACTAATAGTGACGACATTCCGCACATGTTTTTCCCAGAAATTAATAAAACATCTCTGAACTACTTCTACTTGCACACTATTACCCGACGCATCACACTCCTCTGAAAAATACACCCCAGTGTTGTATTCTTCCGCGCGTTCACCGACGCTTCAGGTCGTGGCCGTTAGAATCGCTTCACTTTCCCGCACCAAATGCTGCAAACCATCATACACGTAGATAAATACTTCCGAAAAATTATTTCCATTTATCTAAAATTACTATTATTTTGCATGCTTAAAAAATTGTACGTCGCACTTTTTCTTACAGAGTTAAACTTTTCCAACGAAATAATTTAAGACGCTTATGTACACATTTACTCTATTTTCTTATCGCAGCATTACCAAATGGAAATTTTTCCTAGCAAGAACGTTCCCCCTTTCTGTTCTACTTGTCGGCCAGCTAAATGTCCGCCTGAACGAGACCATTGTTTTAGCGAAGCAAAGCTTGACGTCGCCTCCACTGCGTTATATCAGGCCTGCCGCAGCTTCTGTTCACAGCGTCGTGCTTACATGTAAATTTTACTGAGAAATCTTTGAAATGTACTATACAGATGACTTTTTTCACCCTTTGCCATCAAATTGCTTACTTTAAAATCTGTACGTCTTACTTTTTCACCATCTTTCAACATTTCCGACGAAATAATTTAGGACGCAAAACCAAAACGCTAATTACATCAGACCGTTTGCAATGTAAAGGATCAAGACAAGGGGCTTAAAAAAAGAATTATCTGTTTGTAAGTATATGAATTTTAAGCACATGGATTGCAAAGAATTAGTTCAAATTAGTTTTTAAGGATTACATTTACACATCTAATTTATCAGAAGCAGCAAGGAAAAGTTGCAGCTGAGCCTACAGAAAACCGCTCGCAGTGTTTTATGATTAATAAGCATGTGCACAATTATTAGGAACTTCTGTTTACGGGCGTTCGCTTCCGCGATTGGAGTGCTATGTTGTGAGTGAATGCATAGTTTACCAGTGATACATGTTTCCGTACGTTGTTTCAAATCCGATAGATGTCACTGTGCGCTCCAATGGATTTTGATGATTGATAGTCTACGTCCATCTTTTACATAACTTCAAGCATAACTATGTCTGCCACATTAATTTTGGAAACATTTATATTATGCGGTGCCGAAACTTGCAGTCCAAAGTAAAAAGCATGCAAATGATGTTTTAAAAATCAGAAAAAAAGAACGTTACTTAAAGACTAAAAAAAGTAATATTATCCTCCCTACGTTTATATATTCGATTTGATTTCACCTAAATAAATTTTGGAACAATTTTTCTGAATAGAAAGCATTTGAACTTTACATGATCATTCTAAAAATCGATCATTTCATACTGCACAGGAATGGTAAAACTTTCCGTAAATGTGTACTCTAGCGTCCTAAATTATTTTGTTGAAAAAATTTTACTGGGGGGAAAAGTGCGACGTACAATATTTTAAGGGTGCAAAATAAAGGGAATGATGCAAAAAT
This sequence comes from Macrothele yani, assembly GCA_039090855.1. Taxonomy (NCBI): domain Eukaryota; kingdom Metazoa; phylum Arthropoda; class Arachnida; order Araneae; family Macrothelidae; genus Macrothele; species Macrothele yani. The sequence continues at coordinate 58,704,007 of CM077034.1, forward strand.
ATAGTATTTTTTACATGAAAGGAAATAATTTTCCTCAAGAACTTACCTGCGACTCTGAAGGCTCCGAAGAATACGTGCGGTGGGCTTAAGATGATGGAACGGCGACGGCGTGAAGGTTGTTTCCGGTTAATGGAAGCGTCGTTGAGAACGGCAAGTTACGGGCGGAAGAATACACCACGAAGCGGTTCAGCAGCACGTAGTCATTGAAAAGGGTTGCAGTAATACGCTGAAGGAAGAGGTCGGTTTTATGATGCATTGTAATTTCCTTTTTTCAAGGGTAATTTTGCGAAATTGTAATTAGAAAATTTCCAAGTATTGTTCAATCTGTGAATAGTGTCCTGAACATAAATTCACACATGTAAGAGCGAAAAGTCCTCTTCGTGCTCCGAATTGGCGTCGCAGCTTTCTCATCAAACGCATACACAAGTTTCCCACATTCTGTGTGTGAATGTTAGGATCCAGTGGATTAACAACATTGTCGCTATGGATCACAACGGAATGAGTGTAAATTCCAGTGCTTAAATTAGCAAGGCCTGCGTAAGCTGCCCATACGTCTGAAATAATGTTAGTCCAAGGCAGGATGTGCTGCGTAACCAAGCGCCTGAAGAGTCCTGCTTTTACGATTTCCGACCTCCAACAAGATGCACTTCCCGGTGTTCCTTCCAATTCCACCGAAAAGCCAGTGTCCTATCTTGTACCGTCCTCTGTTGTATTTTCTGTGGAAGAAATGTTTAATCAATTTCCACAATAATGGGCTCGCCGTTGTCATCAAATCCTTCAATGGGTTCCACATTGTGACGTAGGTAATTGTCGTACTCCTCCCTACAGAAATTGCGCCAATCTACGGTGGATTTTTTCCCCACAACAACTTCGTGGTGAATACGTTTCTGTGAATAATATTTCGTCCAACAATACGCCATTACGGCTAATTTCTTCAAAGACAAATGGCATTATCCTGGAAACGAAGAAATTCGAATACTTTTAGAGAATTGACACCTAGAATATTTCCAGCGTTTGTGATCAATTCCTTGGGAATAACGGACCAGCCTACATTCTTCACCACATTGTGAACACATACATGAATTTCTGAGGAGCCGTTTCAGCGCAAGCCATTTCGTAGCTTTTTCCACAGTGTTAGTAACTGTCTCAAAACTTGTTAGTCTCCGTACTTCATTGCGGATTTGGTCAGGGCCTAAAATTTCATCATTCCCCACAATTCGAGGCGCAGCTCCAGGCCTCCCTGCCATAGTACTATTCCTGATTTTAAGAAAATCGTTTATTTTTAACTATTTCCGTTTCACGAGTTAAAAACAGGAGCAACGATGGACGGAATAACAGCAGAAGTACAAATTAATTGCTTGAAGAAATCACCTACCCCTTAACATCTCCGAAACCATAACAAAAACTTGGGGTTCAATCGGAACCAAAACTTACGGAAAACTTCTTCCGCACATTATTTCATTTACATTGCTTTATTTATTTACATTCCCACACATTTTGACAATAATAACAAAAACATTTACCACATTTCTTAATTAATACTTAATGAAATATTGGTTAACTACTTCTTCTTGCACACGACGCATAACACTCCTCCCAGGCATACACCCCACTCTTGTTGTATCCTTCCACGCTTTCAATACCAACTGTTTCTCCAGACGCAGGAAGTCTTAACGTCGTGGCCGATAGCGCCGCTTCAGCCTCCCGCAACAACTGCTGCATGCCATCGTCCTCGCAGGTAAATTCTTCGGAAAAATTATTTCTATTCATGTAAAAATACTTTAGTTTTGCATCTTTCCACATTATTTTGCGTGCTTAAAATATTAGTACTTCGCATTCTTCCCCCCCCCAGTTAAATTTTTCCGACGAAATCATTTAGGACGCTAAAGTACACATTTACCACTTTTCACCACTATCACAAACGTACGAATTTTCCTTTGATGAAATCTGCTTACTTTCCGTTATTTTATTTACATTCTCCAGACAGCTTAATACACAAAATATCTTTGATAAATGAGCGCAAATACATACTTATGGTGTGTGATGTAACAGAGAAAACAGCAGGTAATCCTACTTCTCTAAATTGGACAATCCCCCCCCCCCCCAAAAAAAAGCACTTTGTTGTCCACAATCTGTTCTTTCTACAAAACCATCGAATCTGATAAATAGAACAAAAAACATGATTAGTTAACACTGATAATAAATATGAAGAAAACAATTTTTAAAAATTTATGTGCAGCAATCATAATGTGTATCTTCCCATATTATGGAACAGTAAACACGTGGCATTAAAACTTTTACGGTACTCATTTTTTTTTTACATTTAAAGGCAGGATATTCAGGGAAGGTGATTTTCTAACTTAGAACTACATTATGCGCTTGTAATGAGTAGTAGATGAACGGTTTTTGAAATCTTGTGTATGTATTTCGAAATATTGTACTAAGGTGAAGAAAGCAAATGGTGTAAGATTAACTTTGAAAATTTTAAAAAACACTGACGTGCGGTTTCTTTTTGGAGAAAAATTTGTACATAAAATAAACTAAACGAATGAGGTTAACATCGGTCACTTGAAAATTTCACACAATTTTCTCTCGAAAACGGTAACCGGGCATGGTTACTGGGCGTTTGACAAACAAAACAAATTCTGTGTCTTCAGGACCGTAGGGTAATAGCTCCTACGTTTTGTTTTTTTTTAATTTCAATTTTCTGACTCAAAAGTAAACAACATGACGACAGCTTAGCAATGTTTCTGCCGGATCACGGCCCGACTCGAACAAGCTTAGCAACCTTGCCACATGCGCAAAAGAACAATGGGTCGTCAGGAATCACGCCCACTTTTCTAGTTCAAAGCTTTGACGTCTTGGGGCGCTGAAACTCTACTGTTATTCTCATCTATCCGCGCGTGATTCGTAAGAAATTGCTAATACAAGTGGAGATTTACTTACTCATTTGTGACTATTTTTTAGTTTCGCGTGTGTGAATTCTTTCCATTTTTCTTGCTAAAAGCATTATTGTTTACTGCTGCATTCCTTTTTGCACATCTGATCATGGAAAAATGAGTGGACAAAAGGAACAAACTGTTATGGCAATGTGCTACATCTAATGTATGCAGTACTGCTCCTTGTGAGCGTGGCTTTTCAGAATGTACCTCAAAATGAGTAATCGGGCAGATCTGAATAGTGACTCTTTGAATTACTTAATAATGATCAGATTCAATGGCCCTTCAATTGAAGATTTTGATCCTCAAAATGCTATTTGATTGTGGTGGGTAGATACCTATGATGGGAAGATCAGACAGGGTGCGTACATATCAGCGGTAAACTGTATCAACATTATTAGTGCCATTTTATGTATGTATATTCTGGTTTTTGTCCCTTTGTTTTAAATATTTTTAAAGAAATAGTAAAACTTCCACATTCGGCCCAATAATAGTTTTATGAAGCGCCGATAGATGGCGACACGTTATCGCTACATCGTGAAGCGTTACGTTGTGAGAGTAGCAAGGGAAGTGAATAATATGCATGAAAGGTGGCGCTTAAAAGGAAATTTTTGAATCGTGTTGTGGCATACGTGTGAAATATTTATTTTCACGGAACAATATGAAACTGTGTAGCTAGCAGAATAAAAGCAAGGAAAGTTTTATCTGCTAAGGATGAACTGTCTGATCGCAGGAATCAGGACTTCAAAGCATTGTTCAGTGGAAAGACGGCAATTCCGTCGCAATAAATATTCGAGAATATGGTCTCCCAAGTACATTTACATTGCGAGGCTGCCATAAACCGTGCGACTAGTTGTCTGCAAAACGAATACCAGTCGCTAAGTGTCTCAGTGGATGTGGCCATGTGAGGTTTCTTCAATCGCTTCATCGTAAGACAATCCTTGGCGAAAACATACGTGATAATCATCACTCTATCAATAGGAATCTCAGCATAAAAAAAAACACGTACCAAGTGTGCGGGAAGAGTACTCATCATTCCCTGAAGCGTACTTCTTCCGACACATGAATTGTCCTAAACGATGAGACGCATCGACACATAGTCATGAGATGGCTGAAGGCATTTTACGTGCGAGAAGAGCAATGCCGAGGAAAGTTGAAGTGCTACCGAGGCGCCATCTATTATTGTTTTCGGAACTAGCGGGGCCGAACGTGGAAGTTTAGCCCAGAAATTTCCTGTTTCAAATGTTTAAAATTTTTTTATCGTAATATATATATATGTGTAAGTGCGATGCCATGAATATTACGATACAAATCTTTAAAAGACATAAAATATGATATTCCTGCACCATTTGTCCTTAATGTTTATACTCTAAAATCTGTTCGTCGCACTTTTTTCCAGGTTCTTAAATTTTTCCGACGAAATAATTTAAGACGCTGATCTACACATTTACCAAAATCTCAACCCTTGATCGTTGAAGAATAATGGAGGAATGAGATTTACACATAAATTACAACAGTTCATACAGAAAAAATATCTTCCTCAAGTACTACGAATTCAGAATGTAAATATTCATCTTGTTCACGTGAAATTGAATATAAATAAAATCTCAAATGTAAATTATAAGAAATCGGTTAGTTTATGCGAACTACGTCAATAGATGGCGCTGCGTCCAATCTCCTCTTTTCTGTCCTCGCTGTTTTTGCTTAATGTTGCTGCCTGATAGGATCCCACGCCAATTCTTAAAGATAACGTAAAACAGGCGTCACTCTCTTCAGGAAAGTTAATATTCAGGAGCAAAACACGTTAGGGGGACTGCGGCAGTGAAGTTTTTCTTTGATTCCTGCTTTTTTCCCGATTCGACAGGCCGCTCAGAGCAAAGCTTTACCACACGCTCGATCGTGTAGGGCCGTGCTCTTGTATCCGCTTTTCTTGGGGGTTAGTCTGGTGTTGCCTATCGGGCCCTGGTGGGAGTGAAAAGCAAGTCGCTTTGCTGAGGAGGATGTGACAGCTATAACTTCTGCCTTCGAAGGCAGAAGTCATAGCTATCGGAGTAAGTTGAACACCTTCGCACGTAATTTATTTTTTTTACACAACTCAGAACGTTATATATATCGTAGCAAGTAACGTTTTTGTTTATTTTATCGGAAGGCGTAAATAATAGAAAGAGAAAAATTATAAATATACCTGTATAGCTAAAAAGGAAAAAGATATTCACTAGATATTGACATCGTCGTGCTACGTTTTTCAACGGCAGAATTCATCAATTTGGTTTTCTTTTGATTTGCTTTTTTTTCCGACACTAAATCTTTGTTGTGATTAATATACCGAATTCTGATAAATGTTCGTATGGGTGCAATAAATTTTCACAGCTTCTTTTCAATTGCCGGGAAATTTTTCTTCTATTACAGTTTTTAATTTTGGAAATATGCCTTTCTCTCTGGAAATCTCTGTCTTGTGAATTGATTTAAAAATTATTTCAAATTGATCGACCGTTCTCACAAACTTTGAAGAAGGCACCGTTAGTCCCCCCGAGTGATAAAGTTTTAATCCAATGAGCAGGTGGGAAATCTTCGGCATTTCTAGAAATTGTTCCGAGGGAGGGATCTTCATCACATACGCGATAGGCAATATAACCTGCGACATAACTCTGAGATTGTTCATCAGCATTACATTGCTCATCTTGAACTGTTTTAAGTATGTCGTCGTCCCAATTTTGCGGCCATGGCTCAGTACAAATTTTTCTAAAGCTTCTAAGTCATCTGCGTTTATTTCTCCAGACTCTTCAACAAGAATATCTTGATTGTCAGCTGTGGTGAAAGCTTCTTTTAGTAGCTCTGCTGTCAAATATATTTGGAGAGTTTTATCTTCTTGACACTCTATATTAACTTTTTTGGACAAATTAGGCAATTTATTTGCCAGCAATATGTGTTTTAACTAATAAATTCCGTAGGTGAGGGGTGGTCATAAAACGTACCTATGCCTCTTATTTGACTGAACAAAACTCTCCAGGGCATTTTGAGTCAACCGAGTAGTTAAAATGTAACGGACTCCACGAAGCGTTAAATCCTAGTAGAGACTGAGAAGAAAAGAAATTGAGATAAAAATGCCTTTTTGGAAATTCAGTATTTGTTTTCTCCCCATTACTCTGATATTCAGTATTTTAGACTTCATTTTGTTCAGAATTTCCTTTTGTTGTTTAAAAAAAGGGGTTAATATCAAAACATGCTTTTAGAGGTTTGCTTTTCTCAGGGTGTGGGTAACTGTTATTCATAACGTCAAAAAATGAATCTACTAAATTGAAGAAAACTGCAGCGCTTTTATGCTCTGATAGATATTCAATACCCTTTGCAGTGGTGGCTGAAAACAAAAGTTTTGCTGGGCTTACTTTTTGCCTCTCGTTTCCTTTGATTGCTATATAGCACGGCTGCAATTTAGGACACAACTTTTTCTCTCCAGAATCCTTCTCGAAAACTTCTTTGATGCTGCCAGTTTGGAGCACAGATTCGTCCTGCAAGACTAGCTTATGATCTATGAAATGATTGCGTAAAATTTTTAAACAGTGATGAAGGTCTGCTAAAATCCAAATCTTAGAACTATCGTCCAGCGGATGATTAAAAAATGATTTTTCGGGAGAAATTAATAGTTCCTTCCACAAGGTCATACAACCACCTAAATCGGAAACAATCGATTTTACTATAATTCCTGTTTTTTCAGGTTTACAATTATCTCAAGCAGAAGACTTTTATTCATTGTACGTTGAAAGTCAAAAGATACGGGTTGTTTCCAGGAAGACAATATTCCTCTAGACAAAACAACTAGCACCTTTGAGTACGTACCTAAAAAACCTGGTCCATTCCTGTATCGTAACACACTTTACTATCAACGTGTACTTCATTAAAGCTTAAGACGCAGAATTTGTCATTTTCGGAAAGGGTTTCCCTATTTTTCCTCATAAGGAGCCAAACAATATACAGAATTCCATGATGACACCTAAATTTGAAACACCATCGATTTAACGTGCACGTTGGCAAAGGAATAGTTCCTCTAGATATGTCTTCTTCTGTCGTTTTTAATAATTTTTTGTGTTGCGAAGAACTTTATCTGTGTTTTTTAAACAATTTTCTTGAGGTTCATTTCCATCTGTTCAGGTATATTCTTTTTATGGTAGCTTTTGAAAGTGCTTTTCGAATCAGAACAATTTCTGCTCTCTTATTTCGTATACTGATATTTTTTTGACGCAAAACTCGAACAGTGTTTTTGTGTTTGCTTTTCAAGATACGTATGTCTCGTTCCAGTTCATCAAGTTTCTCGGTGATAATTTTGTTGTGACTTCTAACCTTTGAGCAAGAGATGCACTGAACTGATGCACACTTTGCTTCTGAATATCCATTGTCACAATTACAAGCGACTTCATCGATGTGTAACTTTTCAGGACTTGGCTCCGGAGTTCGATTCATTGCCATTATACGGATATTTGTCTTACTTCTTTTACACTGAAGTGCAATTGAATTAGATACACCTGGCGTTATGCATATATGGCGCTGTGGGCGGCCCTGTAAACGAAAACGACATGACGTATGCAGCGATTTGACAATATAAGGAATGTAGCGACGGGAATCAGTAAGAGTCGGACGCAGTATGGGTAAGACGAGGGATCTAAGAGCATTTGATCGTGGGCAAATTGTCGGGGCCCGACAAACGGGTTACTCTATCTCGGAAGTAGCTCAGGCCCTGGGATTTTCACGAGCCACTGTGTCACGTGTGCACCGTGAATACATTGAACCAGGTAAAACCATCCCTGCAAGGGCCAAATACCGTAGACAACAGCGTGTGGATGAGCGGGGTCATCGTCGGCCAGCTCGCTCTGTAAAAGCGGATAGACGTGCCGCTGTGCAAGAAATCACTCGGCAATTTAACGCTGGTTCACAAAAACCTGTAAGCAGCCACACTATCCAGAACCATCTCCTCGCTATGAGGTGCAGAAACCATCGTCCCACGAGGGTACCGATGCTGACCGCACATCACAAGGTGCAAAGATTAGCATGACCGCTGGAACATCGCCACTGGACCCTAGACATGTGGAAAACTGCTGCCTGGAGTGATGAGTCGAGATTTACGTTGGTACATGCGGATGGCTGAATACGAGTACGGCGCAAACCACATGAAGCGATGGATCTTTCTTGCCAGCAGGGTACTCTTCAAAGTGGTAGGGGTGGCATTCTCGTCTAGGGACTGTTTACGTGGACTAAAATGGGACCCCTGGTACGTTTGACATCGTCCGTCACAGGTCAACATTACCCGGATATCCTGGATGACCATTTGCTCCCGTTTTTCGTCTTCAACATCCCACTGGGGATCCCATCCTGCAAAAAGACAATGCACCGTGCCATCGGTCCCGAATTGCATCCGAATGGTTGGTAAACACTCCAACGACGTGACGTCGCTTCCTTTGCCAGCTAGGTCCCCTAACCTTAAACCCATCGAGCACATCTGTGATGCCATCGAGAGAGATGTTCGAGGCTCTGACTCCCCTTAATCAAACCTTTGGGAACTGAGGCAGCTTGTTCAGGGGTCGTGGATCCGTATGGCTCCCCAATGCTTCCGGTGTCATGTCGAGTCCATACCGAGACGTTTGCCGCCCTCATCAGGACGAAAGGTGGTGCTGCTCGTTAGTAGACAAGTGTCTCTAATTCAACTGCTATTCAGTGTATGTTCTCGGTTTGTATGTAATGTTGATTCTTCATTCGAAAAATTCCAACTGAGAACAGCTGTGGGTGTCAGATTTTCTTTTTTTTTTTTCGAGAAGACCAAGCATTCGATTTTGCATGTTATCTTTGTAGTCTGAATTTTGGAAGTGATCACTACATATTCCTTCACTTCCAACTTTAAACTTGTCAGCACGCTTACGCTTAACAATCCATTCTTTTAACACATTAACATTTGAAGGGAAATATGGTAAATTACGCGACGTTCTCTTGTTTTCTTATGCGTATTTGTACAATTAGCGGCAGCACAGGATGAAGAAATGTTCCGTATTGCTTTCAATGAAAACAAATAGCCGTTGAATTTTAGTTAAAATAAAATTTACATCAGGAAAAAATAGACGTTAATAAACAACTACATAAACCATTACCAGTAAATGGAGAGCAACAGAAATAAACTGCACAGAACGACTGGAATGTCATGAAGGTCACCATACTACTGCCCTGAGTTAAAACCGCTTGGAGAGGTTTTTACTCAGGGCAGGAGTATGGTGACCTTCGTGACAGGGGTTTTTGCCTGAGTTGGCACAGGTGTCAGTGAGTGTCATCGCAGTGACGCCACAGCGCCTTCAAAATCCTCTCGGTCGGAGCACGAAAGTGAGACCGCAAGACAAAAGGATGAGCCAGCCCTTATCCTCGTTTAAATGCGGCGTGGTGAACAGTGTGCAGCAAAGTTCGTGCATGGGTGAGGGGACGTCGTGCCAGAGCACATTAGGGTGCTCCCGTCTTCCAGCCTACATGATTTGGGGGTCATATACGAAGACAAAAAAAAGTCAGTCTTTGGCGAGTTTTTTTGAAATGTTTCGTCCCTGAATTTTGCACCATAATATTTACGTTAATTAAAGAAATAGCCTGGCAATTTTTAACGTAGCTTTAAATGAAAACTTAAACCTCAATAAAATTTTTGGTATGCTTTAAATAAAAGAGTAAATATAATTTAAAAGGCTGATTAAGGACCTTTCGGTCCCTAAGAATGTAATACTATATAGTGAGTCAAGAAAAGTTCAGCAGCGACACCATTTTTTGATATCTGAAAGGCAACGTTGTAGCTCACAAAACATTCATTTTGTAAACATCTCAGTGTTGTTCCAATTTTATTCATTATCCCGATGATCTGTTACTAATCGCTGATCATTAAACACACAATTAATGCACTCATAAACCATCTGCCGTTACCTTCTGACGAAAGGGGACGAATGGTATACTTAAGTAGCTAGCTGCCACGAACGTACAAATGACTCATTAAACACAAATGACTCATTAAACAAACAAAAAATTACATTTTAAATGGGAATGTAAAATAGAATATACTTATACAATTTTTTAGCATCCAGTAGTTCTCTTTAATAAAAAAATATAAGTTTAAATCTAAATTAGGGCTCTTTGAATTGTAGTTACTATAAATTTCAAAAAAAAAAGATATATAATTATATATAAGTCAAAAGTTCAGTTAGTCACTTGAAATAAAAAAATTCCGTTGTTTTATGTTACCACTTTCTGAGTGGAAACTAGACGAAAATAAAGTTCCGACGGCGGGCAGGGAGGTCAACAGGGTTCTGCATTATCAGACGGCTAAGTCGGGCTTCCTTCCGACAACGGTTATCCTTCAAGTCAAGTGTGAGCTCCGAGAGTGGACGCCCGAACTGTGACCGACCGAGCCTTTAGGTATCGGTGTGGGACCAAGAACAACCACACCTTTCATTGGGGTAACATATCCCCTTAGTTTCAGCCTTTGAAGTACGAGGGTTCTCTCTGGGAGTGTTGGGCTTTTTCTAGTGTTATGTGTTTGTGACTTGTGTTTGCTGAAGGTTGTGAAGGTTAGCCTCCGATCCTTTTATCGGTAGTTTAATGTCTTCTCTCCGGTCGACGTTGGCGGTGCTGGCCGCTGACAGAGACTTCAGGAGTCTGCTTGAGTCGGGGTGGTGGTGAGTGTTTTGGTTCTGTCTATGCTCTTTATCTCATGGTGTGGTGTGAATGGATGGTATCTGAAGGGAGGGTGTTGTGTATTTGCTGCTTGTGGTGTGCCGGTTCCGTGTGTATGTGGGCCGGAAGGCACCTGCGATGGGTCATGTGAGTGCCTTGATGCACCTGTCTGCTCGGTGTCCTCTCTGACAGTCTCTCGTCCGGGTCGCTGTCACCTGGTCACCTCTGAAGGGGACTTTTGTTCACCTACATGGACGTTCCTGGTGTAACTTCGGGTTGCACCAGACGTTCTGGGTGACCTCTCCACCATTTTGTGTGCGGGTCGTTTCGAGTTCTTCGGTGGATCTGTATGACTCGGGGGTTTGTCTGGTGTTGCTTTTTGGGCCGTGGGAAGAGTGTGTGTTAACATCAGTGTACCATGTGCAGGTGTTTACCTGGGGTGTTGTGAACAGTGTGAAGATTCTGCTTTGCAACAAAGTTCTTGTATGGGGCAGGGGACGTTGTGCGTGAGCACATTAAAGCGCTCCCTCTCCCAGCCCCCATGATTTGAGGGGTCTTATACGAAGACTTATTTGGGGTGGAGCTTTCTAAGTAGGTGGGATTTCTGTAGCTCAAATTCAGGGGTTCTCTGCTAATGTACGATAGGATTAAAGGAGATTTATAGAAGAAAAGTTTCCATTCTCACTCATTAGACTATTCCATTGATTTCTATTTGTCTCAGATAATTGGAAAAATCGAACAGAAATCAGAGATGTCGGAGGATGATTATAACCGAGATATCCCGCCCATCCCTTATTTTGGCCAGAAAAATATGCTATAACATTAGTATTACTATTTAAATTAAATTTTAGCAAATATTATAGTTAGGCCTAAGGATCCGTACAAAATGCAAGCGTTCCCTGATATTTGGCATTACTTAAAATGTTTCTGAAAAACTGAAGAACAAACGAAAGCCTTAACTAACCCAATTGGCGTAACAAAACTAACACATCCGATTTGCGAAGTGATTATGCTACTGAGAAGTTAAAAATCACGTGCTGTGGGTAGATCGGCTGACTGTTCTTTATCCAAAGAATTGAAGTCAACTGAAATACGCATGCGTATTCTGCTTTCGCATCAGCCTGTATTTTGGCTTCGGTGCATTGCATTTTAACTCCTAAGATATGGAGGCGCTAGTTACGTCTCGCCGAGCTTCTCGTTAGATATTCTTTGTCAGATCACGGCCCTATTCGATCAAGTGAGCGGTAACGCTTCGCTCGATGCGGCCTGTTGAATCGTGAAAAAAGCAGAAATCTTTTGTTAGTACCCATTCTTTCCGCAAAGACCATGGGGCGCTGGAACCGTACTGTTCACTCGCGTTTTCCACGGTTGTTATGAATTACGTCAGACAGAGAGGAAAAATTAAATTAAGTAAAAATTAAAATTGGCATTGTTTTTGAAGGGAATTTTTTGGGGGTTACGATTAAAACGCCCACATATATCATACATACATCCAGCTAAAAAACTGTACTACATATTATAATGTAATATAATGCGTGGAATTCACAGCAAAGCTGCATAGCAAAATCTACGATTCTTCAGTTATGACTTATGAGCAAACACAATATACTCCTTCAGATTAGTAAATAGTATGTTTATCTATCTGGTACTACCATTTAAATGTAAATAAAGAAAAGTTATCCCTTACTAAAAGCTTTTAACAAGTTAAAGTAACTCATACATTGTAACAACGACTAAGAAACTTCATTGCAGAATAAATCGCAATAATTGAAAAAAAAACCGTAGTATATGGAAAACTAAATTTATGTAATCAAAGTTAAAAAAAAAGGGTGTGTGTGTGAAATATCCGAACGATGATTACATGAATACAGTTTTACTACACCAATATTTTTCATTTTTATCATCTATGGTTGGTTGTTCTGTATTATTAACCAACATCAAACACTACTTATGCTACACCAAGGCCTAGCCCTGACAGATTAACCCCTAAGGATGGGGGTTAGACTAACGCCCCTTGAAACAAGGCCGCAGCACCAGTTCTTGGCGTCACCACAGCAAGACCCTGCCGTGACCGCCCTACCTAGTGGACTGGTGTTATCTAAAGTTACGGTGATCTCCCGTACTTAGATGCTTACGAAACTATAAGAGTTGAAACTATGTTCTTTCCAACTATTTGAAAAACGTATTTGCAATGGTAAAAAAAGGTATTTGTACTGAGTAAATAGAACAAAATCTGTAAACTCAATGTTATAAATATTTTTTTGGCGGGGGTGCTTTTTAAGGCTAAGTGATACAATACGCTTATTCTGTTAGTGAAAAACAAATATTTATTTTTAATTTATGGTGTTGCGTAATAATTAAGTAATACACTATCTCCATTATAAAGTGTTCAGTAAATTGTAAGAACCTTTGAAATATACACAAAATCGAATTTATTATTATACATTTACTTTTCCAATACAATACCGAAAAAAAATCGAACATGATATCTATACATGTTTAAATTTTATTTGACACATTAACATTTTTCAGTTTTATTTATGTTTCACATTCAAAAATGTCCAGCCACAAAAAGCTAAATTTGCAAACTTTAAGCCGACTCTTGGGGTTTCTTGTTAAGGGGAGGAAAAATATATATATCAGATTTATACAACCAAAAGTAATGCTGCAGAAGAGCAGTATTTGAAATTAAATTAAACTGAAGAAGAGGCAAATTGCACTGAATAAAGACTCTTACTGATGAGGAATAGGTAAGAAAAGGGTGGGGTGGGGTGTGGTGGGTAAATGCATCCCGCTAGAAGTGTGTTTATGTTTATACATTATCAGCCCTTGCGAAACTGCTGAAATTTCTACTAGCCAATGTGGCTAGTGGAATAAATATTTTCTAGCCAAATGACAAATCTACCGGCCATGCAAAGTTAAAAAAAAAAAAAACAAAAAAAAAACAGTAACTTCTTTACTATGAAATTAAATGGTTGATTTTTTTTCCTTTTTAATGACAGATCCCTCTCCTATTTACTTCATAAAAACCGATGTAGTGCAGTTACTGCACAGAAACATTAGATTGATTTCTAATATTGTATATGCTTTTGTTGATTTTTGACAATTATTTTCAGTGCTGTAATATCATTAACTATCTTAATTTAGATGTACATATATTATTTTCGAGAAGCCATTGAAGTTAGATGTCTAATTTCTTTAATCATATTTAAAACAAAGGGACAAAAGCTTGAATATATGGTTGCTACCCCCCGGGTGGCTGGATTATCGAATAAAAATAATAAGCTTTAAGAATTTAGATGTCAGGATGTCCGGCAATGGCTGACGACCCGGAGGTAGACATTAGAATTTAGAATAAATATTTGTGAGCTCTTTTTATCGCCGAAATCTTATGTACTGGTGAAAAGAATTTGTCCTGCAATTTAGCCAACCAAAACTAAGAAATTCTGACACTCATTAATTAGTCATGCAACCTCAGGACTGGCACGAGACAACAGACATTTAATCAATTAACAACAAAATATGAGAATAATGATGAAGACGTCTATGTAGAGAGGGATTGTGAAGGAGAGGCGTCAAGTAGACTCGCCCCTTTCGGAATAGCTCTGAGGCTGAATTTATCAATAAAGTCAATGATTATTTGTTGGCCTATACAGTCCGGCTTTAAAAACAGTTCTCAGCCGACGAAAATCTATTGGCTGGCCGGAGCCAATCTAATCACAACTGGCATGCATACATACGTTCCGTACTTACGGTTATGTTGTTTCCTCAGGTATCCATGTTTGATGTATTTATATTCGAAGCGCACCAGTGTGATGACACGCCCATTTCAGAGCGCGCACCATAACCAGTGGAGAGGGGAGTCGAACCCCATCGCCCTCTTTCTCTCGTGCACTGCATTCACCTGCATGAAATCATGGACGCATTTATGCGCACCAATGTCGTGGTGTAACGAAGCCGCTGACGTGTAGAAGGATACGTTCGTCTCTCCAAAGGTGATTCTCGCATACATCACTGGTCGGCATCTCCGTCATTTGATGCTGTAATTCCATCACATTGTGTGACCTCCAGGATACTGGCTTTCTCTTACATGCAATCTAGCACTAGGAAAAAAAGGTATCGTCCTCCCTCTCTCTCCTATTTCCCTCGCGGTAGTCTCAACCGCTCGGCCGCTCCTTGTATAGCTGGCCGGCATCTCCGGACAGAAGCTCTTCCTCCGAGCTGGGTCCGCTTCACCGAGACTCGTTCCCTTCACGGTTCGGAACCAGACTACTATTTTTCTCTTGTTTACATCATTCATAGATTCCTTGTTCTCCTTCTTAGGGGTCTGTTTAAACTCTCTTGTCAGCCTGAAAGCATTTAGCGCGGTGAAGTGGTATGAAATACATGCCTCTACATACGGAATATGTGGTGGGTCCCACTTTTTGAAAGTACGGAAAACACATAACTTAACTAACAATCCTTTGCCCTGTCAAGGTTCGGAGTTGCAAACGGCATAAGTTTTCTGATCTGTTGACACTTTAATGTCCACTCGACTGACCGACACGCACTTAGGGGCGACGCATCGTGTTCCCCACACCAGGCTATGATTTCTCCCTTCCAAGAAAAAGGACTCTTATCTGTGTTCTCCTCTTTTGCAATGCGGGAAACTACTAGCTGTTAATTTTCACCCAATAATTAATGCTGTTCCCGCCATTGCCAAACCTGCTAATCGAATTCATTTCAGTACCTAAAAAGTCGTAACAATATTGTTGCGACCGTTGGGCCTTAGATGTCAGGATGCCAAATTAATTCCGGACTGCGATTCGAATCACTGGATCCGCCAATACCTCGTTAGCCAATTAGCCAAAACAGTACACCAATGAACCAATGGAGCCACAGTATAACAATTAAAACAGGGATTTAATAGATATATGCATAAATTACACCGGATTCTTCGTTAAATAACAAAGACTATAATTTCCGCCCAGCTTTGGCCCTCTTCGGTGTTTCAGAAAATATGTCCTAACAAAAAGTCTGTTCGTTCACAATGTACCACAAACAAAATACTGGTAAAAAGTTCTTACATAGGTTCTCGAGTATCCACAGTATTGATGACACCAACAACACAAACACTAAACTCACATTCACTTATATATTGGCACTACGGGTAGCTCTTTTCCTCTTGGATGGAGGCAGCGTTGCTTACGGACTTTGGTCAAAACGACGTCGTCTCTAGTCGCTGAACGCACGTACTCAGACACACGCACAAAAGTTCTCTCCCTGATTTCTTCACAAAGAGGTTAGCAGTTACTTCAGATCTCTCTCTCTCTCTCTCTCTCTCTCTCTGTAGAGGGTCTGCTTTGTTCCTGGGGCCAGGCGTTTTCCCTCTGCTCTCTGCATGAGCGAGGCGATTTCGTAATTGTTTTATCTCTTTCTGGATTTCACCTGAAATGACTCCTTACGGCAGGTATCGATGGTCAGGCGAGGTGAAGAAAGTTTTCAGGTAAAGTTCATGCTGGTTATTCATCAGCTTATGCTTTTAGCTGGTTTCCCTTCTTATGCTCAGAATGCAAGAACACGCAGACGGCAAGCAATTGTTCTAGGGCGAGGAAAAATCCTGCCTTATTCTCTCGGCTCTCAATCGGATTCTGTACTCTCAACAACAATCTCCCATCTCCAAAGGGTTGTTAAGCGGTGAATTCTAACACTTGAAACCGCGACATATTTATTATATACAGCTCTTCAAATCCAAGATCTTTCCCATTGTTTCGCGCGAGGCACAGGCAAAAGCTTCAAACACTCTAGCAGTCCAAACATTTTTGAGTCATGGGAAATAGCTTTTAAACTCTGACCCGTCCCATTTCCGTTTATGGGCTCTTTATTCTCGTGGCAAACACCTGCAACTCGCCACTAGAATTCCAAGTGCCAGAAAATGGTTTTTAATATACAGCCCCTCGCAAGTGCTTAAATTATAACTCTCTGTTAATTAAAACCCCAATCAAGTTTCAATTGCCGTTAATTAGCCACGCCTCTCGCCAATTAATTATGCGGAGGGGGGGGTCGTCACAATATATACATAAAGTGGCACTAATAATGTTGATACAGTTTACCACTGTACCGTGTCGATCTTCCCAGCAGAGGTATCTGCCCCCCACAATCAAATAGCACTTTGAGGATCAAAATCTTCACATGAAGGGCCATTGGATATGATTATCATTAAGGAATTTAAAGTGTCACTATTCAGACCTGCCCGATTACTCATTTTGAGGTACATTCTGAAAACCCACTCTCACAAGGAGCAGTACTGCATGGCATTAGATGTAGCACATTGCCATAACAGTTTGTTTCTTTTGTCCTATTTTTTTCCATGCTCAGATGTGCAAAAAGGAACGCAGCAGTAAACCATAATGCTTCTAGCAAGAAAAATGAATAGAATTAACACACACGAAACTAAAAAATAGTCACAAATGAGTAAATAAACCTCTACGTGTATTAGAAATTACTTACGAATCACGCGCGTATAGATGACAACAACAATATGGTTTCAGCCAAGGAAGTTATATTACAGGAGACACCAGTGGCTTTGCAGCCATAGGTCACAGCTAATCTGTGGTGTGATGTCACAAGCAGACAAAACCTAACTAAATTATATCGTTGATGAAACAGTAAGCTTGTGTATCATTGATAAAGATTATTGAATTACTCATTTTATCTGTTTATACGCATAGAAGCTATTGTTCCATTGGTTTCAGAGCAGCTTTTACTGCGGCTGCGTCGTGCCTGCCCATGACGTTATTTGCAGCACGGACGGTGACTTATGGCGGCCAATGCTGTGTGGATAGAAGTGGTGTCTGCAGTAATATAACCTTCTTGGTTTCAGCATCCCCAAACGTCAAGTGGGCGTGATTCCTGACGACCCATCGTTCTTTTGCGCATGTGGCAGGCCTCTAAGCTTGATCGAGTCGGGTGGTGCTATAACATTAACGTTGAAGACAATAATATTTTTGGTGTTTAGCCAGTGGGCGTTAAAGACAATTTCAGCCGTTAGATGGCACTGTGTCCCAAGGTATAAACAACTCGTTGTTTGATTGTGTATGTCCGTCGTTTTCTCTTTTGTTTCTTCTAAAAACCTTACAGTTAAATCCAAACTGATGTTTTCACAACAAAATCTAACTCATTTTCAAAATGGTTTACTGCTGTGTGCCGACGCGCACATTTTCTGAGAAGTAGAACGTGGGATTTTCATTCCACGAGTTGGTTAACGTGAAGATTATGGTGCAAAATTCAAGGACGAAAAATTTCAAAAAACTGTGACTTACAGTTTTTGACAGATACAACGATGTCAAAAATTGAACCCAGACAGCGGCAACGATGACGCTCGCGTGCCCGGGGTGAGCCGGGTCGTTCGGTGCGGCCGAAATACCGGTGATCGATGCAGGAAGACGCCGCGAGAGATTAGTGTTTTGGTGTAAGCACGGCCTCGCTGAGTCAGACGCCTCTACTCCTCCCTGTTGTCGCTGGCGGAAGCATCTACCTTCGCTACGAAAAATAGTCCCTAGTGTTAAGAGCAAAAATAACACAAGTATTGTTCTGAATCCATTTTTCTTTGGGCAACAGTTTTTTGGACAAAATTGTCATTTTAAAACACATTTTTCAAGACGACAGAGAATTTTCAGCAATAAGTATGATATGGGAAGATACTCAGTCAAGTGCCTGGCACTTTCAGCTGATGCTGTATAGCTTGGAGAGGAAGAAAATGGTAGAAAACTTCTTCTAACACAGCGAAAAGAAATTGGTAATCGGGCAAACTCGAAGGGGAGGTGTTACTTAAGGAGGCAGTAGGGGATAGAGTTCGGACTCCACCATACTGCCCCCACAATCCACACTACTTCTCTTGAAACTGATCTCAATCTTTAGTTTGTTACCGAGAAACGGACTTCCAAAAAAAATTCTAATGGGAGGGGGGGGAGGGTAAAGCATGAAGTGATCATACGTGGGAGGAGAACACGTCCCTTCCATTGATTGCCAGGTGGAAAATTTAAAAAGTCGAAAGGCAAAAAGGTAAACAACGAGATTTTGACGCGTATTTTAAAACACAATTGTAATTGCTCATCAGCAAATGAACAAGGTAAACGGAAATATTCTTTTGGTGAATATTAATATATTTTAAATAAGAACATTCACTAAAAAAATACGTGCGCAGTTGAAAAACTGTGAAATGCTGTATTATGGGAACATTTTGCTATTTCTTCCAATCAGGGGCCGTCAAGCGAGAAGTAACGAAAGGCATACCAAAGTTCGTGGTACGAATTTTCCTTTTCGGGAAATAAATTAGATGTTTTACTCTATAAATATTATTTATGAAGTTTTGTTACACGTTCAGTATGTGTATACGTTTATCGAGTTCTGTTCTGTTTAGTATGTGTGTGCGCGAATTGTGTGAGAAATAATCATCAAATAGTTAGAAAGGAAGGAGAGAATCCTTTCTAAATGATTGGGAGGAAAAAGTAAACTCACCGTGATATTTAAAAAATCAATGGCCAAACGTTATGTTAAAGTTGGACTTAATCTGTTAGTGAGCAAAATTCTTTCGGGCACACTGCGACATCCATCAGATACGATACGAACATTCCATAAAGCGGGTCACCGGTGAACTGTTCATTCACCCATTAGATGGCGCCACATTCGCGAGAGGGACTGGCCCGTAATCGAAAATTTCCTAGGTCGGCATTTCCATCCCCCTCCCCAACTTTCAGATGTTTCATTAGTATTTCGACTTTTTTTTTAGTAACAAGCAATCTTACAAGTGGTAGGCTGACAAGGTGAGAAAAATATCTGAGTTCGGCATTTTTTATTCCCGCGTGCTCATATTAATCCACCCGACTGCCACGTGATTTCCTTCTGAGTCTTTTTTATGACGTTTCCAAACAGTACGATACACTGGTCGGAAATGCCAATATGCGGCCTCCGTCACCTTCTCTCCCGTCTGTTCGGAAAAGCGAAACTACGAGCTCGGTTCTAAAAAAAAAGGCAGAAGAACCTCCGACTCTCTCATATGCGTAACCAATCGAAGGGTCAGGGGAGGGGGGGTCAGAGACCCCCCTGACTTTCGAGCATTTCTTTTAAAGCATTTTTTTTCTAATGAAAGTCGTCGCATTTTTATAGAATTAAAGCATTTTTTTTAATGAAAGTCACATTTTAACCAAAACCTTTGGGCCGCGGGTGGCCTATTGGGCAACTTTCGTGACTGCCACGGAAAGCACCTCAGGTTCGATCCCTGGAAGGTAAGAACGCTCGGTCCACTAAATATCAGCCGTGCGTCGGATGGGCACGTCCCCTTTCTACTTCGCTTCCGTCTCACTTTCCAATCGGGCACTCTAGCCCAAATCTCATAGCTTCCTATTTCTAAGGGTTGTTTAAGACCTGAGGTCAGACACTCCTTCCTAAAATCCTCTACATATGATCATTTTGATGACCAAACAAACCTTTAAAAATTTACTTCCGGGAGGGGGCACAATCCATCGAAATTGTTTCATTTTGGCCCCTTTCTAAATACGCCCTTGGTATGTTCATATTTTGAACATATTATTATATTCTTAATTTACAGATTCTTATTGAAAGAACTGGAATTTTTCTTCCTGACTGTTCTGGTTATGTACTACTTTATTTTTTACTTCCAAACTTAGAAATAAGTAAATAAACTTTGCTATCCTATTAGGGCTCTTCTTTGGTTCTGGGGCCTGGTGGCCCATCCTTTCACACATCACTGTCGAAGACAGAAAATATACAAACACCGATGTCTTCTGCGATTTACAAATTCCTAAAATAAACCACTGAAGAATAGGAAATATTATAAAGTAAAATAAGGAGGCCCTTCATTGCTTGTGTAAGCGGAGCATCCTGTACTTCTGTATGTGTGCAGTATCCTTCCGCGCTCACCACAGTTAGTCAAGCTGGTGGTTGCCCTGTACGTGTGGTGCGGTTAGGCCTCACCTGTTTTGCTGGGATTCTTCCGCTGAGACTACGGGCAGATGCTCTAGCGGTAGTCTCAGCGTCATCGCCGCCGCTGACTGGTATTCCGCTTGCCAGATAGACAGGTAAATTTCAAGTAAAATGTTTTAAAAAAGACTATATCAATGATTTTTTTGTTATTTTAATATCATTTTTGATTTCCAAAAGAATGTACGCCAAAGTTTTTTGAAATTTTTCGTGCCTGAATTTTTGCATCATAATCTTCACGTTAACCTTTGTTGTGATTAAAAAGTAAAATAGTAGGTAAATGTGTAGATTTACGTTTTAAATTATTTCGTTGGAAAAATTTTAGTACCTGGAAGAAGTGCGCTGTACAGACTTTAGATTATGAAAATTCATGGCAAATGCTGCAGAAATTTCGTGTGTCAAATATCTTTTAAACATTTTTATCGTAATATTTACGTGTAAGTGCGATGCCGTGAATATTACGATAAAAATCTTTTAAAGACATTTAAACAGGAAATTCCTGCACCATTTGCCATTAATTTCTATACTCTAAAATCTGTACGTCGCTTTTTTTCCAAGTACTGAAATTTTTCCAATGAAATAATTTAAGACGCTAATCTACACATTTACCAAAATCTCAGCCGTAGATCGTTGAAGATTAAGGAGGAATGAGATTTACACATCAATTACACCAGTTCTTACAGAAGAATTCAGTTGCCCAAGTAATACGAATTCAGAATGTAAATATTCATCTGATCACGTGAAATTGAATATGAATAAAATCTCAAATGTAAATAATGATAAGGAATCAGTTAGTTTGTGCGAACTACGTCAATAGATGGCGCGGCGTCCCAATTCTTCTTTTCTTTATTCGCTGCTTTTGCTTAATGTTACAACCTGGTAGGATCCAGTTCAGCCTTGGCGCTACACTCACACAAACGGCGCCTGACGACAAGATAGACTAACCAAAGAATATATGACGCCAACTCTCTTAGAGATAACGCTATAGGTTTGGGTCTCTCAACCTAAGATAGGAATACTTCTTTTAGATAACGTAAAAAAGGCATCACCCTCAGCGGGTAAGTTAATATTCAGGAGCAAAACACGTTAGGGGGACTACGGCAGTTAAATTTTTCTTTGATTCCTGCTTTTTTCCGATATGACAGGTCGCTAAAAGCGAAGCTTTACCACTCGCTCGATCGAGTAGGGCCGTGCTCTTGTACCCGCTTTGCTCGGAGGTTAGTCTGGTGTTGCCTATGGGGTCCTGGTGGGCGTGAAAAGCAAGTCGCTTTGCTGGAGAGGATATGACAGCTATGAAGTCCGTCATAGCTGTCGGAGTAAACTGAACACCTTTGCACTCATTACATATTTTTTACACAACTCAGAACGTTATATTTATATATATCGTAGCAAGTAGCGTTTTTGTTTATTTTATCGGAAGGCGTAAATAATAGAAAGAGAAAAATTTATTAACATACCTGTATAGCTAAAAAGGAAGAAGATATTCACCAGGTTTAGATATTGACATCGTCGTGCTACGTTTTTTAACGGAAGAGTTTATCCATTTAGTTTTCTTTGGATTTGGTTTTTTTTTCGACACTAAATCTTTGTTGTGATTCATAAACCAAATTCTGATAAATGTTCGTATGCGCCAATAAATTTTCACAGCTTCTTTTCAGGTGCCAGGAAATCTTTCTACTGTCCTGTCGAGAATATTCATGTTCATAAATCTTGGGGAAATTGATCACTTCGCTGAGATTTACGAAAAATAAAAATAATAGAAAATAAAAAAAATACATAGAATGAAAATACTCGACAGTCCACGTTTCAAAATTTTGTTTGGAGAAGGAGAGAGTTGAGGAAATAGTGGCCATGTTCGCTCATTTCTCAGCCCTGACCAAATAAACAAAATTTCATGAAAAAAAGAAAGGAATAACAGGCATTAAACTTCTTTTTTATTTTGGCTTGATTTATTATTACTTAAGTTAGATAAAAAAAAGGCGAGCAAAAGAAGTCACCATCAACCCTTTCAGAAAACAAAATTATTCGTGGTAATCACAGAATGAGGAAAAAAGCATTTCTGTAAATTTGTGCAAAAGAAAAGAAAATCTTTCTCTCTTTCAGTCCTCCATTTTAGGCAAGATTTTAGAGGCCCAAAAAGTGTTGCAGATATGTTCCCGTAGCCCAGCGATAAATCTATTTTTAGCTCAGCAGCATGCTGAAGGCTACAGCTTTTCCCCTACGCTGAAGGTCAAGGGTTGTTTCCTCGGCTGACAGTCAAGGGCCATGTGTCTAGTAACAGAGTTTTGGCACGAACCTCTTGGCCAATGGCCAGCAAAGCCGTTGGTTACTAGGGGGAAATTTTAGCGAATGAGTGGTCAACGGATTTCGGGCACCCCAGCTTAAGTTGAGAAATTGTCACTCTACTTTTGTCTCTCTTGCTGGCCGGCAGAAAAGTGGACGTCCGAGTTTTCTCCTCGCATGTTTTGGTGGGGAGAGGACCCCCAGAAAAAATATATTATCCTTAAATATCAGTGCGATATTTTGGCTTTCATTGCAGTGGCCTACCAACGCCACTGTTTCAGGAACCGTATATCACCTGGAGGAGATGCTACCAAATAAAGTGTGATGGTTGGTTCCACGCTAAATGACATTCTCAAGTTAACTTGCTCCATCGGGCCGAATGATGATGACCAGCCCGTATCTGCACAGAAGAGGTGCCAAGCAGGTGTTCTTCATGGCACCGACATTTCTTCGAGCTTGGAAAGAGGCTGACGAGGAGGCTATAAGTATTCCAATGGTCATCCCCAAAGTCGGCGGACCTGGTCTCCCTGGGAAAAAGGAACCCGCAGATATAACATCTTGGCCCAGGAAGAGGCGCTGCAGCAAAATTGGACCCAGGAACTTTTTTTTTTTTTTTTTTTTTTTTTTTGACACGCAGTGGTCAACGTGTCCGTCGCCAATCCCTAAGGACTGGGGGTAAGTTTTGTTTATTTTCTACATTGAAGGCAAGAGATATGAGGCCGTCAAAATTCGCCTAGAAGTGTCGTCAGGAAAATTAAAAATTTTTTTTTTTTTCTTCGAAATTTAGAACACTTTCGAATTCGCATCCACGTTTACGTGAGCGATTTGTGTAAAATATCCGGTCTGCTAAAACAATTTTGCCAAAAATTAAGTTTTTTCTAATAGTGATGAAGTTTGGTTGGAGTAGTTATTTTATAATGTTTTTTTTTGGGGGGAGGCCAAGTGACACGCCTGTTTTCTGCTATATTGAGTCTCCGCTGTAGGTTGCTCAGTTGGTGTTAAAATTTAGGATGAGTGTAGATAATATGTGCAAGTCGTGTTTGTTGATGTTTTAGGTATTAATTTGGTAATCTTTTATAAGCAAAAGAAAAATAATGTAATTTTACATGTGTTAGAGCATTAGTATATATTGTCATAATTGTGTTATAAGCTATTTTGAAGAGCGATCCCTCAAACCAGTCTTTATTAGTATTAAGGAAATTTAACTCTCTTTGTGTGTAGTAATTTTATTTTATAAATTGCATTTGTATCTATACACATACAGGGCCATGTAGTTAAAATTTGTGTTTTGAAGGCAGGTTATGTTGAATTTCTAGTTTGGCAAGTAATGGGTGTAAAATTGTTTGTGCCATTTAGTAGTAATTATGACTAGAGACCATATCAGCAAATGGACCTGGAAATTTAATTTTCATGAGTGGGAGACATTAAAAAAGGCATGCACGCTGACTAGGTTAATAAAGTGCTGTACTGTACATTATCCTTGTATATTGTTGGAATTCTTCAGGAGGTGATGATTTCTGGAAATAAATAGTTCTGAGGTATAGTGTATTTTTTCGAGGAAAGGAGTGATATAGTGTATTTTTCTGGGAAATGAGTGATATAGTGTATTTTTCTGAGAGATAATGAGTTGTAGTGTGTTACTGGAAAATAAAGATATGGAGTGATTTTCTGGGAAAAAGGGTGATTTATTGAATTTTCTGGAAATAAGGATGTTGGGTTAGTTTTCTGGAAAATAGGGAATGAGATATTTTGGGGACAAGAGAAGTTCTTGCATGGTGCTTTCCTTGTGTGGAAAATGCTTCGCGACTGAAAGGTTATAGATGGAAACAATTGGGGGATTGTTCTTCCGACCCCGGTAAGCCGAAGACCCATAGGAAGCTATCCCGAGCAAGGCGAGTGCAGGAGTGTTGTCCCAAAACAGTAAGAGAAAACAATACAGGCTGATATGTCACACATATTCTTCCATTTAGGTGCATAGGCCTGATTGGATTCACTACCCAATCTCACCTTCAGCCTAAATAATACTTCCTCTTTGTGAGAATTTGGTTTTTAGAAAAGTTGAGTAATTTGACTGAGATGTTCAGCCTACCCGTTACCTCAGCGGCTTACTACATGAGTTAGTAAAATTACTAAAAGCTTACATGGTACTAGTTTAATTTTTTCGATTAAGTTTTGTGTAAATGGCTGGTGAGAATTAGTGGTATAATTTTAAATTTGTACGAACAGTGGGAGTGCAGATAAGTATGAATTTGTGTCCAGGAGTGTTGAGGGTTAGTGTTTGCCTTTTATTTACGTAGTGGGATGTTGTGTTTTCAGAGCAAGTTGGAATAGTGAAGTATTTTGAATTTTTTTCCAGATGATAGGGTGAATTTTAAGTATATTTGTCAGCAGTATTGTGTAATGATAGCTTTTGAGATGATTGAGTAAGGTATTTAGTACCGTGTGTTTAGTAGAGTGATTTTGTATCAAGTAATGCTAGAATGTTGAGTATATTTAATTGTGAGGCAAATATTCCTGGGGAGTGTAGAACCATTTAGCAACGTAACTTTTATTTGTGAATTTTGGTAAGTGGTTGTGATATATAAAATTAATATGCTAATAAATCTGGTTTGAGGGCGTTGTTTGAGAGTTTATCAAAACTACGTAGTGTACACATTGAGCTTTAACTTTCAAAAAAGAGAGGAAGAGAGAAATTTCATTTTAACGACAGATCTTATCCACCATGTTAAATCAAGTGCTTGTGTTGTTATGCAATTCATTAAAATTCTGGTATTTATTTTTATAAGTAATGTGCCTGGTGTTATAGGCCAGATGTTCCATAATTTGTGAACTTCACATATGTGAGATCTCATGCTAATACAGCAGCGTGGTTAAAATATGTCAGTACTGAAGGCAAAATTGTCGGTTTCATTGGAAGCTCCTTCGCTGTATATCATTGGATATTCTATGAGGCCCAGTGGCCAAATTTTTTTCTTCTTTACATTTAAGTTTTTCAAATAAATGCGGGCCAAGTGGACTTTCAAAAACCCAAACCTTAGTGCAGTGAAGTATTAAGTGTCTCAGTTGAATTTTCATCACATGGTTCAAATGTATCCCCCTCAGCATTGACTGAGGTGGGAAACACAATCAGGGGAAATTGTTTTTTAAAATCAATGTTTTTGTCCTAACTATTACTTTGACTTTACCGTCTTCAAAAGTTATTACACGTGTACATTGTATACCATTAATTTTTAGTGTTTACAAATTTGGTACACATGTAAACAATAATTACTTATTTTACACTTGCAGGTGTCTCAACTCGTCGCACATTCAAGCAACGCAAACCTTCAATAATAACTTTTGGGAATTTTCAACATCTGAGTTGCATTTTATTTATATTTTCGTTTATCATGGCCTAAAGATAATTGAATTTATTTATGTTTCGAAATGCATCCACAAATCTCCCAAATTTTAATTTTCACCTAAATTCAACATTACCTCAATTTTATTATTTACAATAACTTAAATATTAATCACCCATAAATAAAGAAAGTTCTTTTTACCCGTCACAGCACTACTATTACAGTTTTTAATTTTGGAAATATGGCTTTCTCTCGGGTAATCTCTGTCTTGTGAATTGACTTAAAAATTATTTCAAATTGATCTGCCGTTCTCACCCACTTTGGAGAAGGCACCGTTAGTCCCCCGAGTGATAAATTTTAATCTACTGAGTAGGTGGAAAATCTTCGGCATTTCTAGAAATTGTTCCGAGGGAGGGATCTTTATCACATAAGCGATAGGCAATATAACCTGCGATATAACTCTGACATTGTTCCTCAACACTACATTGCTCATCTTTGTCTGTTTTAAGGATGTCGTCGTCCCAATCTTGTGGCCATGGCTTATTACAAATT
Source organism: Macrothele yani (assembly GCA_039090855.1). NCBI lineage: Eukaryota > Metazoa > Arthropoda > Arachnida > Araneae > Macrothelidae > Macrothele > Macrothele yani. Next base: position 58,730,789 of record CM077034.1, read on the forward strand.
TTTTCTAAAACTTCTAAGTCATCTGCGTTTATTTCTCCAGATACTTCAGCAAGAATTTCTTGATTATCAGCTATAGTGAAAGCTTCTTTTAGTAGCTCTGCTGTCAAATATGTAAGGAGCGTTTTACCTTCTTGAAACTCTGTATTAACTTTTTTGGACAAATTAGGCAATTTATTTGCCAGCAATATGTGTTTTAACTAATAAATTCCGTAGGTGAGGGGTGGTCATAAAAAACCCCTAAGTCTCTTATTTGACTGAACAAAAACTATCCAGGGCATCTTGAGTCAAACGAGTAGTTAAAATGTAACGAACTCCACGAAGCGTTAAATCTTAGTAGAGACCGAGAAGAGGAGACATTGAGACAAGAATGCCTTTTTGGAAAGGCAGCAAATGTTTTCGCCTTATTACTCTGAGATTCAGTATTTCTGACTTCATTTTGTTCAGAATTTCCTTTTGTTGTTTAAAAAAGGGGGTTAATACCAAAACCTCCTTTTAGAGGTTTGCTTTTCTCAGGGTGTGTGTAACTGTTATTCATAACTTCAAAAAATGAATCTACTAAATTGAAGAAAACTGCAGCGCTTTTATGTTCTGTTAGATATTCAATACCCTTTGCAGTGGTAGCTGAAAACAAAGTTTTTGTTGGGCCTACTTTTTACCTCTCGTTTCCTTTGATTGCTATATAGCACGGCTGCAATTTAGGACACAACTTTTTCTCCCCAGAATCGAAACTTCTTTGATGATGCCAGTTTAGAGCACAGATCCGTCCTGCAAGACAAGCCCATGGTCTATGAAATGATTGCGTAAAATTTTCAAATAATGAAAAGGGTCTGCAAAAACCCAAGTCTCAGAACTATCGTCCAGCAGATGATTAAAAATTTTTTTTCGGGAGAAATTAACAGCTCCTTCTACAAGGTCATACAACCACCTAAATCTGAAGTTATTTTTTCAAGATTTGCAATTATTTTAAACAGAAGCCTTTTATTCCTTGTACGTTGAAATCCAAAATACACGGGTTGTTTTCCAGGAAAACAATAATCCTCTAACCAAAAACGGACCTAAAAATCTGTTTTATTCCTGTAGCGTAACACACTTTACTATCAACGTGTACTTCATCAAAGCTTAAGACGCAGACTTTGTCATTTTGGGAAAGGGTTTCCCTATTTTTCCGCATAAGGAACAAAACATTATGCTGAATTCCGGGATAACACCTAAATTTAAAACACCGTCGCTCTAACGTTCTAGTACTTGGCAAAGGAATGCCAATTTTACCCTTCCAAAATTCGTAAGCTTTTCTTGAAATAGCTCCAGTTACTGTTCTTCTAGATATATCTTCTTCTGTCCATTTTTTAATAATTTTTGTGTTGCGAAGAACTTTTCTGTGTTGGTATTACAATTTTCCTGAGGTTCATTTCCATCTGTTTAAGTACTTTATTTTTCATATTAGCTTTGACAGGGCTTTTCGAATTAGCACAATTTCTGCTCTCTTATTTCGTATGCTGGTATTTTTTTGACGCAAAACTCGAACAGTATTTTTTGTTTGCTTTTCAAGCTACGTATGTCTCTTTCCAGTACTTCAAGTATCTCGGTGAGAATTTTGTTATGACTTCTAACCTTTGAGAAAGACATGCGCTGAACTGGTGCACACTTTTCTTCTGAATATCCATTTTTAGAATTGCAAGCAACTTCATCGAGTGTAACTTTTCAGGACTTGGCTCCGGAGTTGGATTCAATGCCCTTATACGGATATCTCTCTTACTTCTTCCATGTTCTCGGCTTGTATGTAGTGTTGATTTTTCATTCGGTAAATTCAAACTGGGAACAGCTGTGGGTTTCCGAATTATTATTATTTTATTTTTTTCGATAAGCCCAAGCAAGCCATTTCGCATATCATCTTTGTAGTCTGAATTTTGGAAATGATCACTTGTGAGCACGCTTACACTTAACAATCTATTCTTTCGTCACATTAACATTTGAAGGGAAAACATGGTAAATAACGCGACGTTCTTTTGTTTTCTTATGCGTATTGGTACAATTAGCGGTAGCACAGGATGAAGGCATGTTACGTATTACTTTCAATGAAAAAAAATAAAAAAATAGACGTTGAATTTTAGTTAAAATGAAATTTACATCAGTAAAAGACAGACGTTAATAAACAACTACAGAATCCACTACCAGTAAATGGAGAGGAACCGAAATAAACTGCCCAGAACGACTGAATGTCGTCACGAAGGTCACCATACTCCAGCGTCTGGCCCTGAGTTGGCACATGGGTCACTCGGAGCCATCGTTATACTTCCGGGTCACCGCGGTGACGTCACAGCGCCTTCAAATTCTCTCTCAGTCGGAGCACGAAACTGAGACCGCAAGACAAAATAATGAGCCAGCCCTTACCCAAATGTACCTGCGGCGTGATGAACAGTGTGAATAAGTTGCGTTGCAACAAAGTTCGTGTATGGGGGAGGAGACGTACTGCGAGAACACATTAGGGCGCTCCCTCTCCCAGCCCCCATGTTTGGGGGTCCTATACGAAGACAAAAAAAAAGAAAGTCAGTCTTTCGCGAGTTTTTTTGAAATATTTCGTCCCTGAATTTTGCACCATAATCTTTACGTTAATTAAAGAAATGGCCTGGATATTTTTAACGTAGCTTTAAATAAAAAATTAAACCTAAAAATAATTTTTAGTATGCTTTTAATAAATCAGGAAAATATAATTTAGGAGTCTGACTAAGGGCCGTTCGGTCCCTAAGAATGTAACCCTATACAGTAAGTCAAGAACAGTTCTGCAGCGACACCATTTTTGATATCTGAAAGGCCACGTTTTAACTCACAAAACATTCATTTTGTAAACATCTGAGTGCTGTTCCAATTTTATTCATTTTCCTAATGATCTGTAATTAATCGCTGATCATTAATCACACAATTAGTGCACTCATAAACCATCTGCTGTTTCCTTCTGGCGAAAGGGGACGAATCGTATACTTAAGTAGCTAGCTGCCACGAACGTGAACTGGAAATCGAAAACTTTTTTAAAATTCTAAATGCAATTTTACAAACAAAAATACAAAATACTCATTAAACAACCAAAATTGCATTTTAGGTGCGAATGTTAAGTAGAATATACTTATGCAATATTTCAGGATGCAGTAGTTCCTTCTAATAAAGTAATATAAGTAAAATTCTAAATTAGCATGTTTCGGATTATACACACTATAAACTTTGAAACAATTATTATAAATCATATATGTCAAGTTTAAGTGTCAGCAATAGTCAATTCATATCAGTAAAATGTCATAGTCTTTTGTTACCACTTTCCGGGGGAAACTAGACAAGGTGATGAACGGGATGCGTGATGCTTTCGCTGAGTTCTGCATTGCGACCGGTGCCCGTCTCAATTAGGACAAGTCGAGTATTATGCTCTGGGGCAAATGGGAAAGATCAGCGGTTAGAGGTTTAGCTGTGACCGATGGGCCCCTTGGATACTCGGTATCTAGTTTTCTAAGGAAGGGGTCCACGTGAGCACCTGGGGTAAAGTCCTGGCGGAGATGAAGAAGGAGCAAGAGGTGGGCATTTCTAGAGTGAATCGGTCCAAGTTAGCTATGGTGCTTCTGTTTTCGAAATGCACTGTTGCCGGGGAAATTGAGTTCCCACCCGGAAATATCATGAAGCAGATGGAGAGAGCGGTCTTTGGCTTCATTTGGGCCGGGAAGAAGACGGAAGAGGTGGCTCGGGCGGTCCTATACTGTCCCAGGTCGGAGGGGGGTTTGGAAGTCAAGCACCTTCCGACATGGCTCAGTGCACTCCAGTTTAAGAGTGTGAAGGAAGCCCTGGTCGCCGAACACCCGTGTGGACCTTTGGCTTCGTATTGCACGGGGTGGGACGTGTCCGAATACGTTCCCGGCCACAGATTTGTTGGCTCCCGGCGCGAGAGGTTGCATAGGTCTTACCAGCTTGGAGGTCGCCTGCAGGACTTTGCGAAAGCTGACTGCGCCAGGAAGAACACGCAGCAGATGTACATTGACCTGCTCCCTAGGCCTAGAGAAAACGTCGTCAAAGATATCCATGTTCCTAGGAACTCCTGTATGAAAGAGGCTTAGATGAGCATTCACTCGACGGGTGTGGACTGCAAGAAGAGTGACTTTAGGTGGCGGTTGGCCCACAATGTCCTTCTAACCAGGAGTAGGCAGTTTCGGTGGGGTGGCATCTCTTCCGATAGATGCCTTTCGTGTGCGGGCATTGAGGACAGGTTCCATCTCTTTTGGGCTTGCCCCACGGCGCACACGGTTTGGCAGGGAATCTGGACTTGTGCTTGGCACAGAAGGCTTGACGCCCTCCAGTTTCACCCGGCTAATGTGTTTTATCTACACCCTGCCCAGGCGGCGGGCAGGGAGGTCTGGAGGAGGATTATCACCGAGGTCTGTTATAAGATGTGGAGGGAGATGAACAGGGTTCTGCATTCAGGGACGGCTAACTCGGGCTTCTCACCGACAACGGTTATCCTTCAAGTCAAGTGTGAGCTCCGAGACAGGGCGAGAGTGGATGCCCGTACTTTGGCCGACCGAGCCTTTAGGTATCGGTGGGGGACTTGGCCTCGGATTGTTACCGGGACCAAGAAAAACTACACCTTTCATTGGGGTAACTTACCCCCTTAGTTTTGGCCCTTGAAGCCCGAGGGATCTCTCGGGGAGTGTTGGGCTTTTTCTAGTGTTATGTTTTTGTGACTTGTGTTTAATGAAGGGTGTGAAGGTTATCCTCCGACGCTTTCATCGGCGGTTTAATCTGTCTTCTCTCCGTTGGAGGTCGGTGGAGTTGGCCGCTGACCGAGACGGCAGGAGCCTGTGTGAGTCGGGGTGAGTAAGTGTTTGGGTTCTGTCTCTGCTCTTTCTCTTATGATGTGGTATGAATGGATGGTATCTGAAGGGAGGGTGTTGTGTATTTGCTGCTTGTGGTGTGCCGGTTCCGTGTGGAAGTTGGCCGGGGAGGCACCTGCCATGGGTCGTGTGAGTGCCTTGGTGCACCCGTCGGCCCGGTGTCCTCTCTGACAGTCTCCCGTCCGGGTCGCTGTCACTTTGTCACCTCTGAAAGGGACATTTTTCCGCCTACATGAACGTTCCGGGTTTACCTTCGGGCTGCACTTGCCATTCTAGGTGACCTCGCCGGCTCTTTGTGTGCGGGTGCTTTCGAGTTCTTCGGAGGATCTGTATGACTCGGGGGTTTGTCTGGTGTTGCTTGTTGGTCCGTGGCGGGAGTGTGTGTAAACATCAGTGAACCATGTCTAGGTGTTTATTTTGGGCGTGGTTAACAGTGTGAAGATGTGTTGCAACAAAGTTCGTGTATGGGGGAGGGTACGTCGTGCGAGAGCCCGTTAGGGCGCTCCTTCTCCCAGCCCCCATGATTTGGGGGTATTATACGAAGACAAACTAGACAGGGTGATTCAGAAATGCTGTTTAATAATTTTCAGGGAGTTCAGGAACACAAAACCAAGCAATATTAACATGGGGTCGCAAATGCAAAACAGAGGCGCTACACGGTCACAAAGACAGAGGCAGGTATTACAACGTTGGATGAGCAAAATGATTTAATTAGAAGGCTACAAAAAATAAGGCAAGGTTTTAAGAGACTTTTAGATAGCAATTAACATTTCACAGTACCTTTACAGGAAGTGTTCGAAGTTGCGGCCTTGCGACGTAACACATGTTTCACAGCGACAATGCATCGACCGGCGGACGTGAGCAAAGATACCTGGTGTATCACTAACAACTCCAGCTGCTGCAACGATTCGTACCACCATGGCCAAGTCGAAATCAGCAGGGATATCATACACCATACCTTTCAAATAACCCCACAAAAAAGTCAATGGGGAACAGATCAGGTGAACGGGGTGGCCATGGAACGGGTCCACCGCGATCAATCCATCGCCCCGGAAATGTTGCGTCCAGATACTGGCGAACATTGCTGGAGAAAGTGCAGGAGCTCGGTCGTGTTGAAACCACATGCGCTGTCACACTTTACGCGTACATCACTCAGCAATTCCAGCAGGACCTCTTGCAGAAAGATGAGGTAATTGTGTCCAACCAGTCTCGATGGCAATACGTAGGGCCCGATCAGACAGTCGGCAACCATACCTGCCCATATGTTGAAGCTGCAGCAACGTTACACGGCAGACTTAGAATTAAATCATTTAGCTCATCCAACGTAGTGATAACTGCCTCTGTCTTTGTGACCGTGTAGCGCCTCTGTTTTGCATTTGCGACCCCATGTTCCTATGTTATTATTGCTTGGTTTTGTGTTCCTGACCTCCCTGCAAGTTATTGAATAGTTAATCTGAATCACCCTATATACCGAGAAGTTAAGGCTCCGCGAGACGTATCTACCGCCGCCATATCTTAAGAGTTAAAATGCAGTGCACAGAGGCCAACTACAGGCTGATGCCGGAGCAGACTTCGCATGCGTGTTTCTGTTGATTTCAATTCTTTGGGTAAAGAACTGTCAGCCGAGCTATCCAGACCCACAGCGCGTGATTTTAACCTTCTCGGTAGCAAAATCACTTCGCAAATCGGGCATGTTAGGCCAACCGTGTTAGTTAAGGCTTTTGTTTGTTCTTCAGAAATATTTTCAGTAATGCCAAATACTAGGGAATTTCTGCTTTTTGTACGGATCCTTAGGCCTAACGATAATATTTGCCAAAATTTAATTTAAATAGTAATACTAATGTTATTCCATATTTATCTCACCAAAATAAGGGATGGGCGGGATATCAGAAAACAGCAGCAACAATAAAAAACTGCTCTAAGCAAATAGCCATCAGATCGAAGGAAACCATCGTGGATAAAAGAAAAGCTTCACTGCCGTAGTTCCCCTATAGCGTGTTGTGCTCCTGAATGTTAACTTTCCCGCAGAGCATATTACCTCTTAAGATGTGGTGGCGCTGTTGTCGCCTGTTTTACGTTATCTCTATGAGAGTTAGCTTTCTTCACGCGTTATATTTTCTTTGAAAGAAGTTCCTTAGGTGGAGAGGTGTGTTCTCTTCTTATTCTGGTAAACTGATTCGTCTCTGAAACAACCGTTGGAATTTCGTGAAGTGCTCTTGCCAGCCGCACGAGTATGTCTGGGCTTACCAGTGCCGGAAAAGTGCAAGTCATCATGGCCACGCTATCGATTCAAGATGGCGATCAGTTTCCTTTCTTGGTGATCTCTTGTTAACCCGCTATTGGATTGTTGGCGGATTCTTGCATTTTCCTTCTATTTTTATAGAAGGACTTCGCTGATCCGGAGGTTCCAGCTGCGGTATTTTGAGACTTGTCCTTTACCGCTATTGTTTATCCAGCACGTGGTCCTCACTGTTAGTGTTAATCGTGGTGTTTTGGTGTGACATATTTTTGGATTATTCAAGAAGATCAGTAAGTACTATTTTTACAATTATTTTTATTGTTCTTAACATTTTTTTGTGATTTTTGGACACATTCTAGTCCTTAAGACTATGACTCTCAGCAAGCCTCATTATAAGAAGGAAAACTCTATCTTTGCTTCCTATCCAGGGCTAACTGTTACCCAGGCTGGGTAAGCAATTTGGGAACATGTAGGTTCTCCCGCTGAACCCCTTTTTAATTTTGTGCGGGTGGTTAACCCGATAAATTTGTGTTCAAACGACATGACCAGTATTTGGAGCTCATCGGCAAGACTCTATACCATGGGAATTCAAAGATTGTTTGTGCTAAGGGGGACTTGAACATTAAGGTTGTTTATTGCAAGTATCTTCCCTGCGAGATCCCCAATGATGAGGTGGTTAAGGTTTTAGCAAATTTGGGAAGGTGCTTAATAATAAGTACGGAGGCAGAAAAAAGCCGAAGTTTTCACGAAGGGAGCTTTTCCTGCCACCACAGTAGTCACCCTGGACATGACTAATCTTCCGAATTTTATGCGTATTGTTAACCACAGGTGCATGAATGTGTATAATGGACAGGTCCGGGTTTGCAGGAAATGCAACAACAGTGGTCACATTGCTGTTAACTGCGAGAAGTTCACTTGTGCCAACTGCAGAGCCTTGGGACATAATATCAAGGACTGCAAAGATCCTTGAGGAAAATTCAAATCTTCCAACAATAAGAGGCCTGAGTGTGGGTTCCGGTCCTTCGCCCAGACGGCCAGTGCCGGAAACAACCAAGAAAATCAGGATTACTTATTAGAGGCGCTCGACGCCACGGAGATGGTGGGGCAATTTCCAGAGACTGAGGTTAATACTTCGAGTGAGAAGAAAGCTGAAACCCACCGACTTCGTGGCTCGGGAAGTGCCCTGGAAGAACCTGACGTTCCTCTTATTATGGGTCAAGTAAGTATCAGTAACATAGGTGAGTTGGAGAAAACTTCTCCAGAAAATGGTAGAGATAATTTTTCTCTTGCAGGTGATTCCTCGGCGGATAAGAGAGTGCTTTCACAAGAGATGGTAGAGGGATTTACTATGGTCACGAAAAGGTCTAGGAATTTCTCTAAACAATATATTGAAAAAATGGCTAATATGCTTAATGGAGTTCCATTATTGACGAGGAGGAAAAGGTGGCTAAAAACATGGAAGAAAGTTGGGAAATGGAGGTTTGCTGAAAAGAAATGGAAGGCGAAAATGTTGTTAATAGTGAGGATGAGAGCGTGGAATTTTCCGAGGGTAAAGTTTTTGAACTTCAAGTTGATAATGGGGTTGAAAATTTAAAAATTGGTGTCACTAGTGTATCTGTTCTGAATAAGGATGATGTTTATATTGTCGAGGAGATTTGCACTCCCACCTCTTCAGAAAATGATGAAACCAAGAGTTTTAGTGCAGTCGAGTCGCCTGAAAATATTAATGTATTATGCGTTGGTGCTGTCGGCACGAGTGAAAATGATGAAGTCTTGAGTTTTGGTGCAGTGGAGCCCGCGCCGGATCCAGTGCCGGAGTTGTTGCCGGACCAAACCGAAGACTCTGGTAGTTGGGTTGATTCGGTAATTAGTGCACGGGCTCTCCTGCAAGTGGGCAGGGAGCTTGCATCCCCCGGTGGAGCTGTGGAGGGTCAGCAGTGGCTCCGTACTCCCGATGAGGAATCCGGAACGGCTTCTCCACCCCTCCTGTGGAGGCCAAGCAGCACGCCGGAGGCCAAGCAGCACGCCGATACTATGGGTAATAGTGGATTTTTTGTAGGGAATCCGAGCTTTCTACGGATTCTGACGAAGTACATGTGGCTGAGCAGATGACCGAAGATTTGAAGGCCAGGTTTAAGCCTTAGTGAAGGTGGCTGACCCAGGCCAACGTTGATGCGGCGAAGGATCTTGCCAAGTTAGCGAAGTCGGGATTCAACGGAATAGGGCACGTCGTTCTGACGGTTGCCTTACATATAAGCCGGCGATGGAGAAACAGTGTAGGTGAGAAGGAGACAGAGAGACGCAATAAATCAAGATCTTGAAGGTGAGTTGCTTTTCTGGTTGGGTTTCTCACCCTCGAATTTTGAACATGGGTGTTTATTTTATGTGGTGTTTTTTGTTAACATACTACTTCCTTTTTCAGATTAAGGTAAGTATGGCACATAATTACCAAGGCACCGATCTGCATATTGGCACGTTGAACTTTTACAGTCTCCGCACTGTCGAAAAGCAGAAGTGGCTCGCGTGCTGCTTCAGGGAGTAGGGTGTTGATTTTTTTCTGGTGCAGGAAACTCACCATTAGAAGCCCGAGCAGGTTTTTGCGTTCCGTAGGAACACCGGGCTTAAGTGTAGGTACTCGCTTGGAGCGAAGGGCTTCACCGGGGTGGCCATAGTCTACAAGCAGCAGTACGAGGGTAGCATCGCGCAGAAGCAGACTGATGGGGACGGTCGCGTGGTGGGTATTTCGTTTAATACCGGATTGATGTCCATTAAGATGGTGTGTGTTTATGTTCCGGCCCAGGGTCCTCTCCGGAGCGGTTTTTATGACCAGCTGACGTTCTTCCTTGGAGGAAGCGAAGATTTTCTGGTCGTCGATAAGGATTTCAACTCGGTGGTGGATAACCATATCGACCGGTTGAGTACTCACAGGTGCAGGTGGTCAGAGCCGTACAGAAAGGGTCTTACGGATCTGATGCAGAACCAGCAACTTAAGGACGTGCGAAGGCAGCACACAGACGTCCATCACAGCGTTGTCGTGATGGACGTCTGTGTGCTGGCGCCGAGGGAGTGGAAAGTGACACCGTGGCGCCTAAACGTGTCAATGTTAGACGACGTTGAAGCGCTGTCGCGTATCCGTTTCATCTTGGAGGCTGGTGCAGAGACGGCCATTTTCCCAACCGCCGATCTCGATGACGAGTTCCGGAGCAACTTGGTTGCTCGGGGTAAGGAGTTGGCGAGAGCTAAGCGGGGGACTCAGGTTGTTCTGATGAAACTCCTGAACACGGCTCTAAAGGGTGTTGAAGACGGGTGTAACCTTGGAATCATTACCCAGATCTGGCAAGAGATTTGCGACTTTTATAGAGGCATCGGCTCTGAAGTTCAATTTCAAGGTTCTATCAGGAGTTTTGAGCAGGAGCGGGATATTAATCACATTTACCGCAAGTTCGAGGCAGAGAAGAAGAGGGAGGACATGGAAGTTCTCGATATTGATGGTACTGAGGTGAGGGACAATAAGCAGATCCTGTAGGAAGCTGCCATCATTGATATGTGGCTGGAGGGTACACCAAGAATTCCCGACGAAGACTTCGACAGTCTCGAAGAGGAGTTCTCGGTGTCTGAGGTGAGGGTGGCGATTCAAGCCCTTTCGCCAGGTAAATCTCCGGGTTGTGATGGTATCTCGTCGGAGGTTTACAAGAAGTTTGTCAATGTGTTAGCGCCCTGGCTTACCAGGGTGTATAACGAGATGTGCAGGTGGGTCGTATGCCGGGAACCATGCGGAGGAGCATGGTTACTTTGTTGTGCAAGACCCCGACGCCCCGTCGAGGTAGTTAATTGGTTGGAGACCGGTGTCTCTCTCCACAGTGAACTAAAATATCCTTGCGAGGGTCACGAATAGCAGGCTTGCTAAGGTGGCCGTTCATCTCATCGATGCTAAAAGGACGAGTGGTATCGGTGGGCGCCTGATCCAATGGAATACTAGGTGCATCAGAGACGCTATCACTTACCTGGGCGAGAAGGGCATTGAGATGGGGTTCTTCTTGGTTGACCAGAGCAAGGCTTTCGATAGGGTATCGCACAAGTTTGTCAGAAGATTGATAGAAACCCACGGCTTCAGAGTATTTGTCCGAAGTGCTATTGGGGCGTTGTATAGAGACCTCTCCGAAAGAATCATTATTGCCGGTCGTGTCTCCCCCTTTTTGAGGTTCAAGGACGAGTGAGGAAGGGATGCATTCTTTCTCCCCTTTTATATGTTTTGGTCTTGGAGACCCTTTGAGAAAAGTTGCTGGGAAGGATAGTGTTGCCGCCCCGGTGGCGCAGTGGTCTAAGGCGTTGGCCTCTGATCATTCGTCCGTAAGGGGTCCGGGTTCGAATCCCGGTCAGGCATGGATGTTGTGTTTGTCTTACGGCACTGGCTCTCTCCCTTCCCTGGAACCAGTGACCCTAAATTAGGGACGGGCGACTGCTTATAGCCCATTGAGTTGCTCACGGTGGTCGTTAAACCTCCAATCAAAAAAAAAAAAAAAAAAAAAAAAGGATAGTGTTAGGGGTTTTCCGTGCCCGGGGGGGGAGTCGTTGAAGTACCTTGCGTACGCCGATGATGTCTCCTCCGTCGATTCGGAAAGGAACTTGAAAGGGATGCGGGATGCTTTCGCTGAGTACTGCATTGCGACCGGTGCCCGTCTCCATGAGAAGTCAAGTATTATGCTCTGGGGCAAGTGGGAGAGGTCAGCGATTATAGGTTTAGCTATGACCGATGGGCCCCTTCGGATACTCAGTATCCACTTTTTTGAGGAAGGGTTCCACGTGAGCAACTGGGCAGTTCTGGCGGAGATGAAGAAGGAGCAAGGACGGTGGTAGGAGGTGGGCATTTCGAGAGTGAATCGGTCCAAGTTAACTAATGCGCTTGTGGTTTCGAAATGTACTGTTGCCGTGGAAATTGAATCCGCGCCCGGAAGTCTCATGAAGCAGATAGAGAGAGAGAGGTCTTTGGCTTCATTTGGGCTGGGAAGAAGACCGAGGAGGTAGCTCGGGTGGTCCTGTATTGTCCTAGGTCGAAGGAGGATTTAGAAGTCAAGCACCGTCCGACATGGCTTAGTGCACTCCAGTTTGAGAGTGTGAAGGGCACCCTGGTCGCCGAGTACCCGTGTGGATCCTGAGCCTCCTACTTCATGGGGTGGGACTCGTCCAAATACGTTCCCGGTCGCAGATTTATTGGCCCTCGATGCGAGAGGATGCATAGGCCTTACCAGCTTGGAGGTCGCCTGCAGGACTTTGCGGAAGCTGACCGCGCAGGGAAGAACACACAGCAGATGTACATTGACCTGCCCATTAGGCCTAGGGAACACGTCCTCAAAGATTTCAACGTTCCTTGGAATTTCTCTATGAGAGAGGCTTGAATGAGCATTCACTCGATGGGTGTGGACTGCAAGAAGAGGGACTTTAGCAGGTGGTTGACCCACAATGTCCTTCCAACCAGGAGTAGGCAGTTTCAGTGGGGTGGCGTCACTTCCGATAGGGGCCTTTCGTGTGTGGGCCTTGAGGCAGGTTTCATCTCTTTTGGGCCTGCCCTATGGCGCACCAGGTTTATCAGGGAATATGGACTTGGGCTTGGCACAAAAGGCTTGACGCCCTCCAGTTTCACCCGGCTAATGTGTTTTATCTACATCCTGCCGCGGCGGCGGGAAGGGAGGACTGGAGGATGATTATCAACGATGTCTGTTATAAGATGTGGAGGGAGAGGAACAGGGTTTTGCATTCCCGGACGGCTAACTCGGGCTTCTCTCTGACAATGGTTATCCTTCAAGTCAAGTGTGAGCTCCGAGACAGGGCGAGAGAGGACGCCCGCACTTTGACCGGCCGAGCCTTTAGGTATCGGTGGGGGACTTGGCCTGGCATTGTTACAGGGACCAAGAACAAAATGCAACTTTCATTGGGATAACTTACGCCCTCAGTTTCGCCTCTTCAAACCCGAGGGATCTCTCAGTGGGTGTTGGGCTTTCTCTAGAGTTATGTTTTTGTGAACTTTGTTTGTAGTTTTGATGGAGGGTGTGGAGCTTAGCCGCCGACCGTTTCATCGATAGTTTAATCTGTCTTCTCTCCGGTCGAGGTTGGCGGTGTGAGTCGGGAGGAGTGAGTGTTTTGGTTCTAACTCTGCTCTTTCTCTTATGGTGTGGTGTGAATGGATGGTATCTGAAGGGAGGGTGTTGTGTATTTGCTGCTTGGGGTGTGCCGGTTCCGTGTGAATGTGGGCCAGGGTGGCACCTGTCATGGGTCATGTGAGTGCCTTGGTGCACCTGACGGCCCGGTGTCCTCTCTGACAGTCTCCCGTCCGGGTCGCTGTCACCTGGTCACCACTGAAGGGGAGTTTTGTCCGCCTACATGGACGTTACGGGTGTACCTTCGGGTTGCACCCGCCGTTCTAGGTAACCTCGCCGCCAATTTGTGTGCGGGTCCTTTCGAGTTCTTAGGAGGACCTGTATGACTAGGCGGGTTGTCTGGTGTTGCTTGTTGGGCCGTGGTGGGAGTGTGTGTAAACATCAGCAAGCCATGTCCAGGTGTTTATTTTGGGCATGGTGAACAGTGTGAAGATGTGTTGCAACAAAGTTCTTGAATGGGGGAGAGGACGTCATGCGAGATCACATTAGGGCGCTCCCCTCTCCCATCCCCCATTATTTGGGGGTCTTATACGAAGACAAGCCTCGCACATGTGATGTATGTTCTAAGCAATTTGCTCGAACAAGTGTTCTGTTTCTTTCATTTATACCTCATGTCCGAAACTTACAAAAGTCCGGCGCATGAGGGACTCTTAAAGAACTGTTTTAGGAAACTATTAATCTTTTACCTTATTTTAGCATATAACATTTAGCGTGTAAATACTTTTTTGAATTTTGAAATATGAAATATTCATAAGAGTCGATCCTGTAATAACTAACATTTTTTTCATACTTCCATCCACAGCAGACACACAACTGAGAAATTGGGAGCCTGAGCAAGAGTGACCGCTTGCAACAGTAAGTATACAATTTATCTAGGAATCCCCTTGAAGAACACTATACAAAACGTATGAGGTTCCTGTCAAAGGCATTTCAGGAAAAAAAAAAAACTGACAAAAATTAGAATAAGCAAAATAATTGTTTAATACAAGAAAGAAGAGGACACTGATGTAAAACCATAGCACAGGAAATATGAAAGATAAGATTGAAAAAACGTCAATAGATCCTTCACAATAACTATTATTAATGAGTTATTTTTATTCTTTATCTGTACCCGTATGTTGAATCAATCTTTGTCTTCTAAAACCAACACTTGGAGAACCAAGACTTGGCCTCCGAGAGAGGGGGACGCCATTGTGCGTGAGCACGGTGACCCCTCTCCCGGCAAGAAATTTTGTTGCCCAGCAACACCAACACACTCGTTTCGCCGAACCAGATATAAAATGTGAGTTCGGTTCCACCGGTGTTTCACTCACACTCCGATGCACCGACAACGGTTCCACAGTCAGCACATCCAGATCCCCGAAAACACCCTGGCCTGCCGAAGAACTCGAACAGGCCCCAATTCACTTTGCAGACAGGGACACCAAGAATGACGAGGCAGGCCCTAGGCCGCCCCGAAACACTCCAGTAGGAGAAGTCTCTCCTTCTCATGTGCCCTGTGGGGACGTCCCAAACGAGACACCACCAGAAGGATCGCCGAGCCGTCTGCGTGGCACAAAGACCAGTTTTCGACCCACCAATGGCTCCCAACCCTGCACACAACCACGCAGAACCGACACACCACAAACAGGAATCACACACCACCCACCCAAAAAGCAAACACACACAGGCAAACCTCACCGGGAAAGGCAAAGTGAGGAAAGATCACAGCGAAACCCTGCTACTATGTATCGAGGGCTGAAATAAAATGCTTTTAAGAGATTGGATCGTTTAACATGTTAGCTACAAATTTTTAAAATTAAAGTAAGTTACTCTATAATTTTATTAAGAACTTTCGATCTTTTCTTATAAATAACTGGAGCCAAGGCTTTCATTTATCAAAGGTCATTTGAGCACCGTTATTTCTGGTTTCAAATTCCAAATATCTTCTAAGGTCACATCTTATCGTAATTTTGATTTGCTCTGTATTTTTAAATTTTTGTTCAAAAAGATAAAGTGTATGATGTATTATTATATTTTTGGATTAAGAGCAGGAAAGAGGAAAATGATATAAGATTTGGTGGGTCGAAAATTTATCTTTATAATTTAAATATTGATATAACCAGTTCCAGATATTTTTTGAAAAGTTACAATCAACGAATAAATGTTCTAGAGTTTCCTCTGAACCACAGTAGGTGCACGAAGCATTTACTCATTTACACGAAGGAAAAGCCTCACCAATGTGTTGTTTGCTCCAAACAATTCCCAACCCATCCTCCTTCACACAGGTGAAAAGCCTCATCAATGCGTTGTGTGCTATAAGCAATTTGCTCAGAAAAGTAATCTTTTAAGGTACATGCTTGTTCATTCAGGTGAAAAGAATTACCAATATTATGTATGTTTCCAGCCATTTCCTCGGAAAAGTAATCTTTCAAGGCATGTGCATTTTCACAGGTGAAAAGGTAAAATCATAATATATCTATGATAAAGTAATATTGGGGTTTTACAGCTTAACATTAATTTGCGTACACTATCATATTCTCTTCATTATAACAGAGCAGATCTCTGTAAAATTTCACTAAAAGTAGGTTAAAACCCGTCACTAAACTTAGATTATCATACATACAACTTTAAAAACTATGAAATTACACGGCGGTTTTACCTACAGAATGAGAAAAACACTTGTACTTACGCTCATCCCCCAGAAGTCAGCCGAAATGTTTCCTAAATTCTAAATACCTGGAAATAGCCCTAACGCCCTAAACATTGATAAATCAACTAATAATATACTTGAGAACGGTATATCAACGATTAATATAATAAAGAAGGGCAAATTTATTAATATTAAAAGCAAATTGCCGACTTCATGCCACGCACAGCACTAACAGCTATTGCATATTTTGCTCATGTCAGGCCTAAGATGGCTACCGTGACGATTTGCTGGCTTCAATTGGATTGCATTGAGGCAACGGAGAGTGCTTTCTTCAGAGAATTTTAAGATTTTGGTAACTTTAAAATTGTTGATACATGTCTAGGGATGGGAAATATGAGCAAGGAGGGAAAAAGAAAAAACAGGAGTGCCCTTGTGGTAATTCCTTGGCAATTCCTTTTCATCCTGGTAATTTCTTTTAAAGTACTGGTAATTCTTTTACTTTTAAGCGTAGGTGGTGCACTGCCAAGTATAATAGACTGAGAAAAAATCTAAAATAAGCGCATGGAAGAGGAAATCTGCTTTTCCCAATCCTTAAGTTTTCATTGGATCGTAGGAAGGAATCAAAACGCAGACTGCGGGATGAACACTTAGGAAACAGTGTTTAGGAAAAATGCATCGCTATTATAAGGTTAAAGAAAAGAAATCATGTTATATTGATTACAAATTCGGATAAGTGGTAATCCCATATTTATGGGCTCCAACCGAATTATAAATACTTGCTTGACAACAGCAACCAATCCAAGGAAGGACGCTATTGGATAACACAGCATCTTCTAAACTCAAGCAAATCTAGAAAGCGAGTTCAACTGCATATTGAAGACCACCCGAATAAACAAAAACCGCAATTTGACTTTTCGAAGGTCTGTTATTATTCGATTTGTACGCAAGCACGCGGTCTTTTTCATTTCATTGTGGTAGTATATATATCTCGTAGTGGCACAAGAACAAAATCATGTTATGGAAAATGCGTTTTATCCCACTGCTCCTCTACGGATCCAACATCTGGGGTATTTGCAGTGAATCTCACCTGAAAATATTACAACAATTTCAAAATAAAATGCTTCGTCAATTATCAAATGCTCACTCCAGGGAAAGAACAGTGAACATCAGAAATAAACTGCAAATATCTCTCATCAAGGAAATCATTGGCACTCATGCCGAGAAATTGTACGAAAAATTAAAATCTCACCCGAACCCGACCCTAAAGATGTCAATGAATATCCAACTGAAATTTTACAACGATACAAAAGACCCAGATTCATGCTCAATATGCTCCCAAGACTTTCACCCAAGCCCAGGAAACAGGGCAGAAAAAATATATCACTAAAAATGGTTTAAGGCTACCATGAGCGGAGAAAATTTTCACCGCCACCCACTCTCCCGCTATTTTATTTGTCAGTAAAGTGTTGATAAAATGTGATATAGTCAAAATGAAATTATGAATTATATTTACATTTTTCAAACAAATTTGGAACACAAAAATCTAAGATAATGATTTTATGCTAATTAGTATGAACCCTGAATTTTCACTTTAGCAATCTCAACATTTGAAATTTCCGGGACATTATCTCAATTTCCAACTACAAGTCCCTAGTTTGGCCCTTAAAAGGATTAACTCCTTAGCTCCTAATTTCCACTACTACTCAAGCAGTTTACCCCATTATCGCAATTTTCGTTAAAAAAGAAAAAGAGGAAGAACCCCATATAGGTAAGTAATATCTCGAAAACTACTGCTATGAGTAAAAATCTCACTATTTCCTTATACTTTCTCCATTACAAATTTCCTGTACACCACCAACTCCTCACGCCAGCTCCCCTGGAATTACCAAATCAACAGGAATTACCATCTCCAGCATCCATCGTACTTCTACCGCTGCGACGGGAATTCATCGGACAGTTAGTGTCAGGAGTTGTGACTTTTATCTCAACTGCTAAAAGTGCAATTTTTACGCGCTCACTTTTAGCAGTAAAAATCTACAACTATATTTTCCTATTCCTCTTTAAACCTATCCAATCAGGGGACTCTACCCCGAATCTAACTACGTCTTTTTAGCTCCATATAACTGAATGTGAATTGGACGTAAACCTTAGGTATTATTATCTCTATTATTATAAGGAGAGTCAGGACAGATAAAGCAAAAACCCAAAGACAGGTCGCACAATCGGAAATAGTGCTCGCATATACTGAAAGAGGGTGGGAATGCGTTTTCTTAGATGTGGTGCGCTTAAGAACACAATATTTGAAAAAAAAATGCTGCAGAACCATACCGAGGAAATTTTGTCTCCAAGTTTATTTACATCTGTTAATTCTGTTCGGTAGTGGTATAAGATTTTGGTAAATGTGTACTTTAGCGTCCTAAATTATCTCGTCGGAAAAATTTAAAGTGTGTGTGAGAAAAGTGCGACGTACAAGTTTTTAAGCATGCAAAATAATGGGGAAAGATAATATTTGTAGATGAACAGAAATAATAATGTTTTCGAAGTATTAACCTGCGAGTACGATGGTTTGGAAGAGTACGTGCCGTAGGCCTAAGACGGCGACGGCGTCAAGGTGCAGTCCGGCGAATGGAAGCTTCGTTGATAAGAGCAAGTTACAGCCGGAAGAATACAGAAGGAAGTGGTTGAGCAGTACCTAGTCATCGAAGCATATTGTAGGAATATGCGGAAGGAACATTTTTACGTTTGAAAATTTTGTCTCTGATTTTTCAGTTTTCAGGGCTTCTGTCCCCAGACAAATATTGTCCGTCTGAAGTTTTCTAAAGGCTCGTTGGAAAAAGGATGCTCCCATTCGACTGATTTGTTTTCGTATAATTTAGTACATTATTCCGCAAGGCGAAATGTTGAACTATAACAATTTGGCTTGATTTATAAAAAAAGGTTAATAGAGTCTACTAACCTTGGTTTAAAAATACCGAGCTGAGATTCATTCACAGCAACAATTCGGTACTTAGCAGTTGACTAAGAATGTACTGGTTTCAGGAAGAGAAGGCATCCCTAATTGTTTAAAGAGGTGTCTAACGACAGCAGTTTCTTTGGTAAGTTAAATTTAGAAATGAACACTCTCTGAGGCAGGGACGTTGCTAGACTTCAAAATCAGGGTGGACGACGGATGGGTGAGAATTATTTTTGCTGGGGCAGGTTTAATAGAAATTCTACTTACAAGACACTGAAAGGAAGAATTTTCAGTGCTTTTTTAGCTTTTTTGTTCCAGTTGCATAGGATTCCGTGCAATCACCCCCCCCCCTCGGATACATCACCCACATTTGTATCGTGGTAAACTAACAAGATGTATAACATAAGATTAGTGGTGTAAGATATAACTGTTAGTAAAAGGTCGCCTTTAATATTTGTGTGTGTGTGTGTGCTGTGAATGCATAGTCTTAATTGCACGCTCTGCCGCTGCGGTGGCGCAGTGGTCTAAGGCGCTGGCCTCTGATCACTCGTCCGTAAAGGGTACGGGTTCGAATCCCGGTCAGGCATGGATGTTTTGTTTGTCTTACGGCACTGGCTCTCTCTCCTTCCCTGGAACCAGTGACCCTAAATTAGTGACGGGCGACTGCTTATAGCCCATTGAGTTGCTCACGGTGGTCGTTAAACCTCTAATCAAAGAAAGAAAGAATTGCACGCTCTCCACTCATACTAATGTGTACATACGCATCTTGTTTGCTGAAGTTTCCAACAGTTAGGAATCAATTGGAGAATTCAAGTTTTACATTAAAATGCAACAGGGACGATGCTAGACTTCCAAATCAGGATGGGCAAGCATTATTTTTTCTGGGGCAAGTTTGATGGCAACTGTACCTACGAAACACTGAAGGAATGAATGTTTAATGCTCTTTACTACAGGCTACAAAGGAATTCGTTCAATCCCCACCCCCTTAACCTGGACACACACATACACACATAGGCGGATCTGATTAGTTATGCCACTGGTGTAAGATACACAGCGGCGTCGGAAACCCGGTAACAAAGGGGGCAGTTGCCCCTGCACGCAGATGAGTGTGGAGGCAAAACATCATATTTGCCCCCCCCCCCTCAGTTTTCTTCCTTTTCAAATTACATATGTTCGTGATTGGAAATCTCAAACATTCGTGATTATTATTTGTTTTTTTTGAAGTTCATGTTGAAGAAAAATAAGCATTGCTCTTCACTTTCTTTCATGAACTATCTAGAAATCTGAACTTTTTTAATGCCCCCATTAAACAGTCCAGAGGGCTGGTTTCTGTTTGAAAACCAGCAACGTTTTGTGTCTTACTAAGTGTAAAAAATTAGCCTTCCTCTAAAACATAAGCAAAGCTAAATGGGGAAGTGGAAGTAGGATGAGAAATGAGATATAAGTTACTTAAATATTTAATAATAGGTTCTACGGCTACAAATTCTGTGGAATTCGTACCAATCCGGAAGTATCAAAATCCATAGTGTAATGAAGTTTGTACGTACAGTTAGTTTACACTGAGAAACTACTGTATATGGATGTGAAAGTGTTTTTTTTTTTTTTGTAGATGAAACTTAAATCGAAAAAAAAATTTCAGCAAATTTTCCTAATGAAGTCAGCACGTCTTCTTTTACAGCAGTAGGATACATTTTATGCCATGATAAAATATTTTGTTCTGCGACATCTTGCCCCCGCTGTCAAAAAACAGTTCCGACGCCACTGAAGACACAAATGTTACTAGAACGTCACCTTCAGCTTTTTGCTTTCTTCTGAATGCATTGTCTTAGTCGGTTTTCGAAATTTTGCATTTTCGCTTATGAAAATAGCTTTGTACGTGGACAATTTATTTAAAGGAAAATGTTGCTCATGTTTATCTAAACGATATTTTAACATCATGCCACTCATACACAATTCCCTTCCTTTATGCCAGTGACTTTGCCTTGCACTTCTCCCCTACAGAGCAGTCATCAGCCACTTCCTGCACTCTCACTGTCTTGGGGCAGTCTTAAGAGTGCTAGTGTAGCTTCAGACTCCACTTTCCATGTTAGAATCCCAAATTTTGTAAAGAAAACAAACAGAAGAGCAGGTACTAATGACCTGCCACATTGAATTCCTATCTACCCTCCTCATCCCCCCCAACCATACAGGCATGAAAAAGAGGCTTACACTAAGGAAAATGGAGAACAACTGAATTTTCGTGGCCCTGCAGATGCTATCTTGATAACCTTTCTTCGGATATATATACAATGCATTTCCTAGTGGGGAATACGTATATCTACATGAAGTAAAACACAAGACTTATTATTACTTGGCAAGTCCAGATTATATTATAAAGTTAAGTACAGTACATTGAAAAATGGCACATTTTGAACTGGGTGAGCGACAGGGTGTGCTCGCATCCCCTTGGCAAAGTCCCTGATTGACACTGATCACAACTGTGACCAGTCTGTGGTTTCATGCTATTAGACAAGCTGCATTACTCTATCTTTCTCAAAGGCCTACGGAAGTCATTGCTCAGGTTATAATTTCAGGTTCTTCATCTCCTCAACACATCTTATCTGTCAGTAGCTAATCAACTTGCTACCTCTACTGATATCAGTGCCATGCACAACTGAATCCTGTTTCACAGGAAATAATTTAGATGCACAAACTTTAATATAAGTTTTTAGTATTTTAATATTTAATTTAGGCAAGCTTTCAAAGCAGGTACTACTTCTTTATCACATATTACTTCTTGTTTACCATTTTGGCAGTTAAATTTAACTGGTGATGTTTAATTGTTTCCATTGTCTGCTTCTGTATGGCATTAGTATTATGTAAGGATTAGGCTCCATTGATGTGAGAGGTATCAACCTGAGTGGTCATAGATTTTGGGATTCTTTTCTTCTTCAGACATTTTCATTTAGACAAATCTTCCAAGTCAGCATGCACATAAAAAATTTGCTTAAGTTAAATTTAAAACAGAAATGTAGGAAATGTTCATGTTAAAGTTTCATATACCCATTAATGTTTGTAATGCAAGGGCAGCCATGGCTTCCTTCATCAGTATAAGCAGAATGATTGTTACAACCACACTCCAATTGCCCTTCTGAAAAGCATCTATACCTCTTTCTACTGATGTTTTTGTTAACTCCATGCTCTCCTTATACATGTTTCTCACCTCTATCTCTAAAAATAACAACTTTCACTAAGTTTTTCCTAGAGTAATTGGTGTTTTTTCATTCTGCTGTGTTCCACATTTTTCTTTGCATGCAGCAAAGTTCTTCCTGTATAAAACAGAAACAATTCGGTATGTTTTTAAAAACACTTCACCAGAAAGGATCAGATTTCAATATTTACAAAGTCAGATTTCATTGGCCTTAGAAGACATGTCTTACTTTGGACTCAGTTCAGTCAATTACTTTAGATAAATTTCCCACACTTGTTTTCCTCAATTTATAAAATGCACAATACTATAAGTGAACTGAAGCGATGAAATATTTCCGTCTTTAGCACGATTTAATGATATTGCATAACGAATTAAAGAACACAAATACAATATTAAAACAGGCATGTATTGTACATCACTAGCCAAATCTGTTACACAAGATGATCTTAATCCCGACTGGAGCAATGTTAGAATAATTAATACTCCTAATAAACCTGGTGATCTTTTAATTGCTGAAAGTGTGTATATAGAGGCCTCCGGTGAGCAATGTTGTAATGAATATGCCCCGTATGAGTTACATAACGTTTGGAAATCCCTTATTAAAAATGTAAATTATAAATTGTAATATAAACTTAAAATTGAATGTTCACCCTACACCATTTATTTCTATTATATATTTCCATGTTTTCTTCTTCAGACCATTGGGCCAACAGTATACGCAACATTTTTGACGCATGTAGATTACTATTGGCTAACTTACCATGCTTCCCACAATGCAATGATCTATATTATATATAGATTAAATGTGTATCTATTTATTACACTGAAGAAGAGGCAGCCGCTGCCTCGAAAGTGCTCATGGTTTTAATTGTTTTTAATTGTATATATTTCTCATTTTTTTATCATTAAATTGTGCTAAAGACGGAAATATTTCATCGCTTCAGTGATTAATGTCGCACGAGTCTTCAATATTTGTTGCTCATTGTACCGCATAATTATAGTTATTCAACATTCAAATTCACATAAACATGTGGAAAGCAGCAGTATCTACTTTTAGAAACCTGCGTCTCAGCTTGGCCAAGGAGGAAACACCCTAATATTTTCTGCTAAATTGTAGGGACTTGGGAGTGATTCCACGATTTCTGCAAATCCATACTCAAAGACTATCATGGTATGACAACAGAATACTCAGGATTGCCGAAAATAAAAAAAGCTATCAAGGGTTATACGCAACAAAAGAGGTTTATTGCATCTTCTAAACCGTAAGTGCTACTTTGCTCACCTAACCTTTTTCAAAAATGAACACCCAACTATCGTAGATCAGGGGTTCACCATTACTTCTGCTACTTTAAGGAATGAAATCGAGACTCTGACTTGCACCCATATCAAGAAACTGTGCATGTTAGTCGACAAAAGTGTTGGAAAACAAAATGACTACCGTCGTACCTACCATGGTAGCCCGGAACACCCAGCTCTAACAAAGTTTAAAAATCTCAGTAATATTGAAATTAACAGTCTGCAAACCAAGGCCTTAAATAAGGGAGCAAAATTATCTTATCCACCAAAGAAAGGATCCATACTGAACACTATTACCCAGGTGGAAAGCATAGTTAAATGTATTCCTGAACAGCATAAGGATTACGCCAGAATGATAATGGCCCATACCTTACAACATGACTCTTGTTACCCTATCCCACAACCTGATCATATTCAAGAGCAGAGACAATTGGTTGAACTCAAAAATAATGACTTGTCTATTGTGCTTGCAGACAAATCTAGTCAGATTGTGTTGTTGAATAATTGTGACTTTGTTCAAAAAATGCATGAAGTTATTAACACTATTCCACACAAAACCATTCAAAGTGATCCTAGTCAGGCCACGGTAGCGGCTCTTCAAAGACTTAAAAAGGCTTATTCTTTTCCTGAAGGTTTTTCACATGCATTCACCCCTCCCCCGGCTATCGTGTGCCTGATATGTTCTGACGGGTTAAATTGCATAAAAGAGAATTTTCTCATTCGTCCTCTGGTGTCAGGTTATGTTAGCGCCACCAGACCCTTAGAAAAAGCCTTGGCACAATATTTAGCCCCTTATACAGTGGACGCACTTTATTCTATTAAAAGTTTTACAAAGGCTATAGAAAGACTGCGATCGCTTCAGCCACAATCGCAGCCTTTCATTTTAGCGTCTCTTGATGTGGTCTCATTGTACCCTAATGTACCTGTTGAGGCCACACATCAGATTATTGAGGCAAAACTTGCTGATTCCCATATCCCGAGTTCAGAAATTAATGCTATTATGAACGCACTTCGTCTTGTTAAGAAACGTTCATATTTCAAATTTAAAGACAGCCTTTATCAACAGTTGAAGGGCTCCCCAATGGGTTCCCCCTGTCTGCTGTTCTAGCTGAAATTTTGTTACAGCACATTGAAAATCAGGTCCTTGGTTCTGTCCCTCACCGCCCGTTGCTTTATTTAAGGTACGTTGACGACATCCTGGTTGCGTGGCCTCACAACCGGGATGATTTACACTTATTCGCCAACGAACTATCATCCATGTTACCAACTATCAGGCTCACGATAGAATTTGAAGCTAATAATTGCTTACCTTACTTGGATATTCTTATTCGTAAGGACTATAGCCTTAACTGCATTACCACTTGTGTATATAGAAAACCCAGTCATACACCTGTTTTAATACCTTATCATTCATCACACCCTAAACAACATAAGTTGACAGCATTATTCTATTTGTTTAGAAGAGCTCACTCACATTCATCAACTACTGAATTATTTCAGCAAGAAGTTAACTACATTTTTGGTTTGGCTGAGCAATATGAGTTCCCTAAATATCTGATTAGGCAAGTGTTTGGCAAGGTCAAATATGCCCTACATACTACCCTGTTAAGAAACTCCAACTGCAATTCCATATATGTTTGCTCTATGCAATACAATCCACATTTAACGAGAGCCTTAACACAACTATGTAAACCATATGACTTGAAGTTTGGTTCACGCGCACGAAACTTATTTTCAGTAGTTCGTAAGGATCGAGAACGGAATAGCAAAATGGGATAGTTGGGTATTTACAATATCCCCCTGGTTAAGGCAACTACAGGACAAGCAGCTTCTAATTATGTGGGTTCTACAAAACGCAATATTGCATTACGAATTAAAGAACACAAATACAATATTAAAGCAGGCATGTATTGTACATCACTAGCCAAATCTGTTACACAAGATGATCTTAATCCCGACTGGAGCAATGTTAGAATAATTAATACTCCTAGTAAACCTGGTGATCTTTTAATTGCTGAAAGTGTGTATATAGAGGTATCCGGTGAGCAATGTTGTAATGAACATGCCCCGTATGAGTTACATAACGTTTGGAAATCCCTTATTAAAAATGTAAATTATAAATTGTAATATAAACTTAAAATTGAATGTTCACCCTACACCATTTATTTCTATTATATATTTCCATGTTTTTTTCTTCAGACCGTTGGGCCATTAGTATACGCAACATTTTTGACGCATGTAGATTACTATTGGCTAACTTACCATGCTTCCCACAATGCAATGATCTATATTATATATAGATTAAATGTGTATCTATTTATTACATCTGAAGAAGAGGCAGCCGCTGCCTCGAAAGTGCTCATGGTTTTAATTGTTTTTAATTGTATATATTTCTCATCTTTTAATCATTAAATCGTGCTAAAGATGGAAATATTTCATCGCTTCAGTGATTAATGTCGCACAAGTCTTCAATATTTGCTGCTTACTATAAGTGAATGTTTACTGCCTAACACGTTAAAGTCATGTCTTGACCTTTTTAAGCATTTGAGACAAATAACAAAAAGCATTTCCCGTTGAGTATTTATGGTACAAAAAGACAATTGTTTCCCTCCTACTTAAATTCTAGAATGTCTGTTTCACTCATTTTGGTGGTATTGCCATCAGTTGCAATTTTGTTCAATTTTCAATCGTTTTAGATATTTTTGCCACTTTTTTCCCATTATTTCTTTCGTTATTCTTCACATCTTCTGAGTTCTTTTGTATTTACACATGATACTGTCTTCTAGATCTTTATAAAAATCTGTTCTCAATAATTGGAAACTGCATCAAAAGTTTTGTTTACACAGGAAGAACTTGAATTTTGTTGCCAGGTTTCTCTTGCAATCATGGCTGTCTTAAGGGGTGGGCCAACGGGGATGTGCCCGACGTCCCAAGAGTGTTATGGGTTTACCAAAAGGTAAACTCTTTGACTACTCACCAGCATTTTTTTTATTTATTTATTTAAAGAAAAGAAGGAACATCAATCCAAATACTGAAAGTTCTGCCTTTTTTTAAAACCTTGGTCATAGCTTCCGATTTCCTGAGGAGGCAGGAGGAAAATTTGGTGTTAGGGTGGATTTTTAGTGACAAAATAGGAAACAAAGAAAGCTGACCTCCTTTCCGATCCCGAGTACGGGTGAGGTTTGAGTCTCGAGGGCCACACGCACAAATCACATTTTTTCCGAATCATTTTTTTTTCTTTTAAAGTCATTTATGTTGTCCACGTGAATAAGTGCACGTATGTTTATCACTGGGGTTTGCCCACCTGGGCTACTTATACATAAAATTCTTTCATTTGTCACTATTTAAACAAAAACCAATGACCGGGGCCCCATATTGGAATTTCTGTCCGGCGCATTACATTGCCTGGAAATGGCGCTGATTGTTTTATTTCTTTCTTTTGGTTTAATTTAATTTTCGTTGAATAATTTATAGAATGGGGAAGGAACATTATATCTTTCAGCACCCATTTTCTTGTAATTTGCTAAGCAACAAAATGTGAATGCATTTCCTACACTTAATGGAGTTCTACATTTTCTGTCATGCACCATTTCTCATTCAAGTGGTATTTAAAAAGGTACTGGATATTGAATGTTTCTTCTCATGGGGATATTATGGTGATGGTAGTGTATATAAAAATTCTCATACATTGTATATACAGTGAAACCTCAGAAATCCGGCATTTTTTTCTTTTTCGTTTTCGTGAGAACATCCGATGTTTCCCCAATAACCATGGAAATCTCCCGATGTAACTTCTCAACAACACATCGCGAGATCATCTGATCTCAGCGTGAGAATTGCCGACAATCGTCTACGTGTAACGTCAGGAATTTTCTTAAATTCGTCATCTCATTGGGCCGTGCTGAAGTGATGCGGACCAATGAGGCGATGAATCGGCGTGTGTGTTTGAATTTGAAATGTGTGACGAATGTATGATTATGATTTGTGTTTGTATTTGGTGGCAACATGTGAATTCCATCGTTTAATGACATCTACATCGGCCTCGCGGAAATCGCCTTGGCGATGTATCGTAGTTACCGAATGTTACGAAGAACCGTAACACCCATGTAAAATGCACATTGTGTTATCGTGATGTATTGATACATCGCCTAGCCCTAGTGGTTGCTCTGGCTTTTTTCTAGTTTTTGCCAAATTAAAATTTTTTTCCACAGAATTTTTATAATAAATAGTCCAAAAAGGTAATCGCCAATATTTTCGCCAAAACCTTTTTCTCCATAATTGCAAAGAATACGTCTGGCAGCATAACCCCTGCTTATTTATAAGGCGCAGACATGCACATTTTTGTTAACACCGGGTACTGGCCCCCGGTAATAAATAAGGGCGTCTTCCTCCCGCTTTCTACTTCGAAGGGCACTCTAGGACAAATCTCCTAGCTTCCTATTTCTAAGGGTTGCTTAAGACCTGGGGTCAGACACTCCCTTCCTAAAATCCCCTAAATATGATCAAATTTTCGTTAAAGCGACCTGTTACGTGTAAGATCATGCTTCACGTATCACCCGTTACACAAATTTTGGATAGCATCAGAAATCCTGAATTTTCAAAAATCCGGTCCCATCGATGCCGGATCTTTTAGGTTTTACTGTATATCCATATGTTGTATATATTGCAATAATGCCATATGTGAATAAAAAATATGACCACATATTGTAATAATACCATATGTCGTATATACACACATACTTTTATCACTAAGCTGTTCTCTGAGATTCAGAGGTTAGCTCCAAAAAGAAATACAAGGTACCAGATAGTTTTTACTTACAAATAGCAGTTTCAGCAACTTAGTTCTGAAATAATGGACTTACAAAATATATTGTGAGAGGATTTTAATTTAATAACTGGCCATACACTGCAGGCAGTGCTGTCTGAACACTTTTGGGGTGCCTGGGCCATCATATTTTTAGGGCTCCTAATTATATATAAGTATGGAACATATGCGACATTATTTTTACTTAATATGTATAATAAAAATCTGTCATATATGTATATATAATTAGGGCCCCTGAAACATATGATGGCCCAGGGGCCCCAAAAGTGCTCAGACGGCACTGCCTGCAGTGTGTGGCCAGTTATTAAATTAAAATCCTCTCACAATATATTTTGTAAGTCCATTATTTCAGAACTAAAACTAAGTTGTTGAAAATTATATTTGTGAGTTTTGTAGGTTATTCAGTGGAACTGATTTTTTTTTTCAAGTAATAACTTTAGTTAGTCTCTTGTTTTTAGGAGGTTCATAATCCAATATTTTAAGTTTTTGCTACAAAATTTCATATCTGAACATAAATTATATTTAATTATTGAACAGTTTATTATTTCTTGAAATTTTCTAATAGAAATTGACCTATATGTAAACATGATTTTGAAAATGCTATTATCAGTCCTTCAGGCAAGAAAGCTAGAAAGAGACCTATGTAATATACCTGTGTCCTAATTAGGGTTCAAGTTTTTCCACCTTGCTGCCCACGTAGAAAAAAACCCCTGGATATTTTGTTTTATTTTCTTTTGAGACCGATATAAAATCCATGACAAAGTGACTCTTTTCTTTATTCAAATATCAGAAATTTATTTTTTTCGCTTTTAGCAATCTTTATAATACTAGAGCATACACACAATTTGTAGTACTTTCATTAAAAGAACAGCTTCAGTTTTCAGAAAACCATTTCTTACTCTTCTCTGAAATTGTGGACTCCAAGATCAGACACAATCAACTTTACTTTTATCTTTATTACAAGATGTAAGATCATTAAAACTACTATTAAAAATTTGCAGTTTATTAATCAAATTTTATGGATTTTCAAGTATTACACAATCATATTTGCTGCTTATGATGACATAGAGATATAAATCCTGTCATATGTATCACATGACATTTTCAGCACTAAAAATTGGTAACAGACTTCGTTTCGACAGGGGCTCGCCATTTTCCTGGCCTTGTTTCCCTTGAGTGTCTTTGTCTGACCCTGGAAAAATGTCGAATCTTTTTTCTTTCTGGTGATTTAGCAATTCCTTTTTAGCCACTTCTCACCAATTCTGCTGACTAATTATTAAGCTCTACAGTTTGTTGTCTCTTTTATGGATTTTCTCCCTGAGTACAGTAACTCTATTCAAAAAAGAAAATGTGGCTCTTTTACTTTCCAAATTTAAATATTGCTATTTAAAATGTTTTCTATAAATACCTTACTTACAACAATTCATATTTAATTTAGAATAGAAAGAAGTGGTTGATTTTCCTGCTATGACAGAATACAGTTTCTCAACCCTACTTACTATTGCACTTAGGATAAAATTTGAGAAGAGAGAGGCTGTACATTTTAAACGGTAGCAGGCTGCTTAACCTGCTACTGTAGAAAGCATGGTTCTCAGCGCTTCCTTTATTTGCACTAAGAATAAATTTAGAAATTAGATTCACTGCCCTTAAAAAGTAAAATTATCTGCCCTTTAAGTTGCAGATCACTAGATAAAATGAACATGGTCCATTGTCCTTTCAACATCTTACTGAATGTTGAATAACAAGATTTTTGATCTGTTAGCAGAGTATCTGAAGGTAATACTCTGTCTCCTCTTTATTGAACTAAAAATCATTTTTGGTACTCTGTCATTTACAATAAATAGTCAAAAATAGAAAATTTAATAAATAGAAAAAAAATTAGTTTACGTTTAAAATAAATATTACCTTCAGATAATCTGCCATTCTAGTCAATTATGCACAAGGAAAAAAACAATTCTAAAGTAATTAAAATTTACAAATTTACCTTAAAAATGGATTTTTGATATAAAGTTGGTAAAAATTAAGTTTTACAAAAGTGGAGAAAATAACAAAAATGGTAAAGAGAGTACACACGCATAAAATAAAAACTACACACACTCCACAAAAAATAGATACATTGAGAAATTTTTGTGTTTCTGTGTAATCACTGAAGTTAAGACACGCAGAGCCCCACATATTGAAATTAACAAAAGTATATCTAAAAATCATAACCTGGAATGTGCAAAGCGCTTTCATGAACAACAACTGCAGTTAGGTTCTTGGGTGATACAACCACAGACCCACATACTTGAAATGGTCAGAAAGCATCTGATAATCATATCCTGGAATGCAAATAGCATTCATAAACAGCAAATACAGTTTCCTGGATAGCACAATAGTAAAACCACACATTTAAAATGGACAAAAAAATATCTAAAAGTCATACCCTGGAAAGCAAATGGCATTTGTAAGGAATCAGCTCACACTCTCAATGCAACAAATTTAAAATGGTCAAAAATCTTCAAAAATCAAACCTTGGAATGCAAATAGCATTCAAAAACAAGAAATGCAGTTTCCTGGGTGACACATGCACAGAGTCATACATTAAAAATCACTAAAAAATATCTAAAAATGATATCCTGGAATGTAAATAACATGCATAAACAATAAATGCAGTTTCCTGGGTGATACACACAGAGATCCCCACATTTAAAGTGGTTGCAAAAATCTGTAAAAATCATACCCTGAAATATAAATATCATTTGTAAATAACAAATATGCACATGCAGAACCACACATTTAAAATGGCCAAAAACCATGTAAAAGTTACACACTGAAATGCAAATTGCATTTGAAAAAAGAAATGCAGTTTTAAAAACACAACGGATTTAAAATGGTTAAAAAACCTCTAAAAGTCATATGCTGGATTACAAACATCATTTTTATAAAAGAAATGTGCACTCTCAGAGTCACATATTTAAAATGGTTGAAAAATCTTTAAAATTCATATTATGAAATGCAAATAGGATTCATAAAAAGGAAAGGCAGTTTTCTAGGTGACCCCCCCCCCCTCCCTTCTCCGCAGAGCCGCACATTTTAAAATGCACTAAAATCTATGAAGATCATACCTTCGAATGGAAATAACATTTTTAAAAAATATGCACACTTCCAAAGGCTGCCCAGTGGTGCTGTGGTCAAAGTGATGGCTTCTGACCCATCGTCCAAGATGGGTTCAAGTTCAAATCGCATTGAGGCCAGGGCTTTAAAAGAGCGAAGGGCTGGTTCATCGCTTTGAGAAAGTGAATGCCGACACGGTCTTAGGGGAAGAGTTTGGGGGACCATTTGTGACGTCACCAAGCTGCTTGGAGCTCTCCCTCCCGTGCTGCGGGGTTGTCATTGTGAGCAGTTTTCTAGTGTGTAATATTTCATCGTACTAGATTGTTTTATCGTTTGCAATATACGAGTATTTATTTGTGTATATACTGTAATACATGGAGACAGAGAGAGAGAGAGATACAAATAGATCGCGCGAATGTTTAAGAGTGTATGTATCTATTGTAATTATAATTGGTAAGAATAAACCACTTCAATAAATTGCCCGAAATTTCATATCATGGAGAATTGTATAAATGACACAGAATTTAAACATTTCAACTGTGAGAGTTTAATAATATTATAATTATTTTCAGTAGTAAAAATAAGCGCCATTCTTCCTTTCTGTAAAAAAGTCGAAAAGTACAAGAAGCTGAAAAGTGCAACAAAAATTCGATGTATGCGGGAGTAACATGGGGGAGACTGGCACAAGACAGACTGTCGTGCTAGAAACTTGGGGATACCTTCGTCCAACAGTGGATTGATAAGCTTTGACAATGATGATGATATATATATACACTGGCGGATGCCGCCCCGGTTGCGCAGTGGTCTAAGCGATGGCTTCTGATCATTCGCACGGAAGGGGTCCGGGTTCAAATCCCGGTGAGGCATGGATGTTGTGTTTGTCTTACGGCACTGGCTCTATCCCTTCTCTGGAGCCAGTGACCCTAAATTAGGGACGGGCGACTGCTTACAGCCCATTGAGTTGCTCACGGTGGTCGTTAAACCTCCAATAAAAAATATATATATATACACTGAGGGAAAGTGAAAAAAGAACACCAAGAAGGAATTGGCGGACGATCATGAATTTTATATATGTTAATGGGGTCAAGTTTACGTAGGTGTGATGTTAATCTCGGGACCAACCGATGAGCGCTTACGCAAATTATCGTCGGTGGTATTTGAGGAGTACGGCGAGGTGAATGTAATCAGTCGTCGGCGTACGGACACGTGCGAAGACCCTGAAGAAGCTACAATGCCTGCACATGAAAGACGTGTACGATTTCAGCAGTTGTCGGACTTCGAGCGAGGTCATCTAGTCGGACTCCGCGAGGCCAGGTGGTCGTATCGTCGTATTGCGGAGCGAATTGGATGGGAAGTATCGGTGGTGGTACGATCGTGCCGTAGATGGTCCGAGGAACATTCCCACACGACACGGCGTGGAACCGTGAGTCATAGACGGACTGATGAGCGGACCGATCGACGCATAAGAAGAGCGGCGTTGTCAAGCAGAACTTCCACTGCGACGCAAATCCGAGCTGCCGTTGCACCTGAGGTGACTGTGCGAACAATCCGCAACCGTCTACTGGATGCAGGACTACGTGCGCGTGTGCCTCTGGCATGTGTACCTCTGACTCCAGCCAACCGTCAGGAACGGCTGCAGTGGTGTCACTGACGTCTGCACTGGAGATCGCAATGGCGATCTGTCGTGTTCAGCGATGAAAGCAGATTCTGCTTGGGAGCCTCCGATGGCCGTATGCGTGTTCGAAGACGCACAGGGGAGCGTCTCCACCCTTCTTGCATCCGCCAGTGACACACATGGCCTATACCCGGTCTCCTGGTGTGGGGAGCGATCAGCCATCACTCCCGTACAAAACTAGTGTTTGTACCGGATACGTTAAACAGCACCTTCCACATAAACAAAATCATTCATCCCGTTGTTTTGCCATTTGTAAGGTAGGTTCATCGTGGTGTTTTCCAGCAAGATAATGCACGCTTACACACGGCACGTAAAACGCAACATGCACTTCAGGGGGTGAGACAACTTCCACGGCCTGCACGTTAACCGGATTTGTCTCCCATTGAGCACGTGTGGGTTTTTATGGGACAACGACTTATCCGGTCTCCACGGCCAGCCACGACCATCCCAGATTTACGCGTCCAGGTTGAGGATGCTTGGAACTCAATCCCCCAAACTTACATCCAACATCTGTACGACAGACTCCATGCCAGAAATGCACAGTGTGACGCAGTTCATGGCGGTTCAACCTCGTACTAACCATGTTACATGGAAATGTTATTTTTCAGTTTACCAGCAAATACAGCTGTATTTTGCCATAATGTTTTGATCACGTTATCCTCTGTATTCCGTTATTATGCTGTATAAATTTCGTTGGTATCAGACGTCTCCTTCTTGGTGTTCTTTTTTCACTTTCCGCCAGTGTATCATCATCATCATCATTGTCAACCATTATCAATCCACTGCTGGACGAAGGTCTCCCCAAGTTTCCTCCACAACGGTCTGCCTTGTGCCAGTCTCCTCCATGTCACTCCCGCATACTTTCGAATTTCATCCACCCATTTTCCATGTGGTCTTCTTCTGGGTCTTTTCCTGTCCCTTGGAATCCAATCTAAAATTTCGGCTGTCCATCGATGGTCTGTTCTTCTGGCAGTATGTCCAGCCCATTGCCATTTCAGGGATTTAACTCTGATCATGATGTCTTCCACTCTTGTCATTTTTCATTTCCACGAGTTCCTCTTCTTATCTCTCCTGGTTACACCAAGCATGCACCTCTCCATGCTCTTTGAGTAGTCTGCAGCCTTTGAATGTCTCTTTTAGTTAAGGTCCACGTCTCTGCACCATACGTAAGCACTGGAAGGATGCATTGATCAAACACTTTTCTTTTAAGACATAATGGCATATTGCTCTTGAAAATTATGCTGTTTCTTCCAAAAGCTCTCCAGGCAAGTTTTGTACGCCGATTAATTTCTTCACCAATGTGACCCTCAGTTGATATCTGCTGTCCAAGATAAACATACGTATCTGTTATCTCCAGCTTTTCTCCATCAATCGATAAATCTTCATTTCTTGTAAAAGCATTGTACAACACTTTTGTCTTCTGAAAGTTCATTTTTAATCCCATTTCTTTACTCTTGTCAGCAAGTTCCTGGATCATACTCTGTAGCTCTGATGGGGTAGTTGCAAAAATGACTATGTCATCAGCAAAACGAAGGTGGGTTAGATAATCTCCATTAATCTTTATCCCTTTGTTTTCCCAGTTCAGTAATTGAAAGACATTTTCCAATGTGGCATTAAAGAGCTTCGGAGATATGGTGTCACCTTGTCTCACTCCTTTTCCAATTTTTATGTGTGTTGTATTTTCAAACAGCCGAAACTTTGCACTTGCATTTTTATAGATGTTATTAATAATATTAATGTATGCATCTTCAATACCACAGGATTTCAGAGCCATTGCAACTGCTGATGGTTTCACCGAATCAAAGGCTTTTTCATAATCGATAAAAGCCATGCACAATGGAAGCTCATATTCCCTCGCTCTTTCAATTAGTTCTCTCAGTACGTGGATATGATCTATTGTGCTGTAGCCACTCCTGAATCCAGCTTGTTCTCTCGGTTGAGCCATGTCCAGTGTCACCTTCAAGCGGTGTGAAAGAACTTTAGTGAAGATTTTATAAACCACTGATAGGAGGCTGATAGGTCTGTAGTTCCTGAGATCCTCAATGTCACCTTTTTTATGTAGCAAGATCATTTTAGCGTTGTTCCAATCCTCAGAAATTTTTCCTTCATTAAGGCATCGAGTGAAAATTTGGGCGAGTTCTGTTTCGATTTCTCCACTTGCTTCTTGTATGATGTCTACAGTAATTCCATCTTCTCCTTTAGCTTTTCCCTGCTTCATGTTCTTGATTGCATGTGCAACTTCTGCTGGAAGGACTGGAAGAACTCTGGTACTGGTACCTTTCATGATGTCTGGAGTACATGTATCATCCCTTTCATATAATTTGGAGTAGAAATCTTTCACTCTTGTCAAAATTTAGCCTCTATTTCTTGTTACAGAACCATCTTCTTTTCTCAGTGCCATAATCTGTTTTTCCCCCTACTGAGATGTCCCTTTGCTATCTTTAGGCTTTGGTTGTTTTCAATTGCTTTCCTTACTAGTTCACAGTTGAATTTCCTTACGTCTTCAGTGATACTTTTTCGTACTGTCTTGCATAGCTCTATATATTCCACTTTGGAAGTCACATCTTCTTTAGTTGTCCTCATCACTCTTCTTTTTTGCATCAACATTTTGGTTTTTCCTGATAATTTGTTCACATGCAATTTGTCCTTAGACCCAGCTAATTTTGTTGCTGTTTCCATAAGAGCTTTGGTTACTTTTCTGTTAACTTCAGAAATATCCACTTCTTGCGATGTTAGGCATTCTAAAGCAGAGAATCTGTTCTTCAGTTCCAATTTGAAGGTATTATGGGTTTTTTTAAGG
Organism: Macrothele yani; assembly: GCA_039090855.1. Classification (NCBI taxonomy): domain Eukaryota; kingdom Metazoa; phylum Arthropoda; class Arachnida; order Araneae; family Macrothelidae; genus Macrothele; species Macrothele yani. The sequence continues at coordinate 58,766,518 of CM077034.1, forward strand.
TTGGTTATGTCAATACATTTTGTTTGTCTTATGAGCTTGCTACGTTCGAGTTTAGTGTTGAGGTGCATCTTACATCTCACCAATCTATGGTCATTGCCTGTGTTGAACTTGTTTAGCACACTGCAGTCATCTATGACGAATTTTTTGTTACCTATAATAAAATCAATTTCACTTGTCGTCCCATTTGGATGTCTCCATGTCCATTTCCTGTGTGGCTTTTTCTTGAAAAAGGAGTTCAAGATGAAAAACCCTTCCGCCTCTGCAAACTCTACGAGAGTATTTCCACGCTGGTTTCTGTTGCCGTGACCGAATTTACCTACTGAAGTTTCATTCTGTTGCCGTTGCCCTATTTTTGCATTGAAATATCCCATAATTATCTTCAAGTGCTGCTTACCTTCATTATTTAGATCACGAATTTCCTCATAAAATTCTTCAATTTCTTCTTCAGCATGACTTGTGGTGGATGCATAAGTTTGAATAATCTGAGCCTGGTATCTTCTCGAGAGTTGGATAACGAGTCGTGCAGCTCTGTCAGAGGAACGTTCAACTTCTACAACTTTATCCTTCAGTTTCTTGTTTATTATAAATCCAACACCACTAGTTCTGCTAGTATCTGTCCCACGATAGTAGAAGAGATGTCCACTTTTCAGTTCAATGAGATCTTCTCCTTTTCTCCTTACCTCACTTAGCCCGACGATGTCCCACTTGATCCTTTGTAGTTTCTCTTCCAATTCAAGAAGCCTTGAATCAGAAGATAGGGAGCGTCCGTTGTACGTAGCCAATGTCAGCATCAGAGGGCAGCCTAGTCCGGTCCTCCGGGGATTCTTAGCACCCTCTGCCTTCATGTCGCACTGGCCGCTGCCTTGGCCAGGTACATTCCAGCTGCCGGAGACTGAGGGCCAAGATTTAAGTTGTGGAGTCATTTTGGAGGGGTTTGGCCATAACTCACCACGCTGGCCAAGCGGGTTGGTGAGTGTGGGATAGCATTTCCTCTAATCCCGATGTTATAGTTATACCGCTATTGGCGGTCGTCAGAGCCCCTTTAGTGGGAACAGGATGTACCACGAGAAGGCGGGGTTGACATTTGTCAAGGAGAGGCTGTGATGTTACGCATCCCCTGACCTTACATCCCATATATATATATATAACGTTTCATATATGTAGCAGTAATGTTACAATCTCTGATTTTCGTTATACTTTCAGAGGTATCTTACAATTACGTTTCAGCAACATCTATTTTGGAACAAAACTCTTTGTACATTACGGTTACGTTAAAAACAGCATTCACCGATACTACTGATTTATAGTTTCTATTGTACATAATTGCAACCTTGATGTTAGATTCTGGCGATATTTAAGATTTTGGATTTGGCAACGGTGTGGATGTGCACGTCCATTTATGCCATTTTACCGAAGCACTCTCGTAGTCATTCCATGTGCTATTGGGATATTCTTTGGTGATACTGTCGTACTCGATTTAGATGAATGTAGGACAACTCGCCACGAAAGAAGTTGCTATAAAAATTTTAAGGGGGCGTATAAACATTGCATTTTTTTACCACTTGTTGGCCACGACACCCAGAGATTGCTTATCTGAGTCATATAAAGTTTCCGTAATTTGGTATTTTCTTAATTGCGATTATAAATGTAATTCTTTATAAAAATGTTTGTAATTTACAACTCAACAAAAGATTTCAGGGTTTACAAATTACAAGTCTGCAAATTATCTAAGGGATGTGCTCACTCAGTAAACTGTCACGGACTGAGGGGGTGGGGGGTATTACCTAAAGTGTAAAATATAAAGTATTTCTGATCCGATCAGGAAATTTTCAGCATTTGCAAGCTACAACTCGACACATTATCTGAGGGTATATGCCTACTAAGCAAACCTGTCGGGTGTGGTAGGGGTGTTCAATACCAAAAATATAATATATAACAAATTTCTTGTCCGATCGGGATATTTTTACACCATTTACAAGCTACAACTCGACACATTATTTACCGGAGGGCATGTTGCTACTCAGAAAAACTCTCGGGGAAGGGAGGTTCAAAACTGAAAAATATAAATAATTTCTGGTCAAATCAGGATGTTTTCAGCATTTACAACCCACAAGTCAACAAATTATCTGACAGCATGTGCTGCCTCAGGAGACCTCACGAAGGAAGGGGGGGTAATATCTAATATGTGAGACATAAAGCATTCCTGGTTGTAAATGCTGAAAAGCTCCCGATCTGACGATAAATCTCCTACATTCTACACTTTTGGTATTAATCACACCCCAACGATAGGTTTCCTAGGTAGGCATATGCCTTCAGATAATTTGTTGAGTCGTAACATGTGAACGTTGAAAATCTCTCGATCGGACCACATATTCTTATATTTCCCATTTTAAGTATCAAGGACCCCCCCCCCCCCCCCAGTTAGGTTCCTGGGCCCACAGAGAATGTGTTTAGCTGTAGTTTACAAACCTTAAAAATTATCGTAAGTAAGATAATAGGACATTACCGTAGTGTTATGTGTGTCAGATAAACAATCTCGCGAAATTTAGCCGCGGAACAGGCCTGAACGCAATTTTTATACAGCCCTTAAAATCTTTGTGACCAAATCTCCGCTTTTTCTTTCGCCCGAAAACCATGGTAATGTCTAAGTGTCTTACTGGAAATTAAATATTAAAGAAAACATTTCATCAGAAATTGTTGCTCAAGTGATAGGGAATAAAGTCACACGAAATGTATTTATTCAGAACAATTTTATGGCATTTAAATTCCAATGTTTCCAGTTCGCCGTGTGGCCAATTTTCCGGTGGCCAATTCTCCGTACCTGGAGTTAGCTAGTTAGTCTACACTAGCGTCCATCCTTAAGTTTTGCACACCAGTATATAATATCTTATTACGTTTGTCGGTTTTGAATCAGAAAAAAAAATCTAATTAAAAGTAGATGTTAGTTTGTAAAGGTAGAAAAAATAATAATATTGATATATTGAAAAGTTTAATGACTACGCAAGTTCTGGAAAAAAAATAGATTAAGATATGCATTAAAAAATACATTTCGTTGAATAATCATGAAGAAATTTATGTCATCCTACAGAAAAATAAAATGATTTGTGGAAAAAATAATGCATTTCTATTGAATAACGTATTCGCAAAGAACTGGCTTTCTGGTTAGTTCCTACAAAATGCTGTAAGCGCGAGGTGTCCCATGGTCGAGTGGGATAATGCATCTGCCTAGAAATCCGCTGGACAGGTGTTCGAACCTGGCGTGATCCTCGAGGATTTGTACTTCCTTGTAAAGAAAATTTCCCTAGCGTTGTGACTTCACACCGTAAAATTTCCTGATGGGGAGAAACAAATGGCGTACAAAAGATATCGGTGAGACCATGTGGGGAGTTAAAAAACAATTGGCGAACAAAACATGTTCAGTAGGACCACGTGGCACACAAAATATTATGGTTGAATACAAAGAGAAAATGACGAACAAAAGATGGTCGGGAAAATCACGCGAAAACAAATGGCTGCGACTGACGTCAGAATTAACCAGGAATCGACCACATACGTCCTTGAAGCAGCACGTGGACGGCTTCCTTTTTACAGAAACCTTCTATTATCACGTAACAGTTATATGATGATTACACAAATAACTTTCAAATACCTAACAGTAAGGTAACGATGTTACAAATATCTTTAAAATACGTAACAGTAACATGAAGTTGGTATGTTGAAGTTGCAAAGACCTTTCACTGTAAAGTATCGGTTATGTTTAAAAGTTATGTAACATTTGCGGACATTTTGACGTAAGCGTAAGTTTTCTGAAACATTACTGTTACATTGCGCAACGTATCTGAAAAGTCTCAATATTTCAGTGCTACGTACTTGTAACATATACAAAAGATTCTGTGCTGTGTGGGATTGTTGGACGGTCTCTCCAATTTTTGTTCCACAGCTGTCTATCTTGAGCCAGTATCCTGCATGCTTTCGAATTTCCTCCAGCCATATCCAATGTGGACTTCTTTTGGGTCTTTTCTTGTCCCACGGAATTCAGTCCTGAATTTCGGTAGTCAATCAGTGGTTCATTCTCATAGCGTTGTTTCTATTATAGTGTTGAACGTTGAAGTTCAATCACAGGTAGAACGAAATTTTCGTACCGTCCGCACTCTGGTTAAATACAATTTTTAATTAAGTTCAACTTAAATATAAATTACTGTACATTTCGCTGTCAAAATATTTACCTCATTTTACCTCTGCGATACACGAGTTTTGCATATAAATTGTTTACATTGAGAGTGCAGAAATCTTTGAAATATGATTCAGTTTCTTTCTTTCATTGTGAAACACTTTTGTTCTGTGGCATGGGAAAATTTGACTCCTGAAACCGCTTGTAATACCTTTGGCAATAGGAACCATGACTTTGTAATGCTTCTGAGAAGACACAGGGAAATCTGTGGAAGAGGGGGGGGTGCTTTCTGTACTTCGTATCTGAGATTGCAACAAAATCACAATTGAAATAACTTGCTGTACTTGATACACACTCATTGTCATAAAAATCCGCTCAGCAAGAAAGAAGAGTCTGATTCAAATGAGATTGCACCATTGAGAAGGTTCATAACAAGGACAGAAGTCATTACATCTTTACAGCAGCAGGACGATTTCCCGTAGACATACACTACACATCCCGATCAGCGTTAGTACCGCGTCGGACCAACTCGTTCTCGCATACATGTATGCGAGCCCGAGGTGGACCTCGGATATATGTATCCAAACACGAAGATATCTTATATTTTAGGTCTTACCCCCCCCCTCCCCCCCCCACACACCCGAGAGGTTTACTGAGGAAGCAGATGCAATCAGAGAGTTTGTTGAGCAGTATGTTGTAAATGCTGAAAATCTCCCGATCCAACAGAAATGCTTTACATTTTATACGTTTGGAGTTATCACCCCCCCCCCCCCGACAAGTTTGCTGATGCAGCACGTTTTTATATTTTGCACTTTTGGTAATACCTCCCCGTAACCGACAGGTGTGCTGAGTAGGCACATGCTCTCAAATGGTGTGTCGAGTTATAGCTTGTAAATAATTAACTCCAGATCGGAACCGAAATTTATTGTATTTTATACTCTTGGTTTGACCCCCCTGCCCCCCGTGAGGATTCCTGAGGCGGCACATGTCCTCAGATAAGTTGTTGACTTGTAGGTTGTAAATGCTGAAAAGCTCTCGATCGGACCAGAAATTATTTATATTTTACACGCTTTTTATTACCTCCCAAACAGGTTTTCTTAGTAGGCACATGCCCTCAGATAATTAAAAAATAATTAATGTGTTAAGTTAAAGCTTATAAATGATGAAAATAGCCCGATCGGACCAGAAATTCTTTATATTTTATGCTTTGCGTATTGACCTCACCCCCACTCCCCTCCACCGGCAGATTTGCTGATTGGGCATAAGCCCTCAGCTAATGTTTCGAGTTGTATCTTGAAAATTCTGAATATTTCCTGATCGGATCAGAAATACTTTATATTTCACACTTTTGTTATCCTCTGACAGTTTTCCTCAGTCAGCACATAGCCTCAGATAATTTTCTGACTTGTAGTTTATAAACCCTGAAGTCTTTTGTTGAGTTGTAGATTCCAAACATTTTTGTAAAGTATTACATTTATAATCGCAATTAAGAAAAGACCAAATTACGGAAATTTTATATGACTCAGATAACCAAACTCTGGGGGTCGTGGCAGTCAAGCGGTCAAAATGCAATGTTTAAACGGCCCCTTAAAATTTTTGTGACCCCTTCTCTGGTGGATAGTTCTCCTACACCAAGCTAACTCGAATAACGACAGGATCACCCAAGAATACCCTAGTAGCACATGTAACTACTACTACTAAACAACTACTGCGAGAGTACTTCGGTGAAATGGCATAAATGCGCATGCCATCCACGCCGTATCCAAATCAAAATTGTTAAATATCGCCGAAATGTAACATCAAGGTTGCAATTATGTACAATGGAAACTATAAATCAGTAGTATCGGTGAATGCTGTTTTTAAGATATTCGTAATGTACAAAGAGATATGTTTCAAAATAGATGTTGCTGAAACGTAATTGTAAGATATCTCTGAAAGTGAAACGAAAATGAGAGATTGTAGCATTACTCAGATATATCTGAAACGTTTTGTGCTGCGTGAGAATAGGTTAATAATTGTTAGCAATATAGTATATTAAAAGTTTGTGCATGATTTATCAAATAGTTATGAAAGAATAAAAGATATATAACTCACATTTGGCTCTTCCCAAAGCGGAACATGTACGTATGGTGTAAACAAAAAGTATTTCATTAGAAAAATTCGAATTTGAACCCCTTAACGACCCCCCCCCCCCCAAAATCTTGTATCACTCCAAACACCATAACTCCCGAAACTGTCACTTGTTTCACAACTTTGCTTAAAAACAGCACCAGTGAATAAATTGTGACTCCTGCTGATCCCTCATAGTTCGAGAAAATTGGAAGAACAAGTAGATGTAGAAAATCTGACTCATTGTAGATATGCGTTTCAGGTGGCTATGGCCGTTTGTATGAACGGGCGTTTTGGGCGTTATAGTCGTTAAATGATTAAAACCCTATGAAAGGCATAAACAATTGTTCTGTCGCATAATGCATGCCAACAAATAGCATTTTTCTATGTTATTAGTGCACATCCACATAAGCGCAATTCGTGGCCTGCGGTACATGTAATCCATATTCAATATCTCGCCATGTTTTACGTAACGAATCTTTGAACATTGTGGAAGAAGCCTCTGTTATGCTCTTATGCAGAACCTAAATATTAGAAATGATATTAAATAAAATTCATCCGTGAATAACCACAAAGGGAAACCATGTAGAAGTGTTATGCCTAACGGTCATGATGTCGGATCGTCCTTCCAGATCTATCTGTTGGGAAATGTGGTATTTTGAACAATTTATCTCCAGTGTAGTGGGGTACCATCCTGCTTGAAAAGTATCCATATTTGGCATTCGTACAACTGAGGTGCAAGAGAAAGTTCCATCATGTCCAGGTACACATTTGCTGTTAGGGTGTCTTCACATAAAAATAAAGGTTCGATAACTTTGATTTGTATGAAATCACACCAAAGATTTGCTTTTGTGCTGTCTGGCTGTTTTTCGAAGACAACATAAGGTTTTCCAGAGAGTTATATTAAGCATATTTTATCTGTTTATTTCACTAAGGGTGTGAAAAGTAGCCAGATACAAAATACACACACCCTGCAGAAATAGTTGTAGTCATCAATACGCAATAAATTAAAAAAGACGTGGGGGTCTTCCACCTGCAAGTCTCGAATAATCTTCATTATGTACGCATTTAACGGAGCATTTTCTATTAAATCTTCATTTAGTGCAGGGGATTGCGAGTTCAGGTGATTGATAGATTTACCGTAACTGTTTACGAGCGCTGTACGCCCAGCACGAGCAGTTTCTTCACAAACTCCCGGCAGGCCCGTTTGCTTCGGTCATCGACTTTTCCGCTCCCAAGCTCTTAATTAAGCTTTTATAATAAGGTGATGGAAGTCAATAGGCTCTTCTGAACTTCGGCTGATCAGTTATCAGAGATTTAGTCTTGTGGTACCAAATAACATATGGAGCCTTATCTTTAAGATACGCCATTTTGATTCTTTGCACTGCTAGTGCCACCTAGTTATTACTCAGCATTCACCTGTAATAACAAAAATAATTCAATCAATTTGCATGTAACATGACACAAACCGCTTGTGTGTGTATGTGTGTGTGTGCGCCGGTGAGTGTGTGTGTTTAACTATTGTGGTTTTTCAATAACATGCATCTTAAAAACGCCATAACGTGTGAGTCTTTCATTCTGAACGATTAAAATGGAATGAAATCGTAGTTTTTATGAAAACCCATTTTTTTCCATGAATAGAAGTAACCATTGCGTAGGAAACTTTATTATAAAGTGTGGATCAATTTTTAGCACTGCTCACGTCCTTTGTCCTAATTTCGTCATATGTTTACTGAGAACGGCGTTTTCTCCATTTATGCCGTTTTATTACAGTTTGTTCAGAAGCTGAGAAAAAAAAAGGTTTATCTAAATTTCGCCCTTATCTCCTTTATATTGTTCTTTCTATTTGAATTTTTGCATTATGGCTCTCCAAAACAACGTGTCGATGCCAAGTGTACAATGCAGGAGGTGTACATATGAAAGCCTTCAAAATAACAGGATGAAGTTCCCCTCAGTTTTTACAAACGACGTCATTCGCATAAAGTGAAAGATACTGTATATAGATATAGTAGAGAATAGCCTGAGGTGTGAACTATTATCTAGAGATGAGCGGAATGTAATAAAGTTTCTAAAGAGCATTAAACTGGATTTTATCTTACACGCTGACCTACCTACTCACGGGTAACCCCTCAACATGAAGGAAATATTTCGGATGATATAGTGACTGATTCACGTTCGGTGAAATAGCCAGAGAAATCGTAACACCCACATGCGTTGTAGAACAACCTCCTTCAAAAAGCTTTAAGGAATATATGGACGAATTCATAAGATTTGGAGATTTATTGGGGCAGTTATATACAATAATGATGATATACGGATCAGGATAAGAAAATAGTGGGTCAAAAAGAGACAATACCAGTAAAATTGTTAAGCGAGAAATGATAGAAAACATTTTTAAGGGCACAGGGGCAGAGTGATTTGAGTTACATTGACGGAAAAAAATCCCAACACCACGAAAAAATAGTTGTAGAGGAATGAAATGGCGGTAATACATTTGTATAGGTAACATATTTATTCGATTAAGGTTTCAAGATCACAACTTAATGTAAGCGCGAGAAGAGCCATTTTAAATGTGAAATACTGGTACTTTAATAATCGGTGTAACCGCCAGAATGTTGAATGCTAGCCCTCAAACGTTCATGCATTGTGTCGTACAGGTGCTGGATGTCAGTTTGTGGGATGGAGTTCCATGCCTGTTGCACTTAGTCGGTCAATACAGGGACGGTTAATGCTAGTTCGGGGTGACGCTGAAGTTGCCGTCCAATGATGTCCCATACGTGCTCGATTGGAGAAAGATCTGGTGATCTAGCAGGCCACGGCAACATGTCGACACTCTGTAGAGCATGTTGGGTTACAACAGCGGTATGCGGGCGAGCGCTATCTTGTTGGAAAACACTCCCTGGAATGCTGTTCATGAATGGCAGCACAACAGTATGAATCACCGGACCGACGTACAACTGTGCCGTCAGGGTGCGTTGGATAACCACGAGAGTGATCCTGCTGTCATAGGATATTATTCCCCAGACCATAACTCCAGGTGTAGGTCCAGTGTGTCTCGGCCGCAGACAGGTTGGTTGCAGGCGCTTACCTGGCCTCCTTCTAACCAACACACGGCCATCACTGGCACCCAGGCAGAACCGGCTTTCATCAGAAAACACAACAGATCTCCACTCAGTCCTCCAATGAGCTCTAGCTTGACACCAATGACGTCGCAAACGGCACTGGTTTGGAGTAAGTGGAATGCACGCTACAGGGCGTCTGGCTCTGAGCTGTCCTTCAAGTAATCGATTTGTAACAGTTCGTTGTGTCACTGTGAAGGCAACTGCAGTACGCTGCGCCACGGCCATACGCCGTACACGGCGGTCTTCCCTCTCAGTAGTGCCACGTGGCCAGGCAGAACCCGATTTTCTTGAGGCAGTACCTTCCCTTGACCACCGCTGCCAACAATCATACACAGTGGCTACATTTCTGCCAAATTTTTCTGCAATTATGTGGAACGAAAATCCACCTTCTCGTAGCCGGATTACACGACCTTGTTCAAATTCCGTGAGCTGTTGATAATGGCTTCTTCGTTTTCTTAAAAGCATTCTTGACTAACATCAACACACTACGTCGAATCTCAACGTAAAAAACGCTCACGAACGTTACAGCGCGTATTTATAGCAAACCTGCTTTGCAAGTTCCTAAGGGCGCTACTAGCGCCACACGTATGCGCCGAGCGCGAAATTTGCATAAATGTTATCTTACAGATGTAGTCTAACCGCCTACCAATTGTCGTTTATCTAACACAACCCCTTCTTGGTGTTAGGATTTTTTTCTCCGTCAGTGTATATGAAATAATTTGAAGGAAAATTAAAAATACTTTAGAAAAGTATTTTATTACGAGGTACGATTAGCCAATGTGTCTCTGGCAGATTATCATTGAAACTGCATCAAAACCTCCCAGTTTCATAATTTACGAAATCATTTGATCCATTACATAAAATACATTGCTTGCCGCCCAAAATGCAATACCAAGAAGGAAGCATCCGATTGGCCTGAAATTCGCAGCATACGTCGCCCGCGAGAGGACATTAAAACGATTAGCATTGCAGGACATATGCAAATCATGTGCGCCCGGAACGCCACCGAGAACCACTATAACAAGAAAGCACAGAAGGCGGGGTGTAAGTAGTGGACGTGTGTAGTGCTGCCAGACCTGTGCATGGGAAGCTACCTGATGCCTCGTCTTAAAATACGGCAGTCATTCCAGAACGTTTCGGAGTTCAACAGAGGACGAATAGTGTCTTATCGCCACAGCGGTTTATCTTACCGAGACATCGCTGCCCGTGTGGGACGACATCCAACCACAATGAGGCGAGTGTGGACTCGGTGGCTGCCAGAGAGACGGACGGACCGACGTGAGCGATTGCTGCTGCCACGGCACACCACCGAACAAGAGGACCGGCATGTTATTCGGCGGGAATTAACGGCTCGCACCGCCACATCACGAAAGTTAGAGCAGGAATTAGGGTGAGTTTCGCAACAACCTGTGTCAGCACGTACCGTTCGACGTAGTCTGCAGGAGCTGGGACTTGTCGCACGACGCACATTGCTCCGATTACCATTGACGTTACACCACCGGCGAGTTTGGCGGCAGTTGGCTGTTGAACGCCACACCTGCACTACGGAATGGCACGACATTGTCTTCTACGACAAATCCCGCTTCTGCATGCAACACCACGATAGTCGTATCCGCGTGTGGCGGCACCGCGGCGAGAGACTGTGTGATGCCTGTACTATGCATCGACAAGCCGGTCCGTCGCCTGGCATTATGGTTTAGGGCGCAGTTGGATATTACACCCGCACCCCTCTGGTACGCATCGCCGGTAAACTCAGCAGCCACAGCTACATCTTCTTCGTTTTGAAGCTTGTAGTCCTCATTTACCTGCAGGACCTGCCAGCGGCCACTTTTCAAAAGGACAATGCGCGCCCGCACGTGGCACGCATCATGCAACATTTCTTCACGGCGCACCAGGTGCCACTGCTACCGTGGCCCGCCTGTTGTTCTGATATGTCGCCCATTAAACACGTCTGGTCGTTGTTTGACAACCGAGTGGCCCGGGAAGCACCACCCGCGGCTACGCCTGATGAACTGTGGCAACGTGTGGAAGCAGCGGGGACAGACATAACCCAAGCCCACATCCAAAGCCTCTTTCGTTAGTTGCCACGGCGTGTAGCGGTTGTTATTGCCAACCATGGGGGCCATACGAACTACTGATGTCTGCGTGTTCAGCAAGCCGCACGGGCCTGTAAGCTCAATCGTTTCATCTTTGTATCTGCTGTTATGTGTCCAGTAAATCTGGCTTTGCTATCTCGTGTCCTTCTTGGTGTTGCATTTTGGGTGGCCAGCAGTGTAGTTTAAGAATTAATTTAATTCACATTTCTGACAGTCCATGCATCTAATTATCGAGTGCACTATGTTCCATGCATCTAGATACCGAGTGCACTGCAAGAGATAAAGTGACGCTATATCAGGAAGATATTCTTCACTAATTTAAAGAGTAACATCTGTTATTCTTTAGTTACTCGGTACATGGCAGCACCTACAGATTGGCATTTGCAAAATAAGGAAGTGTGACCTTTTGAAAAAAGCACTTCAACTGGATATGAAACTTGTAAACTTCATTACATTTCACAACAAATATGCAAGAATATTTTCTGTCAGGTGTGAATACATAGGCAGCGAACCCAGACACTCCTCTTTCTCATATTAAAGTACAATAGCCGTCAAAGGGATACATTATTTGAACGATGTGTCAGCTCCACGAGGAAGAAAGATTCTTCTGAGAGAATAATGAGACTCATGCTGATGTCGCAATTCAAGAACTTTCTCTAATTTTGATCGGTTGACTAAAGTTGCCTATCTGACTGTTATATTTCGTTTAACTGAATAAACTGCGCATACTACTGCAAGGAATTGAACACGAAGGAATTCATTGTACAGAAAACAGTTTGTGCAAAAATTAATAAAATACCAGTGGTCAGAATGACCAAATAATGGACACTTTCAAACATTGCCACGATTAAAGACTTCTTTGAGCCTATGCAGAAGTTAAACAGGCTATAAGGGATATTAACGTATTAAGAAAGCTAACGTTATTGATTTTCAAGCTGAAAGTGCATCGTCAACAGGAGAACGAGAATTTCAAATTTTCATTCACAACACTAATACATGTTGATTAGATTGATATGTGATTGATCACTGCAATCGACATTTAAAGACGTTGGTTTATCACTCACGGGCGTAAGTTTTTTTCTTGGATAAGTGAATTACATCACTTTTTCATTGATGGATTAGAATTGCAAGTTACACCACTTAATTGGGATAAAATTATAGTAATATATCATTTCTTTTGCTGAATGTACTGCAAACCCCTTTTAAAAAAAACAACAACACTGTTTTGAGTTTTAAAGGTACCTTTTGTTTTAAACAAATTTCTATTTTATCAAGATTGTACGAACTCACATTAAACATATATTGTTTAGTTAAACATAAATATGCAGTATTTTGACACATTTTAGTTTTTTTTTTAATTTGAGTATGTTTTCACTTTTAGTAGAATGCTAGATTTGTCTTTCACTTTAGTGGAATGCTACAAGGGTTGTCTTTAACTCCAGAAAATATTAATTGCCAAAGTAGACATACGTTAGGAACTAAATAATGTAACAAATATTGAGTATGTCAGACATGTTAAGTGAATCTCATAACTTCATATTTCAGTTGTTGGTCATAAACCACTTCTCAACATAATTATTTTATAGACTGCCTTTCCAGTATCACATACGAAAAACATATAATGGGCACGGTAAGATGAAGAACAAGGGACATTATTTGTGGTAATTACGGGATTCTTGTCAACAAAACTTTGAAAATAAATAGCTTGCCATACAAAATTATTCCGTATGCGTAACAAAGATACCACCATTACATTTTGATCAGACATACCTTTTCGAGACGCACTCGCAAAAGCGAGTGTGCGTGAGATAAGACTTGTTAGTCCATTCACATGACTCATGATAGTTTAAGGAAAAGGCTCAAAGCGCATACAGCAACATCTCTGACACGATGGTCTAAAGGCCGGATTCTTCTTCCCGCTGATGTGTGATAGCTGTGTATCCTAAATTTCTACTTTCGATACCGCTGTTGTAAATGTCCGTTTGTTTGAAATAATTCAGTTCGTCCGTTACCTTTGAATTATCTGAAGCCACCTTTGCCCTAAGGTATCGACCAGTCATTCTTTCCCACATGAAAAGCACTTACCACTTGTTTTGTAAATTGTTCGCCACTCCTAGTGCAACCTTCATTCACATGTTCTTACATCTACCAGTCAAGCGCCAACGACAACGGCTCTTTGATGATATTTTTCTCACTCGCGCGCAGCTCTTGCGGTAAGCTGTATTCAAACACATTTACAAGCCATATTTGCGTACCTAGATGTGAATGACACGGGGATTACTTCAGTGGACGTTCCTAAAAAGTTGGTAATACTGTACATGTTTCATTAGTGATTCAAAAAAATTAATTGCATTAGTTTTTCCGGAAACACAGAGAATCCAATAGTGTTGTTCAGAGAAGGCAAGATAAAGATGATCGGTATTGATGACTGTCAAAACGAAAAAAAAAACGCTTTTATTTTATTAATATACATACATATGCAACTGAAATTATATCGTTATGAAATTACTGTTTTGGCTATAGATCATAGAGCCTCAGGACACAAACATACACAATTTTCGTTTTACTCAATTAAGGGTGGCAATGTCAGAATTGATCGGCAGCAACAAAACTAAAGCGCGTGTTTTACAAAACTTATCATTGTTTTTTTAAATCGTAGATAATGTACCGTTTACTTAATTTTGCGTTCCGTCGGAAGTTGGTGAAAGACATGACAAATCTGATGCTTATAAAGTATCGAAATTAATTTTGAATATTGTTTAGTAGTATGAACTATTTTGCGAAGAAATTACCGAAAGTAACAAGATAATTTTCAAGAAGTAACAGGTATGTAATGATACGAACTGAAGAAGCAAATAATTACGGGTGCTTACATAAGGGCGACATCTGACGCCCATTGGCCTGGAGAAGAGACTCGATTTTATGCAGAATGGATGCATTCACTCGATTATTTCGTTGTGCAGGAAGCTAAGCAAAGCGGATGTAATGGCGTCAGTAAATTACCAGATGTTCAGTAAAAGATGATCTCTGTTGCTGAGGGTCATCACAATATCATCTCGAAAGGGTTAAATCAGGATAAAATGTGGGGACTGAGCATTCCATTTTAGAAGAAGGAGGTAAACTTTGCGCTCCGGTAACCACTGTGTATCGATGCGAGCCGTTATGTGTAGCACAGTATCACGCAGGTATTAGACATTTTCTTCAAAAAACATCAAGCAAATATATCGGTGTACGTGGACTGCAGTGTCGTTAAGATACTACATGGCATTCAAATGCCATCCTAGAAGTATTAAGGTACACAATGCGTACCATCGGACTAGATGCCAGACCGCCACACCTTCTTTCCGTGTTAAACAATAGAGATCTGGGATCCACCGATTCATGCTATAGATACAACAATTTGATACACCTATCGGTGTACATTTGTTGGAACCTTAATTCATAGGGCCAACTGTACGTTATCCGTCTTTCAAAGATAAGAATTTGGAGCTTTCATTCCAAGAGTAGGAGAATTAATCGATTTTAACAAATAGGAGCCGTGCACGAAGCCAAGGTCTGCTGTTGTAGTTCATGCATCGCAGGGTGAGGCAGGCTGTGTATGCTAAAACTCTGTTCTTCACTCCATTGTTCTACAGCATGATTATTTGTCACAATGTTTTTCATTTGTTACCTCGTACAATCCTCTTCAGCGATATTTTGCCTCGAACAACGACCAGTCGCTTCCTCTTACATAAAGAACACCACCTCCTTTTTATTGTCTGTGGGCCAATAATTACACACGCACTTCATACAGTTGTTTCTACAATGGCGGGAAGATTTGCCGTTTCTGAGATGACTGTGTTTGCCTTCCTAGCACTGACTGTCTTTTCCGTTTCCAAAGAGGATTAAATCACGCTTCTTTCCTCTATTGCCACTAACTTCGTTTCGCATTATTCTGAAACTTTTGCAATGAGTTGCAAAAGCATCCATCTCAATGTCATAGTCTCGTATGTGAGTAAGGATAGAGCGAGACTAATTCTTATTGGGTCTGTGCATAAGTTCCACCCGTTCTTGTAGGCTGCAAAGGAAGGAGGAGAATACAACAAACAACATAACTAGGAATTCACATATTTGCCATCAGCCTATATGACCTCCAACTTACCATCTGCATGAATTCCACGACGGAAAAATCTGGTTTTTTACAATCAGAGATGTCATGTAATGCGTTTTTCACATCGTCCACATCATCGAAAGTTTGAAGAGCGAAAACGGTCTGTCATGATCTCAAAAGGGGGTCGTCCGTGGGTCCCAGGTCAGGGGAATACGCGGGGTGAGGTAACACTTCCCAAACAACGTCTAGTAATTTTGGCGGGTGTTCAAAGCAGCATGAAGTCTAGTGTTATCATGATGATGGATCATGCTTTTGCGATTGACGAGAGCTGGCAACTGTTGGCAGTAGAGGTCAATATTTATCGTTTGGTTAGACGCCAACACCTCCGAATGGAATATTCCCTGGACATCCCACCAAACACTCAACAAAACTTTTTTGGAATGCAGTACGCCTCTTTCGTGGTCGAAGGAATAGACTCCGCATCTTGGCACACAGTCCTTCGACGCTTTACATTACGGTACAGTACCCGTTTCATATCCCCCGTTATAATTCGTCCCCAAAACAGTTCTTCTCTGGGACGGGAAAGAAAAGAAATACTGTTACGGATTCTCTTCTCATGTTGCTTTGCGGAAAGCTGGTGCGGAACCCAGTTATCGAACTTGGTGATGAACCCAAGTGCATGCATCCGTCTTTCGACTGTTGTTCTGTGAACCGACAAGGTTTCCGCTAATTCCTGAACGTTTGGCTGTGCTCTATTTGCTATCGCTTGTTCTTCATCGTCAGCAGAAATCATGGATAGACGTCCTGGACATGGTTGACCTTTACAGCTTCTGTCTACGTCCTCGAGTTTCCGAAATCAACAGCAAAATGCGCTATGATGAACTGCATCCTCCTCATACTCTTCACAAATGTTGCGGCAAGGCGCGGCTGCACTACTGCCTTTTCGAACTCGTACCGTATACAATGTCTGATGTGCTCCTTATCGCATGCCATGTTACACCGTTCATGATTTCCGTTATGAATGATTAACTCGGACAAAGTTAGTGCTGTTGTATGCTCTAATGCTCCACGCTTTATGGGACAAACATTCCGCATCGAACGTCATCTGGGACGTCAACAAAACTTTTTTTTGGAATGCAGTGCGCCTCTTTCGATAGCAATCTGCATCTATTAGAAAAATTCCAATAGCAATTTGCATCTATTACAAAAACGGATAAAACTGTAGCACACATTCAATATTTGGAGTTAATAATGATTTGCTGCTGCAGTGCACATTTTTGTTAATGACATTACAAAAAGTAATAGCAAAATCCGTAGGGAAACATAGAATTTCAAAACATGTTGTTTACAGATAACGCGGTGTCGGTAAAAAAGGTTTATATCACGCAAAAATCGTAATATAACTTCGTTTTCTGTAATTGAGGTAAAACTAATGATACAAATATTTTTCACGAAATAGATTTTTATCAATATATAATAGTTCACAGATCACTTTCATGATGTCACGAAGAAACACAATGCTTTCTTTTACATGACTATGCGGGTATTTAAATTAAACTGCAGAATATACTAAAAAAAATTATTCGCGAATCTCTACGGTGAAGAATTTAAGACCCGCCCGTCAAAGGTATTATTTAAGTTTGCCTTTCACCTGATTTTGGTGGAGAGCGTTAAACATCTCTCAATGGCTCCAAAACATTTTCTTTATTTAAATATTTATATTTATAATATATCTTATGCCGAATTTACTGAAACTAATATATAATATCTCTACATCAATCCTTATTCTTCGTAATTATTCAACAGGTCCATGTAGAAAAATATCATCATCATCAACCATTATCAATCCACTGCTGGATGAAGTATCCTCAAGTTTCTTCCACAATTGTCTGTCTTGAGCCTGTCTCTTCCACATCACTCCAGCATACCATGGAATTTCATCCATGCATCTCCTGTGGGTCTTTTATGTCCTTCGGAATCCAGTCTAAAATTTTGGTTGTCCATCGGTGGTCCGTTTTTATGTCAACATGTCCAGCCCATTGCCATTTCAGTGATTTCACTCAGGTCATGACGTCGTCCATTCCTGTCATTTTCTTTATCCACATGTCCCTCTACTTACCTTTCCTGGTTACACCAAGCATGCATCTCTGCATGTTTCTTTGATTGCCTGCAGTCTTTGTATGTCTTTTTTAATTAAGGTCCATGTTTTTTTGAGGTTTAACGACCACCGTGAGCAACTCAATGGGCTATAAGCAGTCGCCCGTCCCTAATTTAGGGTTACTGGCTCCAGGGAAGGGAGAGAGCCAGTGCCGTAAGACAAACACAACATCCATGCCTCACCGGGATTCGAACCCAGACCCCGTTCGAACGAATGATCAGAGGCCATCACTTAGACCACTGCGCCACCGGGGCGGCTCCATGTCTCTGCTCCATACGCAAGCACTGGTAGGATGCATTGATTAAACACTTTTCTTTTGAGACATAATGGCATACTGCTCTTAAAAAGTTTACTGTTTCTTCCAAAAGGTCTCCATTCATGTTTTATACGCCGATTAATTTCTTTATCAATGTGACCATCACTTGATATCTGCTGCCCAAGATAAATGTAGGAATCGGTTGTCTAAAGCTTTTCTCCATCAATCGCTAAATCTTAGTTTCTTGTAAAAGCATTGCACATTACTTTTGTCTTCTGAAAGTTCATTTTTAATCCTTAACTACTTCTTGTTAGCATTTGTTAGTCCCAGTGTGTTTCTTGAGCTCCTGTTTTATAGCGGCAGATTGCAATGACGGTTTTTTGTTTACGGCCCTTTTTACTGTGTTGAAATGTGAATTTATAAAAGAGTTTTCCATGAAATTGGAAGGGATCAGCCTGCCTGTATTCCCAGGAATGAACGCGAAGAATTTGTTGCAACTTCAATAAGATTTTCAGAGACTCGCAAACTGAACATGTGTCATTGCTTTGGACAATTTAACTGTGAGAAGGTAAATTCAGAAAAGGATGATCTGTGTTCCCGTTACACTTGGAAGGTAGCACTACCCTTATCACATTCCTGTTGATATCATGATGCTAGTTATGTATTTCTTTGCCAAAGGTTTGTCCTACGATGAGGCAGTCCAATAATCTTCACAGGTTGATGTTGTAACGTCCATTGAAATAGTTAGTAACTAGTGTCAGTATTGCAGAGAACTTCTCTCGAAGTTCATCATGGAATCTCAGTGCAAGGAAGGAAGGTGTGGTTGCGAAGAGTTCATCAAACAGTTTTTCTCTGGCACGTAATCAAATACTTCGAAATTCCAATTATCAATTACTATATTTTCCGAGACAGACACATTCCGAACATGAGGATTCAAAATTTTTGCATCATAAACAAATTTTTCTTAGTAGTAAAACAATTGGCATTCTATAAAGTGCCAGCCAAAAGAGTCAAAAGCCGGATTACACAATACAGGCGCATCATTTTTCACAGCAGCCGGGAGAAGGCAGCAAGTCAATGCTGACTCGTAAATCGCCGAATGCAGGCGAAATTTGGAATTATAACAAAATACTTTGTAATGAAAGAAACTTTTCCTTTGTCATCTCTCTGATTTCCCTGAAATACGCATTCTACTTTAGAAATATACGAATTTTTTGCTTGTTATGTTCTGATTTACTTTCTTTTAGGGCAATTTACAGAGCTTTAGAGAAATGTATAGTTACAATTTGAAAGGAAATTTTGTACACCTGTTATTCTTAAACCGCAAAACAACTAATATTTTGAGTGTAATAACATTTTAATCACCTTATACTTAACATTTCAAATAGCAAACTAAACATTTCAAAAAAATATTCAAAAAATAAATTTTATGAGAATGATAAATTCTTTAAACAATTTATTATAATGTCATCCATAATTCGTTTCCGTTCTTAAGGAACAATATTTCATATAACTGACTAATACCTTATTTTCATACTGTATGTAAAGATGTTCAGTTGCGACGGAAGTTTGTGAGGATCTACGTAGAATACTCTAGGAGGTACGACACTTAAAGTGTGAATATTAATTAGTGCAATTTAATATCAAGAGAAATGTGTGTAAGAAGTGCAGTGTTTAGTTGAGGTCAAATTCGACATTCGCAGCCGTTTCTTCGTGATCACCCTAAGAACATCAACCTACGTAACGTAATGTTTATTTTTTATCATACCGCATATAGATCATCAAGAATGGATTGATGTTTACTTCATTTAAACTATTTTAACAAAAACGAGATGCATACAAATTTGTTATGTTACATAAAAAATTATTAGAATATTCTGCTCCCGAAATAAGTAGAACAATTTCATGATAGCTGTCAATATCGAATACTTAAAGGACATTATTCTCTTGCTTGATAAAATATAATAAATATAAATTTTTGTTATTCTTTTCATGAAATAAGGTTAAGACAAAACATTTTGTTGCAGGAAAACATGTTCTCACGTGTAAAACACTTCATCGATATTGATTACGAAGAATATTAATCCTAAAGGGCAGAAGAAGAGCTTTTCAATATTTTCAAAAACAAAATTGCGTTCTTGGTACTGTTTGAGGTTTGCATCTCTCCGTGAATATAGTGATAAAAGAAGTGTGTTTTAGGATGTCCTCAAATGAAAGACCGCCATATGTAAACAATAATATTCAAAAATCCAATTTTCCTGTTGCTTACGATGAATCCGGTGTGCGATATCAAAAACACTGCGTGCAATCTTTCGCTGTAATCGATATTGGGAAATGTCTTTAAAGTCACACAAACAGAAAAGCGCGTGTGTCATTGAGCATGTAAAGACTTATTTATGGCACATTTTCAATGATGGCTTTCCTAGTTGTCAGCAAAATTTACACAGCCTTCGTCTCTTTGAAAACAGCATGACTTCATAAAATTGAAAGTACAATGATTTGGCTTCCTTCCTTATTAAATATTCCTTTATTAGATTCACCATATTAGAAAACCAATTAGCGTAAAGACGCCGCAATTTCGGCACTGGACAAAACCAAAAATCTGAAGAAGCAGCTCAAATTTTCTTAGGTTAATATTGCGCTCTTTGAAAAATGTAGATGACAACTTCAACAGATCAGTCTTAGCCTTTACCAAACTCTCTACAACCTGAGTACTGTTTTTAAGTGTCAAACGAAAAGTATAAAGAAATTAAGCACACTGAACTTGATGTAAAAATACAAGAATTGTGCAGAACCATGAAATGTAGTCAATTTCTTCGATTTTTAGTTTCTCCATGTGTTCCTATGCGAGAAAACATCTGTTTCGAAATCTGAAGCCTCCCCGGTGGCACAGTGGTCTAAGCGATTGTTCTGATCTTTCGTCCAAGATATGGGTCCGGTTAGTAATCCCAGTGAGGCATGGATGTTGTGTTTCTCTTATGGCTCTGTTGCCGGAAAACTCACCCTTTCCTAGAATCAGTGTCCATTGATTCGGGACGGGCGTCTGCTTACATCACTTGGAGTAACTCACTGTGGTCGTTACGCCCCAAAAAAATCTGAAATCGAAAATTCATTCCTTATGCAAAGTAAAGCTCCAAAAATTCTGAATAAACTTTACAAACGAAAAAAGAAAAAATCGCGTAAGACGCGGGAACTTGAGTTACTTTGATAATGTAAAGAAACCAAACATTAGATGAAAAACGATTTGATAGTAGGTAGCCAACACTTTACACATGCTTGTTCCTTCTTTTAGTGACGTAACGCCATTTCCAAGGATTCTGATTAGTTTTGAAAGCTGTCGTGTGTGTCGTCGAAAAAAATGTTGAAATATTTATTTTCACTAATATTGTTTGGTACAAGAACTACGATTTTTTTTTATTTGTTACTATGTTCCATGTTTCAAATTCGGATTGGAAAAGTACTTTTACTTGTGTTTTTTTTCATTTGCTTTAGCAATTTGCAAACTGGATGTCACTTTATGAATATTTTCTATTCTTTTCGGAGTCTATGTGATATTTCGTGCTCAATGGAAATTTGTGCATGTTCCTGTTATTTGTTTTTTGGTGTTAGTTATTCTGTGGTCAATTTCTACGTTTCTTTCTGACGAGTACTGCTGATTTACATTAAATGTATTATTTTCGGAGATTTCCCAAAAGAGTCGCTTCGGTAAAATATGTGTTCAGTATGTTAATGTTACATTTCGCATGAGAAAAGGAAGTCGAAATTTTTTATAGTTCCTTTTTCTTCTCTGTAACAATACGATGCAGGTTTACTTGGAACACCTTTATTACCTCTTAAATTTGCTTAATGATTCCTTTTTTATCTAACGCTCAGAAAGTTTCACAAGAAATTTTGTACTCACAATTGCTTTCACTTCAAACTGTAATGCAGGATTATTACTTTAATTAAATATTGCACACAAATTAATAAGTCGTTCATTTGACAACAAATACTCATGAAATTTAACTCTGAGTATTTCATCCAAACATTTAATATGTTAAAACTCAGTTTAATAAATCTTTATTCCTTCATCACACGTCTTGATTTAGTTGACAGCTTACCGCTACTTTATTTTAAATCGGGTTAGAGAGTTTTGTGAAACCAAGGGCTTAAAATCTGTAGGCCAAAAGATTATTTGTGGAAACGTTTGTTCTTTTTAGCTGCTATAGTAAAATGAAATAAATTGTTTTATTTAAAAAACTATTTTTTTATGAAAAGGATGTTTTAGTAGAACAGGTGCGCATTTTAATATATATGGAGTGGTTAACACCTTTTTAATAAACAGAATGTTCAACTGATGAGTTTAACATTCTATTAATGTAATTAATTTGATATACAATTAATAGAATTTTATCACATCCCTTGGAAACGCAACATTTGCCTTTTCAAGCGATGTGATGATAGCAATAATGATGCGCTGCAGTTAAAAGTCTGACCATATTAGCGATTTTGGCAATTTGTATTCTTATGGTGACAAAAATTACCTTAATGCAGCATCAGTAGAACAACTCTTTACTCGCAGTTATAATTACACTAATCTAAAATGATGATTTTTCTGCGACTATTTAGACACAAGTGTTATTTTGTATTATCTCAAGAAAAGACAACAAACAAACAAAAGAAAAGCGCTTCAGCATTCAAGCTGCCTCCTTAATTATAAGGTAAAGTTTCGCTTCACTTCTTTATACTGAGCTGTTATAACTTAATTGAAATAATTTGTGTCCCTGCATCGCCATTCGTAGTCAAAGTAAAATTACAAAACAAAATTCATAAACCAATGAATAAAATTAGCATTTCCATACCCTTTTTTCAGTGACACAATTATGTAGAATCAGCAGTTTATTAAGATGGGCGACACCATATTTTAATGACCATATAAAATGTGAATGTATTTAAAAGCGGATTGCTTTCCGTAACCAAATCTTGAACCTCTTGTAAAAGGATAAATTTGGATTGTTACTTGTAATAATGGATTTAATATTTTATGAAGCTGATAATGTATTTGTATTACCAAGCTGAACTTCAGTGGTAACATTGACTATGCTCCTAAATCAAGTATGCGCGTTATCCAAGATTTTGAGGAAAAACGGCGCCTGACTGCCCTTCACATCTTTTTGCTCCAATTTGGCATGCACAATATAAATGAGAACGTTCTACATGACAGATTTTCCAAACGTGATGTTAAGTGGTTTATATTAAATGAATTTTCATATACTTTTTCCTGTAAGTGATATCGCAGATACGTAAATTTTTAACTTTGGATGCTTCAATGGAAGGAGATGCCGACAGCACGGCGAAGTAGCAGATTTTAGTCAGAAGTAATTACTGAAAGATAGCAAATCTTTCATTTCTGGTGGCCAATTAATCCTTTCAAAAGAAGTTTGAAATCCACTTAATGGACAAAACATTAAAAATACCTACCTAATAAGGAGTTGGTCCTCCTAAAGCGCAAAAAACGGCCTGTAAACACTAACGCATCGAATCCACCAGATGGAAAAGTCCTACAGTGCGTAATATTAGCCATGCGTGTTGCAGCTTTGTCGACAATTCTTCCAGGAATGTTGATGCAAGATCCCCGGATACGGTGTTCCGCTTCATGGCATCCTAGATATATCCCACAGAGTTAAAATCCTTGGATTTTAGGGTAGCACTGGATGTTTCCAAACTCAGATGAGAGTTTAACGAACCATGCCTGGGTGGTTCAGGCCAATTGGGGGCAGCGCTACTTCCTGCTGAAACAGACCATCGGCCGTAGGATGCGCTAAGACCATGAAAGCAAGTAGCTGATCACCCAGTACATGCTGTTAGCGCGCAATGGTTCACCTCTCCAGACACGCTAAGGGACTTAATGGGTTGCACGAGAAGGATCTCCAAACAACCACAGAGTTACCACTACCTTGAACAGAGCCGACCGGTCACAACGTGGCCATGGTCTCATGCAAGGTACGACTCACCTGAACCCTCCCGTCAGCTTGTTACAGCTGAAACCGAGATTCCTCTGACAACACAACGTGGTGTCACTCTGCATGTGTCCAATTCTGATGTTTATGGCACTACATTACCAAATGTTTTATGAGAGGATCGGATTTTTTTTTTTAAGTATGTAACATCTTCTGCCGATTAGAAAGCAGAATTTCAGTACAATACAGAAGGTGAGTGGAAGATTGTGCAATGTTTGGATCACTTTAGGTCTATATACTTACCTTGACTCCGAAAGCTGAAAAGCATTCAAACTATAGGCCATCGTGTTGCACCATCATTTGCCATCTGTCTGCCAACTCTTAGATTCCGCGGCGGTACCATTTCTTGTAATTCGAGACGAAGAACATCTTCACCCCAGCTTCCACATCAACCTGGTTGCTGAAGTGCTGCCCGCAACGAAAATGGGCAATGGAGCAGAGCACGTAATAATCTGATGAGGCAAGTTTCGGACTATATACTGGATGTAGCATCAGTTCGAAACCCTTAAGTTCCTGGAGGTTGGCCCGTATCGTTCGCACGGTATGAGGCCGAGCGTTGTCCTTCTGTAGGAGAGCTCGCTTTCTGTTTACTATTGTCGGGTACTTCTCCTCTAAAACGGAATACACCTGCTTCACCTGTTCGGAGTAGAAGTTGGAGTTGATGTTTCGACCATCTTGAATAAATTCGTAAATGACTATCTCCTCGAAATTCCACCAGTCGCCGAGCAACACCTTGTGCTCGATGCACCCACTTTTGCCAACTGGTTCAAGAAGCTCGCCCGTGCTCAACCACTGCCGTTTCGTGTTTGGATTACGCAAATAGATTAACTTTTCCTCGCCCGTAACAATTCACTTGATAAAACGTACATCGCGTGAGTATTCCAATAGTTTCGTGCACACTTCCACTCGGCAGTTTGCTTTAGGTGCCGTCAGATCGTAACGGCCATGGTGGCAGCTCCTGTAGATTTTTTTGTTGTGGTACTGAAGGTCATGAACCACTATGGCCTGTGATATGCCCAGCTCGCCTGATAATCTCCGAGTGCTGGTTGTAAGATTTGCCTGAACGGCATGGCGCACGACCTCCGAATCCACGGTTCGCTGACTACAAGACCTTGGCTGATCTTCGAGTTTTCTGTCACCTGGGGGAAATTGCTTAAACCATCTGAATGCGGTGCCGTAGTCCACGGAGCCTTCCCTCTTCCTATGAGAAATGTTTTGTGTTTCTTGAGCAGCGTTAAGGCCGAATTCAAACTCGTAAAGTAAAGGTTTACTGATTAGCCGGTTATGCCTTTTCCCCATTTGGGCTTTCCAACGACAGATACAACGACGGCATGCAATTCTGTTTATAGCAACGACTACCACTGTATATCCCTTTCGACTGCCTGCAGTGCGCGACTTGAACAAGTTTAAACACGTGATATACCGTTCCGTAGCGCGTGCGCTTATGCAAATATTGCAAAACGTTTTACTCAGCCTCTGTAGTTTTAATACTAATTCCATGTTCCTGAATAGGAAAATATTCCTGTTAATGAAATTCTTTTCTCCTCTGCAGTAAAGAAACATAATTAACCTTTGGAAAGCCAGGAAATATACCATCTCTTCCCTACGTTATCGATAAAACATAATTGTTTAAGATCCTATGAAACGAAATGTATTGGAGAATGCCTGGAATTTCTACATGGAGCAGGTTTCAGTAGCTTTCGAATTGCAATGTGCAATTGATATGATCATTATTAATTGAAACTTGAGTATCGCACTTGAGGTACTTATGTTACCCGTAAAAGGTTTCCGTGGACTACTGCTTGCTACATTCGAGGTAACTGATAAAATGTCGTAGCCTTAACAACAAAGTTATGAAAGAATCGTTAGTTTACTTTGAAAATCATATATTTTATAAATCCGAATTGTTTTGATATTTTTAAATCATATGCTGCAAAACCGTTCTGAAAAGTTAGGTTTTATACCAACTGTATCGAAATTACCTTTATTTGTGCTTTTCTCCTATGGATTTTAAAGGGCAAATAGATTTCACTTATTCCACATTTTGATTCGCGACTTATCTCATTGGAATCAATAACTCTTTATCATTAAATATTTTTTCTGCCTTTCATGAGTATACCAGGATACGGACTAAATGATTTTACTAAAGATTCTAGTAAAAGCAATTATTTACCTGAATGTCTTTTTAGTTGACTAGGAGATAACGGATTTAAACATAACCACAAGACACAACTTTAAAAAATGCAATTTGGCTATTTTTCCGCTGGAAAATGAAAAATAGTATGAAGCTAAAACAAAGAAAATGACAGATCTTTTCTGCAATTATAAACATGAATTATTTATAATATTTTTCAACTTTTTAGGGTCACTTATTATATTCTTCGCTTTTTAGATAATGGACGACGACTAATTCCAAATCTAGGTTCAGCGCTGAGCCTTTAGGCAGGTGAAAAGATAGAAACGTTTTTAGAAGCGGGAGCAATGTGCCCTGATAGGAAAGTGATATAAAGAAAAATACAGAAAAATTTGAGTTCTAAGAGTAAACGGCTTCCCCTCAAGTACTGACGTTATTAGTTGACATACATACTTACCCGGGCAAATACAGCAGCCCTCCGATCCGAGCAACCCGTCCATCGCGCCGATTTCCCACCACCGCAAACGCAGAGAAAGCCACGGACAATGGGAACCTAAGAAAAAGGAGAAGCACGCACATGATAATCAAACAGAAACGAGAACAACCAATAAACACACACCAGTCATCTTACATTCATTCAAGCAATAGTCGACCATGTTCTGAAAAAAATAAAAACTTTTTACATATATTTCAGGCACTGGGGTATTGGTCAGTCTTACTTAGTTTAATTTAATTTTTAGGCACCTGGAAGTACGCCCGTTATACAAAAAAAAAAGTTGGCGCTGTTTCTATTCATATTTAGAAGTACAAAAACAAAGTTAAAAAGTTGCAGTTGTTTCCAAATTGCCGATTTCTCTGCCCTTAAACTGGAGTCTGCTTATTGACTTGTTCCTCAGGAGACAGTCAGAGAAATGATTTTTTTTCTATTGGCTGATCAAAATGTTCTAAGGAACTGCGAATTGTCATTGGCTTATAAAGTGGGCTTTCAATCGATTAATAAGAAAGCACATTTATTTGAATGTAGTAGCAGTCAAACAATGGAAGAGTAAACAACAGATTTCCAACAGGTTTCTAAACACGGTTTCTTTGATATGCTTGTACCAATTTAGGTTATGCTCCATAATTAGACTTAAATATTTAACATCCTTCACCCATGGTATTTTGTTTTCATTTAAGAGTCAATGAGAGAACATAATTGCCCACGTTTTGTGAGTGTTAATTTTTATATTTCAGTCAAGAAAATATTTTTCCAATTTTCTCACATAGTGCTGTAGCATAAATGCGGCCTGATTTTTATTTTTTGATGTGTAGGCAGGTGCAGTGTCGTCATTGTATAAAGCTGTTGTCAGATTCCTGTTATGAAAGTTCGGACAATCTGACGTAAATATAGAATATAACGTGGGTGCTATAACGCTGCCTTGTGGAACACCAGCTTCAATATCTTTTTTGCAGATTTGTTTCCATTGATTTTAACACAGAATGTTCTGTTGTCAAGATATGACTTAATCATATCAATAATCCAAGGGCGGGGGGGGGTAATCATGCGCTACAATTTTGTAAATTATTGCAATGTGTGGGCATTTATCAAAGGCTTTAGCTACATTCAAAAAATATCAGACGGGTGTTCTTTCTTTAATATTATTTCAGCACACCTTTCTCTTACTCTAGAGAGCTGGTGTACCGTTTAGTGTTTATCACAAAAACCTCCTTGAATAAATGGTACAATAGAGTATTCTTCACAGAATTGTTGCATTCTTGTAAAAATGATTTTTCCAAAGATTTTTCTCGTAGTTGGGAGCAACGAGATAGGTCTGTGATTTTCAGGTTTAGCCAAGTTTTTGCCAGGCTGGAGAAGTAGAATTACATAAGCAGACTTTCACTCATCAGGGAAGTATTTTAATACTATTGCTTTGTTGTAAATTTGATAAGGGTTTGTTAGTACTCAACCGGACGTTTTTTTCATAATTTTGTTATTAATAACATCTTTACCAGGTGTCCTTTTATTTCTGAGTCTGTTTTTATGAAACATAACCTCTCTGACTCTAGATAAAATTCTTAGAGTTAAATTTGTAACTGTATATTCGATAAAATATTAAGCCTAATACTTTCATTATTCTGCGACGACTTCAAATGCGGAGCAAGTATATTCAGCCTATGTATCATCTAAAAAAACATATGAATTTACGAAATTTTTGGAAAAATAATTTTCTACTTTCCGTATTTTTCATGAGAAATATTTTTGCGGTGCCTTTGCCTAACGGAGAATTACCAATCACCCTTGCAATCTCATTATTTGTGACTTTTAAGGCACTTTCAAGGAGCTTAAATGCGAGTTAATTATATATTTTTAACTACATTTTTCTACGTATAATAAAGTT
The DNA here is from genome assembly GCA_039090855.1 of Macrothele yani. Taxonomy (NCBI): domain Eukaryota; kingdom Metazoa; phylum Arthropoda; class Arachnida; order Araneae; family Macrothelidae; genus Macrothele; species Macrothele yani. The sequence goes on from CM077034.1 coordinate 58,795,031, forward strand.
TAAGAAACGCAAAAAATGTAAAATAATTAAACAGAAATCAAGGTGAATTTTTTGGCCTTCATAAATCATGAATGCTAAGCATTTAACGTATTTTTGCCCTTACTTAGGTTCCTTAGGATTTTATTTGTTTTTTTTTTCAAAATTTCTAGACGAAAATGGTCGTTTAAAAAATAATATACTGAATTAATTTCAATCGTCCATTTGGAATTTAAATATTACGAAATTTTCACTACAAAAAATTAAATGATTGATTGCGCAAATTTCATAAGAGCACGATAACAATGAGGTTAGCTTTCCTTATGTTTTGATAAACTACTGCATTTTGTAAGAATTGTAGGTACAATAGTTGCCCTTTGCTCTGCCCAGTTCACTTTGAGGATTTCTACGAGTTTGTTACTGTGCTGCAATGTGCTGAACCCATTTTTAATTATTTGTGGACTGCTTGAGACGTCCTAAGAGATGACAGAAGAGCCACATTGTGGTGCCCTTGCTAACCGACACATATCTCGAAAGACCGATCGGCGAACAAGCACTTTCTTTGACTACGGCCCGGTTAAAAGGCAGGTTTCGTGATTGCAGCAAACCATATGAATGTACTTTCCGCTTAGATAAACTACACGAACTGCATTTCAAAAATAGTATTGTGCTACAGCACGGTAGCGTATAGTCTCCAGCTGCCACTGCTCTCAACAAATCCATCAATCCCTTTCTGCAGTCAAAATTTCAGTAGGCGAAAGCAATAATTGTTCAAATTTTAAGCATAACTTTTTCTTTTGTTTAATTTATTTATATAATGTTATATTAAAAATATATCCCATTTATATTACAAATGGGATGTAATGTCAGGTGATGCGTAACATAACAGCCTCTCCTTTAAAAATATCAACCACGCTTTCTCGTGGTACATCCTGTTCCCACTAAAAATGCTCTGACGACCGCCAATAGCAGTATAACTATACCATCGGGATTAGAGGCAATGCTATCCCACACTCACCAACGCGCTTGGCCAGCGTGGTAAGTTATGGCCAAACCGCTCCAAAATGACTCCACAACTTAAATTTTGGCCCTCAGTCTCCGGCAGCTGGAATGTACCTGGCCAAGGCAGCGGCCAGTGCGACATGAAGGCAGATGGTGCTAAGAATCTTCGGAGGACCGGACTAGGCTGCCATCTGATGATGACCTTGGCTACGTATAATGGACGTTCCCTATATTTTGATTCAAGGCTTCTTGAATTGGAAGAGGAACTACAAAGGATCAAGTGTGACATCGTCGGGCTAAGTGAGGTAAGGAGAAGATCTCATTGAACTGAAAAGTGGATATCTCTTCTACTATCGTGGGACTGATACTGGCAGAACTAGTGGTGTTGGATTTATAATAGACAAGAAACTGAAGGATAAAGTTGTAGAAGTTGAAAGTTTCTCTGACCGAGCTGCACGACTCGTTATCCAACTGTCGAGAAGATACCAGGCTCAGATTATTCAAACTTATGCACCAACCACAAGTTATCCAGAAGAAGAAATTGAAGAATTTTATGAGGAAATTCGTCATTTAAATAATAAAGGCAAGCAGAACTTGAAGATAATTATGGGAGATTTCAATGCAAAAATACGGCAACAGCAACAGAAAGAAACTCCAGTAGGTAAGTTCGGTCACGACAACAGCAACAGAAAGAAACTCCAGTAGGTAAGTTCGGTCACGACAACAGAAACCAGCGTGGAAATACTCTCGTAGAGTTTGCAGAGCCAGAAGGGTTTTTCATCTTGAACGCCTTTTTCAAGAAAAAGCCACACAGGAAATGGACATAGAGACATCCAAATGGGATGACAAGTGAAATTTATTTTATTATGTGTAACAAAAAATTTGTCATAGAAGACTGCAGTGTGCTAAACAAGTTCAACACAGGTAGTGACCATTGATTGGTGAGATGTAAGATGCACCTCAACACTAAACTCTAACGTGGCCAGCTCATAAGACAAACAAAACGTATTGACATAACCAACCTTAAAAACACCATATTACCTTCAAGTTGGAACTGAAGAACAGATTTTCTGCTTTAGAAGGCCTAACATCGGAAGAAGTGGATATTTCTGAAGTTAACAGAAAAGTAACCAAAGCTCTTATGGAAACAGCAACAAAATTAGCTGGGTCTAAGAACATGGTGCATGTGAACAAATTATCAGGAAAAAACAAAATGTTGATGCAAAAAAGAGGAGAGATGAGGACAACTAAAGAAGATGTTACTTACAAAGTGGAATATACAGAGCTATGCAAGACAGTACGAAAAAAATATCACTGAAGACGTAAGGAAATTCAACTGTCAACTAGTAAGGAAAGGAATTGAAAACAACCAAAGCCTAAAGATAGCAAAGGGACATCTCAGAAAGTGAAGAAAACAGATTATGGCACTGAGAAAAGAAGATGGTTCTGTAACAAGAAATATAGGCGAAATTTTGACAAGAGTGAAAGATTTCTACTCCACATTATATGAAAGGGATGATACATGTACTTCAGACATTATGAAAGGTACCAGTACTAGATTTCTTCCAGTCCTCTCAGCAGAAGTTGCACATGCAATCAAGAACATGAAGCGGGGAAAAGCTCCAGGAGAAGATGGAATTACTGTAGACATCATACAAGAAGCAAGTGGAGAAATCGAAACAGAACTCGCCCAAATTTTCATTCAATGCCTTGATGAAGGGAAGATTCCTGAGGATTGGAACAACACTACAATGATCCTGCTACTTAAAAAAGGTGACATTGAGGATCTCAGGAACTACAGACCTATCAGCCTCCTATCAGTGGTTTATAAAATCTTCACTAAAGATCTTTCACACCGCTTGAAGGTGACACTGGACATGGCTCAACCGAGAGAACAAGCTGGATTCAGGAGTGGCACAATAGATCATATCCACATACTGAGAGAACTCATTGAAAGAGCAAGGGAATATGAACTTCCATTGTGCATGGCTTTTATCGATTATGAAAAAGCCTTTGATTCGGTGAAACCATCAGCAGTTACAATGGCTCTGAAAGCCTGCGGTATTGAAGATGCGTACATTAATATTATTAATAACATCTATGAAAATGCAAGTTCAAAGATTCGGCTGTTTGAAAACACAACACACATAAAAATTGGAAAAGGAGTGAGACAAAGTGACACTATATCTCCAAAGCTATTTAATGCCACATTGGAAAATGTCTTTCAATCACTGAACTGGGAAAACAAAGGGATAAAGATTAATGGAGATTATCTAACCCACCTCCGTTTTGCTGATGACGTAGTCATTTTTGCAACTACCCCATCAGAGCTGCAGAGTATGATCCAGGAACTTGCTGAGAAGAGTAAAGAAGTGGAAATAAAAATGAGCTTTCAGAAGACAAAAGTGATGTTCAATGCTTTTACAAGACATGAAGATTTATCGATTGATGGAGAAAAGCTGGAGATAACAGACACGTATGTTTATCTTGGACAGCAGATATCAAGTGAGGGTCACATTGATGAAGAAATTAATCGGCGTACAAAACTTGCCTGGAGAGCTTTTGGAAGAAACAGCATAATTTTTAAGAGCAATATGCCATTATGTCTTAAAAGAAAAGTGTTTGATCAATGCATCCTTCTAGTGCTTACGTATGGTGCAGAGACGTGGACCTTAACTAAAAGAGACATACAAAGGCTGGAGACAACTCAAAAAAGCATGGAGAGGTGCATGCTTGGTGTAACCAGGAGATATAAGAAGAACTCCTGGATCCGAAAAATGACAAGAGTAGAAGACATCATGATCAGAGTTAAATTTCTGAAATGGCAATGGGCTGGACATTGGGGCATAAGGACAGACCGTCGATGGACAGCCGAAATTTTCGATTGGATTCCAAGGGACAGGAAAAGACCCAGAAGAAGACCACATGGGAGATGGGTGGATGAAATTCGAAAGTATGCCAGAGTGACATGGAGGAGACTGGCACAAAACAGGCCGTTCTGGAGGAAACTTGGCGAGACCTTCGTCCAGCAGTGGATTGATAATGGTTGACAGTGATGATGATGATATTACAAATACATTACTGGCCACATCCTCGAATGTGCGTGCTCTTTACGTTTCGCAAAGATCCGGTCTCAAAGTATTAGCGCCTAACTCATGCCATTCCCCGTTTTGAAGGAAAACATAACACTCCAAAATGGGGTTAAAGAACATGTGAGTTACAAAAACTACAGAAAGTCGAAAAACCAATAAAACGAAAATATTTTCAGAAGTAAAAATTATTCGTACCCTCAGCGTCGGTGATTGGGACAACAACGCCATAAACTCTTTAGATATCTTTCGGTTTTACCGTATGGTCCCTGCTTTAGCCTAAGTCTCTCAGTAATCGGCGTCTTCATAGCAATATATAATATTTTCTATGACTTCATTAAATACGAAATTGGATTACCGCAGTTTATATATTAAATAGCTCAGGTATTTGGAATTACTTTCAGTGGATCTTTAGAGTATAAAATCATACCTCAGGCACACCTGGCTTAACTTCAGGGACACTAAAATCTCTTGACCCGGCTTCTCCATAAGTAAACGTCAACGTCATTAGCAGACTTTCTTCATCACAAAAGACATAGTAGGCATTTTGGTGCCTAACTAATTGCAATCCATTGAACAATCTTATTGTTCATTCTTTGACTTATGAAAACTAATTATAAAAACGTGCAGGTTACGCAGTATTTGATATCAGAAAGACAATTAGTTAATGAAATTTGTGCACGTCTCATTCTTCATCTTAATGCGTATCCCAGAATTCATTCAAATATTACTTGAAACACATAAACATTACTAGAAACACATTCGTCTTCGGAATTTTTAACCATATCGACAGTAAACTGTACAATAACTATCAACAATCATGTCGTATTGTAATTGCTCATAATAAAAAAGAGCTCGATCAAAAGTTGTGCGCGGGATGTTTTTGTTTTTTAAAAACGCTCTTTTGTCAGAGAACGGTAATAAAATCCTAGAAACTTCGCTGCGAAATTATTTTAACTCTTTCATAGGCGGAAACTCGAAGACGTCGTTATTTACAACGTTTTTAATTGTTCTGGCACTTTAAATAAAAAAGCAAATGCAAGGAGTTTTCTTTTAGAGATTTTTATTAACAGTGATACGGTATTTCAAGTTTAACATGAGGGAGAATCTGTAAATAACATTGGACTAATTCTATGAAATAAGATAATGAAATCTTAGTAAAGCATTTTTGTTGAATTATTTGCGTATTAACCATGATTCGTTTTTCTTAAAAATCATGCGTTCTGTAAACTTTTCTTTGAAAACTAACTGTTGGAGATAATTTTAATCTTCAGCGGTTGAAATTAGGTAAATAACTGTACCACACTTTGTTTGAAGCTCACACATTTTACTTATGCCCTCCAGTTGGAATTCCGAAGATTTAAGAAAATTATATTTATGTTTTTTTTTTAATTTGTTCGTTAATCACTTTGACTTCAGCAGAATGATTCATTCGGTGTCATGTTAATACTATTTGGTTAGAATACTTTTTAGGCAAATCCAATAACATTTGTCAAAACTAACATATTATCAGTTCCTCATTTGAATGACCAACAATTTAGGGGCATAGTTACGAACAGCAAATATACTTTCATGTATTTTATTTTGCGTTCAAACTTTTGAGAAAATCGTCCCTTTAAAATATTGAAATACACATGTGTATGTCCTTTTCAGGAACATTAGAACCTAAGTGAACTCAATGAATGGAAACCTCAACAATATGGAACAAAGGTTCTTTAAAACTTACTAAATACCATTTCGTGTTAAAAGTGAAAAAAATATTTCGAAATAGTGAGAAGTCTTTTAAGGCAGCTGGACTTAAACATATTTTACCAAAAACGATAAGTTAAGGAACTAGCAGAAAAATGTTAACGACACTTTTATGCGGAATTCAAACATTATTTCCGGTGTTATTTTTTTTACAATACTCTTTAAAAAAAGACATCGTTACGTATCATTATAATGTAAACCTTTGAACTACTTTGACAGTATGTAACTAGGATACATTAATATCACTCCAAAATTTGGAAAACTTTATTTAAAAAATGTCGACCATAAATATATATAAATGTTTATAACTCTTTAACTCACTTATTATTCCGCTACTGGAGTTTCTGTGATATGCTACTCAATTATTATTGATAAAAATGAATCCAAAGATGCGATACACAACATTTAACATGTTTCTATTTATTATTCAAAAATAAAATAAAAATTAACTTATCCAACACGAGCCGAAATTGAAAATATGTAATCATAATTTTAGCAGTTCCTCACACATTTTCACATTATCCAGCACTATATGGTGCTAATACCTGTGGGGAAGCCCACCTGCAAACAGATGGCAGTAATAATTTTTGCCTTATATCAAAAAGAATACAAAATTTTCATTGTCTTTATTCTTGTCCGAGTTCCAAGAGTGAATACGTTAAATATTCGAATGCACACATTTTCATTTCAATTTTGATAATTTCATGCTCATGATAAAAATTTCACAAATAAAATACTGAAAACGGTTTAATAAATTTTATTTGAGAAAAATGATTTTAACAAAAAAAAAGTATGCATATATACTGAAAAATATGTAGTTTCACAGAAACTTAAGCTGTGCTTCTTAATTCCGAAATATTACTACCGATGTGGTTCAGAGAAATTTTTTGCTTTACTATTCGAAATGCGAAAGTAATAGCTGAGTTAAGTTTCTCGAAATATTAACCTTGCTTCAGTTGCAAGAACAAAGCTGCTGGAAACATCAAAATTATTGATAACGTAAGTCAGGTTTATACGAAGTAAATTTACTGAAAAATTACATTCTCTCTTTCTAAGGCAAAAAAAAAAAAAGAAGAAATACTCTCCATTGTTTTTTCATTTGACGAAATAGTAGCGACATAATAACCTGTTTGCTACTGGATAATTTATTTCTTTAAATAAAGAACGTGAAATAACTTTATGGTATAAACTACCTTAAATTCTTAAACTGACTTTGGAAAATCTTTTCGTAATTTGATATGTTAACCCTAAATGTTTAAGATAAGTGTTTTGCTTTCGTTATTAAATAGAGTATGTAATCATTAGACAAACTCATCAGATGTGTATCTATCAACCTATGTGTACATTCTTTTTCTTCCCATAGTTCATAGCAATTTCATCATACGAATTTTTTTCTGTCCTTATTAAGCGTATAACTTTCAGGTTTATACTTAAAGAAGGCACACTACATTTTTCTGTTGCATATCCGTATTCCCCTTTGTGACCATTATTATGTAAAACAAAGGGTACTTCAACTAAGGGACATCTTTAGAGGGAGTCAAGGAGACCTTGGTCCACTAGAAAGTGTTTCATTTCATTGTCAAAATGAGACTTACATTAGAAAAGGTGCTTTAATTTAACAAGAAACGCATCAGCTTACAACAGAAAATTATGCTTTAATATTTACTTCACTTTTCGGTCGATTCACCCGAAATTAGTTCTGCATACATCGCTTCTTCAACAGAAGCACATCGATACTTCAACAGACTGCCTGATAACAGAAAAGACAACTAAATAACTAAAGAACGAGTAGCGAATCATCGCTTTGTCCAGCGTATCCGCGTGGATACACTGGACAAAAGGATGATTCGTGTCATCTGCAGAACGGCGAGGGAAGGCGTGATAATTCATCACTCTTTTCAGAACGGCGCGCAGTTTGAAACTTATGAATCACTTATTTCTGGAGTTCCACATTAAATATTTTCGGACTGTGGTTGACTGCAGGTAAATTAATTGGCTGAAAGCGAAACCGTTAATAAAGGGGCACTATTGTCGCATGAAATGAATTTATTATCGGGATACATTATTCTGCTAAATACTCTGAATAAGCTTACTTGGAATGCATTCTTTACCAACGTACAAGAACAAAAAGGCAAACACCACCAAATAGCTTACGCGTGAGAAAAAAGACGAACACAAACAATGAGCGCATCACTAGCAGTTTCCAAATTATGCTTCTATTAAACCTGGACAAATCTGTTTGACAGGTGCAGTTCGATTGCTGCTACGCACAAACCACTTTTTCTTAGGTTCCCATGTTACCTGGGTTCGGTATTGGACATGGCAGCTGTTGTAGATGATGCGAGTTCAGCTCCATTATGCGGAAAAAGAGGCGTTCAAGGAATCCGAGCTCAGCTCATTTGTTCTTAAGTGGATTATTAATTAGCATCTGGACGAGCTGAAACCGTTTTAGCCACGGTTAAAGAATTGGGTTTGATAACTGGTCAGTCGCCCAAAAAAGGGGTTTTTCCTAAGAAATACTAGGAGAATTCAACATTAGGAAATCTGTGAAACCCAATCGAAAAGATGAGTTATAATTTAAGTTTCAATTCGCAATGTGCTTTTGGTTTTCAACTTCGTTATGACACAATACAAAAAATCACTGAAAATCGATCATTTTCCCTGTGTTTTGTAAATATAAAACGCACAAAACCATTACAAAAATTGTTGTTTTCGATAGAAAAGATAAATTGTGATTGAATATTCCAGGCGAAAAATGCACTTCCTAACCCAAATTAAAACTGACCCAAGGTACCACCTGAAATGGGAATGACCACTATCCTTAGGTTTTCCTGTGAGCATTCCCGTGCCTTACAGAGAGTCACAGAAAAATAACAAAACATTTTTACCTTTGATAAAAATTGCGTTATTTAATTGAATTTTTCTCTCTTCTTGTGTATGTTATATTAAGTCTTTTGAGTCAGTGCAAATTAAAATATTAAGTATGCAATAGATTTAGCCTCGCAGAAAAGTTCAACCCCGATTGTACCAAGCGGCAAAGATTTATCGACATCGAAGGGGAAAGCCAGAGAGAAAATGTTTCCAAAGTGTTTCGTCGGTTATAAACTAGTTTCATTGCAGCTCTTTATCAAAATAATGCCGACAGTTACGTGGAAAATATAATAATAAGTTATGTTTAAATTTACGTATAACCATGTGATTGAGTGTTCGTTGAACTTGTATTTTATGAGATTAAAGGGATCCTTAACTTAAATGATACAGCTAAAATATTTTAATATGCCATTATTTATTAATATTTTTAACCCAACGCACTCCATAACAATTTTTCGTAAATCTAAAAGTAAAGCCTTAATAATAATATGTGGCTTTAGATATTTCATGACGTCCATAACAAGTTTGATTTCAATGCCAGTTACATTAAATTTAGTATTTAAATAAATATACGAAAATGTTGTTGGAGTATTACACGAGTTGCACAAGTTTTGACTTTACATCAACATACTACATTTTTTACTTTTTTTTCCGTTAACATGAATTCACAGAAAATTTCCATTTCTTTTTTCTTTATCTTTGTGAAGCCATGAAATTAATTTCTGCTTTCAGACTTCTTTACGCTTGGTATTAAATTAAAATAATTTATTATAAATAATCTTTTCATATTAAAGTTCTATTTCTGAATCCATTATCTAGTTTTTTTCCGTGAGCCTTAACTCACCTACTAAACTAGGCAAGCTTTGCTATGGAGTATTTGTCTTCCATGCATGTTTTTGGCTGCAAGTTAGGTGAGGTGTTTGATTTCACTGCCGAAACGCTCACCAAAATGTTCATGCCATTCACTGAGCGAGCTCGTAAAAAGGATTAAGGTAAAAACAGCAACGCGATAATAAGAGAGCATTTAAATAAATAGTGGAATTCAATAAGGAGATACAATTAGATGCGCTCAGTTAAAATCCACGTATTCTCCTTTTATGTATTATTTAACGCTGGCAGTTAGTGATGAACTGATAAAAATTTCTTTGGAGTTAATTCATTACTCATACATTCGGGGATGATAATTCAAATGAATGACCATTCAATTTCTTCCTCTCTCGGATTTCCCACAGCTCTTACTAAGTATATCAGCCCCTGCAAGTATCAGTCCTAATCGGAAATTGTCAACTTCTCAGAAGTTCACGAGCCGAGCTGAAACCAATTCACCGCTCATAAATGGATCTTCCATCTTCATGAACGTACATGTATCATCCACACTTAATGGCAACGTAAAACTCTTCAAATTCCAAGGTAAGCTAAGGAATAATTTAGGTTTGCGAATGGATCTCAGATTGTCATGAACTTATTATTTAAAATGTAAATATCATTCTTAAATTATGGCTATATTTTCAAGTTGTTATTTATAAAAATACAAATATTTTTAGGACAAGAATAAATTATCGTGAAACTGAACAAGATTGTTTATTTTCTTATTTAAGAGAAGTATCTACACGGTCGTATCAGAATAATATGGCCACCTACCTAATAATGTTAATATTCTCGCTTGGCCCGGATGACAGCGTCCAGACTGCGAGCCATGGACACAAGGAGGCTCTGGAAGGTTGCCGGATGCGCACGTGCACATTCGGACTGCAGAACTGAGCACGGAAGTCCCGCAGAAGACATGGTTGTGTGTCGGCATATAGGACTTGTCAATTTAAATAGTCCAAAATGTGCAATATTAGCTGCTTCCATTTTTTTTTTTTGAAGATTTCAATCTTCAAAAAAAAACTGTATGCAGCTAATATTGCATAACGTGTTAGGAAACGATGGAAATTCATTCCCATAACAAACCCGTACCTTATATTTCGCAAGTAAAACGTAACAACACTGAAAAGCGTTTGTGGACCTCAAAGAAATACAAATGGAGAAAAGAACGAGACGGAAGTTGACGGTAGTGTGTAAGCACCGGTCTAAACTTTACTTATTTTACAAATGTTTGATATTAGACAATGCCCAAAACAGAACTTAATGAATGTTCCTAAAAGCCGAAGATTGGACAGAAAGAACATTTCTGATTTTTGCTGGTGCATAAATCGGAAATATGAAGATTACAACGTTTTCCGATATCTTTGGAGATACTGCAATAATTCATGAAAGGATTTTTGAGAGAAAAAAGATGAGCAAGGAAAACGTTGTAATCCTCAAATAACCTCTAGCGCAATGGAAAGGGCAACTGTTATGATATGCAAAAAATAATACTGTGAACAAGTTGTTATTTTTGACAAAGTTTTACAAACCTCCCAGTAGTAATTTGTTATTGCCCCAAACCACGTTTCGTTTTCATTTCTAGCGAGCTTTATAATTCTACGATTCTTTTGGGTGTACAGTGTATACATTTGCATTCCTTTACTCAAATTTTCACGTCGTTTTGAAATTAAATTATACCAAAAAGACACTTTACCATAATTGGGGGTTTCCTCAATTTTTATGTAGGTGTAAAATAACGTTTTTCCAGAGCCCATTCACAAAGGCAATTAAGCTTGTTGAAATCTATTTGCAGATTTGTGCAGTGGCATTGGCTTATTAAATGTTTTCCGAGGTGTGTCTGGGTTGAAATACCCGTCAAGCATGGGTGATGTCTCTGAATTACAGCATTGACTCTTTTTGCTTTCCTAGGAACCGATGGCCTTAAATAATGATGGGCTACTTTTTATCGCCCATTGAGTTCTTTATGGTGATAATTAAACTCGACTTCCCTCCAAAAGAAAGTTAAGATATGTTACTCCTTTACGACGTGATTGCATTTTTTAATCAGCGTGTGTTATGTTATCTCAGTAATTTGGTATTCTAGTTGCAAGATCTCTTTAAAATGTAATTTTGGCTCATTTATTCATTCTTCCATCTAACAAAATTCAATCACTCATTTACAATTCATCATTTGAAAGGTAACAGATGATGGAAGAAATACATATTCTACTTGCAAATAGTCAAAAAAGTAGCATATTGATCAGGGAGTAAACTAAGATGGATCGGAAAATTTATGTTAAATTTTTGGGATTCAAAATTAAGTCACGCAGAAAATCAGGGTGTGCAAACATTAATTGAGATGATTTAGAAATAGGAAGGAAAGGAATTTAAACAAAATTTATATTAGCTTATTTAAATTCAGCAAAGTGTGCCTCAGTGTGATCAAAGTTCATGCAACTTTGTTCATGAAAGTTAAAAGTGTTTTATACTTTCTGGAAATGTAAACTTGTAGTTAATTTGATCTGAAGTATATCAACGAACCCTTACGAGGTCAAAAGTAGGTATTTCCCTACTGCCGGAAAAAGGCATGGAGTTTGACCTTTCCGATAACCATGATGTTCTTTAGAAGCAATGTAACCAAAATTTTCTGTTGGACATAGAAAAAAATTAGACAATAAGGACCAGAGACCAGACATAGGGCCTATGACAAAAAAAAGTGCTTATCTTTCACGGGTTTTCTTATCTTCTTTGGCTAAGATTGCTTAATTTCTTAGTGACTATTTGCCACTAGAATATATATTTTTTCCATCATCTGTTACCTTTCAAATGATAAATTGTAAATGAGTGATTGGATATTTTTAGATGGAAAAATGAATAAATGAGCCAAAATTGCAGGATTATCAACCAAAGTTCCCTCACATTTCATGCTTAAACATTGTAAATTCTGCAACAATGAGATCTATTTGTTAAGCATGTTTGCACCTAACTCATAATTTGCAATATACTTGTTTTTCGAATAACTGGAAATTACATTGTTCAGTATACATTTTGTTTCCTGTACAAAAGTCGGTGTTGCTTGTAGACCAGGCGTCGGCAACCTACGGCACGCGTGACAAGCATGGCACGTGGAGCGATTTTCAATGGCACGCTGAGTGAATTAAAGCACAATATATGATCTCATAAAAATTGAATATTTAAATGAATAGAAGCATATAATTCTTTTAAGATATACCTGTTTTTACATCCTTTCAAAATGAAACTTGTTAGACATTGGAGTTAAGAAAGTGCGATCTGATGCAAACTCACTGAGTGAGTGTGAAGCAACAATGAGTGACCTTGACGAAGTTCTACATCTCCACGTCCAATATTTCGCGTCTCTCCCGACCGTAACCACCATCACCTCTATACTTCTCTTGGCTGTCCCATACTCATGCCAGGACAGACCGCCGAAAGTAGCACAAAAGTTGGTGTTATTAAGTTACATGGTGCCGTTTAAATGACCCAAAAGAGGCAAAAAATTAATTTAGGCTCGTTTCAAAACTCTTGGACAAGCGAATATGACTTCATGCAAAAAGCAAAAAGGATTGTGCAACTTGTGCTTTACATTGTGAAATTGTCGTGTGCCGTACGTCAAGTGTACTGTCCTTTTGAGCGCTTCATCCTATCAAACCATACATCAGATCCTATCAAACCATACATCAGTCCATGTTTAAAAACTCTAAGGAGAAAAGTGAAGCCACAAAAAGCGCTGTCCCAGGCTACAAAAACATAGTATTTTAGTCAAGTAATTGGAAACAAAATTAAAGCTACCGAATTCATTTAATTAATTGCTCAGTGTGTGGCTTCCAAGGGCAAACATTTCACGGATGGAGAATATATCAAGCAAACTTTTTTGAGCAGAGCTAAATTTTTTTTAGTATGTATTGTAGAAGTCCCGGCTTTTGCGAGCTCAACCGAGAGGCAAATAACTGATATAGATGAAAATGCAACGGTAAAAAAAACTGGGTTACAACAGGCTGTTATGTTTAGTGTCGCTCTTGACAAAAGTGACGATGTGAATGACGTAACGCTCCTAGCTATATTTGCGCGATATTGTGACAACGACTGCATGTATTAATGAAGAACTGGGCTGCTTGATACCTCCTGATGATACAGCCAAGGAAGAGTACATTATAACTGCATTTGTGAACTATTTAGAAAATCAGAACATTAACATGAATAAAATATTGTGTGTTACTACTGATGCCGCTCCTACAATGGTCGGAAATAACAAAGGATTTGCTGAACTTCTTGAGGAACATAATGGACATCAGGTATTGAGCTTCCATTGCATTATATACCAGGAAAGTTTGGGTGCGAAATTTCGTCCCTGTGCCTTTCCTCCGTAATTGAAATTGTTGTCAAGATAGTTAACTTCATAGTTTCTCGCTCTTCATTGACCCACAGGCAATTCGTCTCGTTTATAAGAAATTAAGAGCACACACGCGGACCTCCCGCTGTACAGCAATGTTCGTTGGCTTAGTCGAGGCAACGTTTTGAACGGATATGTATCGTGTCTAGAAGCAATCGAGGAAAAACATTTCCCAGAATTTAATGGCGTGGAATGGCTTTTCAAGCTAATATTTCTGGTTAACCTAAATACACACCTGAATTAATTAAACTTACGTTTACAAGGGCAAGGTCAAACAGTACTGGATCTTTTTGAGTATTGGAAAGGAGTTGCGTCAAAATTAAACATAGTTTGCAGTGATATTACCACTAACACATGCAAGTACTTCCAAACGTAAAAGTTCATTCAAATCGATTGACTGTCAACAGAAATGAGCTTCAGAAGTACGTTGAAGCGCTCAAAGGACAGTTTGCTAAACGAGGTCAGGACTTCTAAATTCAAGCGCCCATATGTTCTTACCTCATCAATCTCAACTTAATTGAGCTGACTACAATACCGTTTGACCTATCTCTTTTCCAGTAGATGGATATTGACAATTTTTAAATGCAACGCATAGAATTCAAGGCATCAGATTTGTACACGCTAAAAGTTGTAGAATTGCTGAAAACTCTTAAAGGAAAGTGCTTGAAAAAGTCAGCTGCCATCCTCAATTGCTGGACATCCCTGCCTGAATCGGTCACTTGTTTGAAACATTTGCATTTGCTCTGCTTTCGACTTTTGGGTGAACTTCTGAACAAGTTTTCTCACACATGAAAGACATTTTAAGTACACAGAGAACTCGCCTAACACCTGCGCATTCAGAATCCTGTATGAAGGTGAAAGTGACCAAATACACACCTAATATTGAAAAATAAGCAAGAAGAAGCAAGGACGAGGGTTTCATTAAATGATTAATGATTCAGATCAATAATAATCAATGATTACTTATATTAAAACTTTAATAACGTGTATCATGTTTCAATTATTTAATTGTTTTGTTCTTCAAACTATTGGACTTGCTGTCTTAACAATATATACATATGGCAATTTATAATAACTAATCAAAACAATGTTTTCAGAACTTAAATTTTCCAAACCATAATATTAGTATTTGTTCTTATTTATATTAAATAATCTACAAAGAATATAATAGTTGTTTAATGTATCGGAAACATGTTAATACAAAATCAATTTAATTTGTTTCAATAGTTGTTGTATGTAAAAATGCGGTGGACGTAGGTTTGCACTCTGAGTGACTTTGCAAGATTATATCCGCTCAACACTACTAAAAGGTTGCCGACTCCTGCTCTATACTACAGTACGTGTGACTAGCCATCACTAATAAGTGAAAATTCATTGCAATGAGTGGAATTACCCACCTAGAAGAACTAAAAAATATTGATTGACAGAGGCATGAAAATTATTCAGTTTCATATATTAATATATATTTTGTTATTACAAAATTACTAGAAGTCCAAATTTTGAGCAGATATGAGAATTCAAAATTATAAAACCTCTTAGAAGACCTGTCATACTGAATATTTGATACAGTTGAGTTTTAAATTACTTTAAATCATTCAAACTTTTCTCAAGTTTTTCTATTGCATGGAACACGTGACTTGAAGTTTCTCAAATAGTGTCCTTTTTTCACTGTTTTTAAATGTTTATCTGAATTTTTAATTACATAAGTTTTAAAAGGCAAATTTACGGCAATAGAGCTGATGTTGTAACTCATTCCAGACAACAAAATATTATAGGAGGAATATGCGATTATACTGCAACAAGTGAAATCATTTCATTACGAATGTTTCGAAAGTAGATCGAGAGTGTCTGTTCTGGCGATTAACTACATTCCAAGAGTTATGAAAATTCTTAATTCCATTATTCAAGGAAGGATATCTTTCGAATGTTCATATTCACTATTTGTTTTTAAAGCAGATCAATTTATTATTATGGTGTTAAAGAAAAACACACACACACACACTCACAATAAGAAACAGCCTGTGTAAAAGAAGTATATATAACACTATGGTAAAAGAAAGTTCTGTAGCATAGGGCTGGATAAAAATCACACCGTCAACAACAAAATGTTTGCACTGTAGACCACGTCACATGCAAATACCAAACGAAAGATCAAGTGCAAGAAAGTGAATGAAACTTGAAAGTACGCCAGACTGACACTGAAAAGAAATATTCAAGATACAAGTAGAGAGTTGCGGAATAGACTGCAACATTTTACCCCAACGTACTGAGCAATTTTGTCAGTTATGAAATGATGCTGCTGATGATGAAGTGCTATGGAAATACCAAACATCCCTAGAAAACTGAAAAACGATTTTAATTTTATTCCACTTTATATTTAACATCAGCTGGCAATCCGTAGTTTCGAAAGACTAAGGAATGGATAAAAACATCCGAAAGTAAAATTATGAGCAAAGACATAATTGAGAACACATTTCAGATGAAGGAAAGCAAAGGTGGTCACGTTTCGTTCACACCAGAAAGTTACATTGCCTCATTCACGTTATTATTTTTTAGTGTTCAGGAATACTGTGTGGACCCTAATGAGTTGAAACCTAGATATGAAGTTTTTTAAATTGCAAACACAGAAAATAATATGTCATGTAAATGTAAGCGAAACAAATCCAAATTATTCTGCATCAGCACTTGCGCACTGTCAAAAAGTAAATTAACTGAAAATATTATTTCAATTGCTTTGAAAATATAACCGTTTTCCTAGTTTTAAGAGCGATAAGTGCGTCCGCGTTTCGGTGGGACGAAAGGGTTAAGCTTATTAACGGAATATTGTTCTCTTCTTTCTGAACTAACGTGAGGGATATGGTTCAGTGTTTAGCCCTATATGAACTTATGTTTGTAGATATCTGCGACTTACCTATCAGCTATTCGTGTACAGTAGGAAGAATCGAATCACGAAAAATTTCAAATCGTTTTGATTTTGTCAACCTGACAAAGTGGCGAAATTTCTACAACCCGCATTGATTTTCAAAAACAAAAACGAGCAAAAAATCTTTATCCATTGATTAAATTTATTTGTGGAAAAACGGTATGTACGTATGCATATTAAAGTAACAGATACCGATGCACACTAAAATATACCCTTTTCCCCTTTACCGGCAGAATACTGAAGCATGATTTTGCAGAAGCACGGGCCAGATGTTATCTGTAACGAAACTTATGTTACAGAGAAAGAAATGCGTGTATGTGTGCGCCCGGAGCTTGTGTAAGAACAAGTTGAAGGAAATATTTTTTATACGTACGTGCTATCTAATGTGAAAGCTGTAGAACTCACAAGCCGGCTGCGTAGCTGTGCTGTTATGCTGTGGGCGAATTTTTTTGGAAACTTCAGACTCCATTATTCCAATAGCACAATCCGTGACAGCTGTCAGGTACTTGAACACCCTTGAGGACCGAGTGCTCCTGTTCATGGCATCTGTGTTCCCTGATGGTGATGGCTATTACCAACAGGAGAATTCACCATGCCACACTGTCAGAATCGTGAAGGAGTGGTTCGAGGAACATGCTTGTGACGTTCTGGTAAAGCCCTGGTCTCCAAATTCACCTATCAGGAGCCAAATTAAAATAGGTGGTTTCGCTAGGAAATGCGGGTTCGCCCTAAATCATTACCTCCTAGAAATGTGAAGGAACTGGAGGATTTGCTGTGGACATTATGTTACCAGATGCCATAAGATACCTATCGCCACTTCATGGAATCGATACTTCGTCCAATGGCGGCTTTTTTCGGGATAAAGGTGGTCCTACAACTTCATAGGTAGGTGATTATAATGTAATGGCTCATCGATGAATACGCAAATTGTTCTGCCAGATTAATGTTTTTTCATGTAAAGTCACTTTTCCAAACAATGTTTCAGAATGAGGGATGCGAAATAACGAAAGTTGTACGCTGTTGTGAAAAATTTTAAGACGAGACCGGTTTTGACATGTAGCGTCACAAAGGAGCGTCCTGGATATATGAAATTAAAAGCATAAGATCCCCATTACTTACCGAAGTGCGGACAAAAAAAGCACCGACACAATTGAAGATAATAAAGGATGTAGTGGAACTTTATTCAAAATTGGCTATATAGGACTGGTTGCCATGATATAGATGCATCACTGACGAAGACGATACGAGGAAAAAGGGACGTCTCCAATAGTTCATATCATCACCCCTAACGTACATGCATGATCTGCAAGGTCTTTTCATACACTATCTACCAACAAGTAATTGGACACCCCTGCAGTCGACGATATCTGCGGTCCTGATACACGTCACGGCTGCCGCCGTTAAATAACGTGTGGGAAATAACAACGCAACCAGTCGCATGCAAGATGCCACGCAGTTCGGAGCTCTCTGATTTCGAGAAAGGTGTAATTGTCAGGTATCACAGAAATGGTCGATCCATACGTGGCATATCCAGCGAGTTGAAGTACACAAAATCGATCGACAGTGGCCTACGTGATTGGCAAGTGGAAGATGAGAGGTGATTGTCGGAATCTTCCACGACCCGGCAGACCCACAAGACTGAGAGTTATAGACCGACGGGTGCTGGCCAGAGAAATTCGGAAAAACCGCCCCAAATCAATGAGCCACATCCGCGAGGAGTTTCAACAGGCATCGTGGAGTGTCCTTTCGATGAATACCATCCGTAAGGAAGCCCATCTGCTCGGTTATCATGGACGTGCTGCCGCCCACAAGTTTTTGATCACCAAATCCAATAGTGCTGCCCGGCTAACGTGGTGCAAAGTACGTCGAAAGTGGCCGTTGAACAGTGGAAACAGGTTCTCTGGAGCGAGAAATCAAGGTTCACCCTCCGCCGTTCGGATGGCAGGGTCGAGCGGCGATTACAGCTGCGACCCTCAGGGGCATACTCTCAACCCGGCGTTGTTCGACGGCTAGCGGTATTTTCTTCCACTCTTCTTGGAGAAGACAGGTCAGTTCCTTCACCGATTTCGGACGGTGAGGGCACCCCTTAAGTCGACGCTCCAACTCGTTTCAGAGGTGCTCGATAGGGTTAAGGTCCGGGCTCTGGGCAGGTCAGGCCAGTCCATTCGATTAACCCCATTGTCACCATACCAAGCCATGGTGGACCTCGCAACATGACAGGTGGCATTGTCATCCTGAAAGTAACATGGGTCCACCCCGTAAAACTGTCACAACGTAGGAAGTGCATGATCATCCAAAATGGTGCTGTAGGTCTCGGCGTTGAGTCTACCAGGAATTGCGACCAAGGATCCCGTGCCATACCAGGAGAAACACCCCCACAGCAGAATTCCACCGCCGCCGAGCTTTACAGTAGGCACAATACATTCCGGCAGAAGGCGTTCTCCAGGCAGACGCCAAACACAGACCCTGCCATCCGAACGGTAGAGGGTGAACCTTGATTCGTCGCTCCAGAGATCCTGTTTACAATGTTCAACGGTCCACTGTCGACGTTCGTTGCACCACGTTAGCCGAGCAGCGCTATTGGACTTAGTGATCAAAGGCTTGTGGGCGGCATCGCGTCCATGGTAACCAAGCAGATGGGCTTCCTTACGGATTGTATTCATCGAAAGAACACTCCCGAATGCCTGCTGAAACTCCTCGTGAATGTGGTCCATCGATTTAGCGCGGTCCTTCCGAATTTCTCTGGACAGAGCGTGTCGGTCTCTAACTCCCAGTTTTGTGGGTTTGCCGGATCGGGGCACATTCCGACAGTCACCTCTCATCTTTCACTTGCCAATCACGTAGACCACTATCGATTTTGGGTACTTCAACTCGCTGGATATTTCAAGTATGGATCGGACATTTCTGTGATCTCCGACGATTACACCTTTCTCGAAATCAGAGAGATCCGAACTGCGTAGCATCTAGCGTGCGGCTGGTTGCGTTGTTGTTTCCCACACGATATCTAACGGCAGCGGCCGTGGCGTGTATCAGGACCGCAGATATCGTCGATTGCAGGGGTGACCAATTACTTGTTGGTAGATAGTGTATATGAGATAACTGTAAGTAAGCACAGTGTGTTCAATAAAAGCATAAATCATAAGTTCCCTTTTTTATAACAACTTGTATTTACCAATGGAATCCGCATGGTATTTGAAAAACTGTTTATTCTAATAAAGTTATAAAATGAGTTTACACTCACGGGCCACTGGTGGACTGGTGGTCAATGTACATGACTGCCAGAGAAACCTCTGGTTCGATCTTGGCAGGTACGAACGCTCGAACCACCAAATATCCGCCGTTCGTTGGATGTGCACCTAAAGCGTCTCCTCCGGGTACTGGCCTCCATGGTTATAAATAAGGGCGTCTTCCTTTTCCTCTGTACCTCGTTTCCGTGTGACTTTCCAATCTGGTACGCTAGCCCAAATTTCCTAGCTTCCTTTTTTTAATGGGTTGTTAAGACCTGGGGTCAGCACTCCCTTCCTAAAAAAATCCACTACATATGATCTGATCTGAATTTCCCAGTCACATGTGCCCGGAGAGTTTTTCGAAAGTGGTGTTCAAACACTGAAATTTAAGTTCATCATTTTATCAGTATCGGACCAGAGATACAACCGGCTTTTCGGATCAATTAAACAGCACAACAAACTGGACAATAACGCAGTGAGCGACCGAACATTACGTGTTTTCTATCGCTTATGTTCGTGAGAGATCTGTACCCTCATTGGTTCTATATTTACATGCCTATATGGAGGAGAGAAAGTAAGAGTCAGAATTTATTTGATGTCGGTGTACGCCTATGATAATACATAAGTTAAACTTTATAAGAGTAAGTCTAATAACATTTTCCACTTCACCTTCTCACTTATCGTAAGTATGCATTATAATTACTACACTAATATGCATTAATGTGTTTATTAATGTAATTTTCTTCCGCAACTTGCTGCTAATTTGTGTTCCCACGTCTTGCAGTATTTCGTGCTTTTTCAAGGATTAGGAAGAAATGTTATTTTAGCAGCATTTACAGTCGAAGCTAATTACTTTCTTCTACAAAAAATAATTCCCTCGGACTGTTTCAGATTAAATTAAAGCATAAATATTTGCCAAGAGCTTTGATTAATAAAACGCTGTCGTTTCTGAAGTTGAAGCTAAAACCGAAGTGAACGACATTCCTCTTGAAACAAATGATGGATTGTTAACACTAAGAAAAGCGAAGAAACTGCATTTTCTGAAAGTTGGAAAAGTGCTTCAATTTTTTTATGTTAGTTTTTATTAAGACAGAAATGTCTCTTAATGTAAAAACATTTGCACTCTTTATGAATGTACGAAAAACATAGTGATTGTACATTGCTTAAAGGAACGCCAGCCATGAGCGATATGCCCCCACATACTGTATATTAAAGAGTTTCGATCACTGTTACGAAATTTTGCTTTTACATTGCAATTTTATCAAAATGCACTGCTGGCGACCCAAAATGGAACACCAGGAAGGACACGAGATAGCAAAACCAGATTTACTGGACACATAACAACAGATACAAAGACAAAACGATTGAGCTTACAGGCCCGTGCGACATGCGGAACACGCAGACATCAATAGTTCGTGTGGCCCCCATGGCTGGCAATAACCGCCGCTATACGCCGCGGCATCGAAAGAAAAAGGCTTTGGATGTGGGCTTGGAGTATGTCGGTCCATGCTGTTTTCAAACGTTGCCACAATTCATCAGGCGTAACCGCGGGTGGTGCTTGCCGGGCCACTCGGTTGCCGATAAGCGACCAAACGTGTTCGATGGGCGACATATCGAGAGAACAGGCGGGCCACGGCAGCAGTGACACCTGGTTTGCCGTGAATAATTGTTGCACGATGCGTGCCACGTGCGAGCACGCATTGTCCTGTTGAAACGTGGCCGCTGACAGGTCCTGCAGGTAAGGGAGGACTACAGCCTCCAAAACATAGGAGATATAGCAGTGGCTGTTGAGTGTACCGGCGATGATTACCAGAGTGGTGCGAGTGTCATATCCAATTTCGCCCCAAACCATAATGCCAGGCGACGAACCGGTATGGCGATGCATAAGGCAGGCGTCGTACAGTCTCTCGCCGCGGTTCCGTCACACGCGGATCCGACACTCGTGGTGTTGCAGGCAGAAGCGAGAAGACAATGTTGTGGCATTCCGTAGTCCAGGTGCGGCGTTCAACGGCCCACTGCCGCCACACGCGCCGGTGGTGTAACGTCAATGGTAATCGGAGCAATGGGCGCCGTGCGACAAGTCCCCGCTTTAGCAGACAACGTCGAACGGTACGGGCTGACACAGGTTGTTGCGCAACACACCCTAATTCCTACGCTAACGTTCGTGATGTGGCGGTGCGAGCCGTCAATGCCCGCCGCACAACATGCCGGTCCTCTCGTTCGGTGGTGTGCCGCAGCTGCGGCAATCCCTCACGTCGGTCCGTCTGTCACTCCTGCTACCACCGAATCCATACTCACCTCACTGGGGCTGGATGTCGTACCACACGGGTGCCGATGTCTTGGTACGATAAACCGCTGTCGCGATAAGCCACTATTCGTCCTCTGTCGAACCACGAAACGTGCTGGAATGACTGCCGTATTTTAGGACGAAGCATCAGGTAGCTTTCCACGCACAGGTCTGGCAGCACAACACACTTCCACTACTTACACCCCGCATTCTGTGCACCTTTGTTATAGTGGTTTTCGGTGGCGTGCCGGGCGCACATGATTTGCATATGTTCTGCAATGCTAATCGTTTGCATGTCCTTTCGCGGGCGACGCATGCTGCTAATTTCAGGCCAATCGGATGCTTCTTTCTTGGTGTTGCATTTTGGATGGCCAGCAGTGTAGGATGAATTGTGTCATTTCTTTCGAAATACGATGTTCAACAATTTCTAAGGACTTTTAGAAACTTTTACTTTCATTTACTCATCAATAATGTGAAAGCAACTGAATATATTATTAGCAATGATAGTTTTCGAAATGACAAATTTTATGAAAAAAATTACTTTTACATTGTAGTGACATTTTACTTTGTTTTATTTTGATACATAAGAAATGGGACACTGATTTAATGTCTCCAAATCGGTCTTCACGATTTTGTTTAGTAGCGACATGAAAGGAAAATTTGAGAAGCGTAATCCCTGTTTCCATAGTTAATTAGCCGCTAATAATACATAATCAATTTATGCAATTAATTGGTATAAATAATTTAGGATCAATTAAGGGGAAATGTGAAACGAGTAGCAGTTTTAGTGTGATGCAATATAAAAGGGGGATAAGTGTTTCCTAGCATTTTTTTTTTCATTCCATGGGAAAATCATTTTTAGGGACATCCTGCGCTCACACGCTGAAAGAAAGAACACCAAAGTTTCTTTCAGGGATTGTGTGAAAGCCTCGAAATTCGTAAGATCTGTGCTCAGACGATGAAAGGACTTTCATCCTGAATTTCTCTCACGAAATATGGTAAATACCTGGTAAATTTGTAAAACCGCGACATTGTCCTCAAGAGAAGACAGCTTCCGGAGTAGAATTGCGGTTATCGGATTCAAAAGTCGCGTTCACCAGATTGTTTCGACAAGAACAGACAAGCCCGTAATACACTGAGTCGTTAGCCACCGATTGTCAACTGACGAAAGCAAGACGACTTGGATAAAGTGCGGTAAAAGAACAAATGATCCTGAAATCAAAAGAATTCCGTTTTTCACAAGCGATGTATGACCAGTTTTAAAATTACAGGATCACTCGTTGTCATACTAAGATGAGCATGTTACTATTGCCTGTGAATAACAGATACCAACTAAACTCTGGTAGCTCAATCAGATGCAGAATAAAAGTTCTACGAAATAATGTACATAGCACCGAGTACCGAAGTATGGCCCTTGCGACAAAGTAGGAAGTTAAGCCGGAAAAAGATCATCGACCTACCTCAGAGACGTCAAAGCAGAAATAATTTTCACGATCATCTGGATTATTCCGGCTGATCTACAACACCATAACCATGTGTATTAGTCCACCCACAACGTGTCCATCGCCGAAGAACAGCCAAGGTTCGACTACGACGGAACGGAGTTCAATATCCTTGTCCGGAAATCCCGTTTCTAGTGTTAGTACTTACGTTTCTCTCAGTGCTGATCGATACGCACTGATACAAGTGCCTATATGAGAAAATGTACAGTGATTCGCCCACAACAGTGAATTTTGGATATTCGTCATCTCACAGAATCTGTAAGTACAAGTTTTTCTTAGCATGCTGATCCATTACATTTTCGAGGGAAGATTAACGCTAAGTCCCAAACTGTGAGAGATTGAAGTGTTTAAGGGCAAACAACATTGATGGTCAGATTTTACCTGTCCAGGTGTTATTGGATGTTGAAATCCCACAGACCATAGCGACGTAGTCGCCTTGGAACCTAATTGAAAGGCTGAAGGTTAAATTTGATGCTCCTCCTTTCATCTAAAGGTAGCAAGTAGCTTCGTGCCCGTTTATGTTTTAGTGCTAGTTAAAGATATTTGTGTGAGCAGAAAAAAACATCGCTTTCTTTGCCTGGTTCTGGTAAGTAATTTACGCACGATTTGCTCAATAGCATTTGCATATCTGTCTCCCATCGAATACCTCTGCGGATAGAACATTAGCGTCCTTTTAGTTATTTGAAATGATCGATACGTTCGCATCATTATTCATTTGGTCTTTAAATTAGTTTCCTCTGTACATGGATATGATATGTTGTGCTTAAGGCTCTCCTGAATTCATGTGCATTCATCATCATCATCATCATTGTCAACCATTATCAATCCACTGCTGGACGAAGGTCTCCCCAAGTTTCCTCCACAACGGTCTGTCTTGTGCCAGTCGCCTCCATGTCACCCCTGCATACTTTCGAATTTCATCCACCCATCTCCCATGTGGTCTTCTTCTGGGTCTTTTCCTGTCCCTTGGAATCCAATCTAAAATTTCTGCTGTCCATCGATGATCTGTCCTTCTGGCAGTATGTCCAGCCCATTGCCATTTCAGGGATTTAACTCTGATCATGATGTCTTCCACTCTTGTCATTTTTCGGATCCACGAGTTCCTCTTCTTATCTCTCCTGGTTACACCAAGCATGCACCTCTCCATGCTTCTTTGAGTTGTCTGCAGCCTTTGTATGTCTCTTTTAGTTAAGGTCCACGTCTCTGCACCATACGTAAGCACTGGAAGGATGCATTGATCAAACACTTTTCTTTTAAGACATAATGGCATATTGCTCTTGAAAATTATGCTGTTTCTTCCAAAAGCTCTCCAGGCAAGTTTTGTACGCCGATTAATTTCTTCATCAATGTGACCCTCACTTGATATCTGCTGTCCAAGATAAACGTACGTGTCCGTTATCTCCAGCTTTTCTCCATCAATCGATAAATCTTCATTTCTTGTAAAAGCATTGAACATCACTTTTGTCTTCTGAAAGTTCATTTTTAATCCCACTTCTTTACTCTTGTCAGCAAGTTCCTGGATCATACTCTGCAGCTCTGATGGGGTAGTTGCAAAAATGACTACATCATCAGCAAAACGAAGGTGGGTTAGATAATCTCCATTAATCTTTATCCCCTTGTTTTCCCAGCTCAGCGACTGAAAAACACCCTCCAAAGTGGCATTAAAGAGCTTCGGAGATATGGTGTCACCTTGTCTCACTCCCTTTCCAATTTTTACGTGTGTTGTATTTTCAAACAGCCTAATCTTTGCACTTGCATTTTCATAGATGTTATTAATAATATTAATGTATGCATCTTCAATACCGCAGGTTTTCAGAGCCATTGTAACTGCTGATGGTTTCACCGAATCAAAGGCTTTTTCATAATCGATAAAAACCATGCACAATGGAAGTTCATATTCCCTCGCTCTTTCAATTAGTTCTCTCAGCACGTGGATATGATCTATTGTGCTGTAGGCACTCCTGAATCCAGCTTGTTCTCTCGGTTGAGCCATGTCCAGTGTTACCTTCAAGCGGTGTGAAAGAACTTTAGTGAAGATTTTATAAACTACTGATAGGAGGCTGATAGGTCTGTAGTTTCCGAGATCCTCAATGTCACCTTTCTTATGTAGCAGGATCATTGTAGCGGTGTTCCAATCCTCCGGAATCTTTCCTTCATTAAGGCATCGAGTGAACATTTGGGCGAGTACTGTTTCGATTTCTCCACTTGCTTCTTGTATGATGTCTACAGTAATTCCATCTTCTCCTGGAGCTTTTCCTCGCTTCATGTTCTTGATTGCATGTGCAACTTCTGCTGGAAGGACTGGAGGAACTCTGGTACTGGTATCTTTCATGATGTCTGGAGTGCATATATCATCCCTTTCATATAATTTGGTGTAGAAATCTTTCACTCTTGTCAAAATTTCGCCTCTATTTCTTGTTACAGAACCATCTTCTTTTCTCAGTGCCATAATCTGTTTTCTTCCCTTACTGAGATGTCCCTTTGCTATCTTTAGGCTTTGGTTGTTTTCAATTGCTTTCCTCACTAGTTCACAGTTGAATTTCCTTACGTCTTCAGTGATACTTTTTATTACTGTCTTGCATAGCTCTATATATTCCACTTTGGAAGTCACATCTTCTTTAGTTGTCCTCATCTCTCTTCTTTTTTGCATCAACATTTTGGTTTTTCCTGATAATTTGTTCACATGCAACTTGTTCTTAGACCCAGCTAATTTTGTTGCTGTTTCCATAATAGCTTTGGTTACTTTTCTGTTAACTTCAGAGATGTCCACTTCTTCCGATGTTAGGCCTTCTAAAGCAGAGAACCTGTTCTTCAGTTCTAACTGAAGAACAGTTCTAACGTGTATATAATCATCGCCGGAACACCATCAGTAACTATACCAGACATGTTTACAATGGACAAAGAAAATCGTTGTAAGGTATTTTTTACTGCTTCGTATAAATCTCTTGATTTATGTTTGTCTTTTAATGGCACTAAATAAGCCTTTTATTTTGTGACATTATATTCGTCTTCAATGCTTCTAATAAAAATGGCAAGTTGAGCCGTATCTGTGGCATCAGTGCTTTCATTTATCGCCAAAGCATAAAATTTAAAATTAGCATCTTTACTCTCCAAACAACTTTCGCTATATTTCCCAATTTCTTCAATTCTCCTACTATATAGTCTGATGAGACAAACTGATTTTAGAAATATCCCCTTTTTTATCAGGGCAAATTATATCTGTCACGCTTTCCATACATTGCTTAATGAATTCACTACTAGTAAATAGTTTTGGGTCTTTTTGCTGTTAAATGTACAATAGAATCCGGTTGAGTTGTAACTTTTTTTTTGACAAAAAAATTGTTGAAAAGACATTTTTTTCGGTTCCGCTATTTCGTCCTTAAGACACATTCCTTGATACGCACCGAATTTGGTAGCATGTTTTTGCATATAATACCTTTTCAAATTACAGTCTTTGAAAACTGGCACAAATTCTCTACAAATTAAGCAGAGTCCCTTACTATTTACCTCAACAAAGAAGTAATCATCTGTCCAGCTTTCGTTGAACAATCTTCCTCCTTCCGTAATATTTTTTTGGGGCGGGGAGATTCTGGTTTCTTTTTGAGACGCTGTGGAACAAATTCTGGAATTAAAGAAATTACTAATTTACTTATCTAACCCCTGCGTTTTACCTGCCAAATCGCTACAAGCACGCGTAACGTCTTATGGGGTAAATTCGACTGTCTGCGCTTGGTAGATAACTCATTGGAAGGCACACACCGCCGTGAAGCCACGAATGTGCAAAAATAGCGAGAGCATACGGCGCGCGTCGACGCTATGGCTAGTACAGAATACACAGTTGAATTCTTTGTCATAATTCATTTTATGCAACATTGCAAAAGAGTCCTCTCGCTCTTTATTTTATTAGTTAATTTTAAAGTTTTCCATTTCTCCGAACTGTTTTCAAACATAACGCGAATTACGGATAATACTCTAATATTTGGGGACTTTACGTACTCTGATTATTCAATTCCGTTCCTTTGTCATCTACAAAACTAGCGCTCGAGAACCGCGCAATCCAGTTGCAGAAACTCGCAAGAAAAATCCCATAATGTTTTAAGTAAGTTTATGATTCTGTGTGGGGCCGCATTCCTAGCAATCCTGGGTCGCATACGGTCCGCGGGCTGCGAGTTGGGCAAGCTTTACTTAGGGGTTAAGTGATACCGTAATAGAGAAAAACTATAGGAAATTACAAGTAGAAAATGCTTTGTTAAGGAAGACACGTCTGACCCTCTTTGTGCGAATGGTCACTGAAGCACATTACCAGCATTCAAATGTTACCTGTGGTTTTTTCGTTTCAATGCTTTTACATGTATGCTACACGCTGTGTGGAATTTTCTTTTACGTATGCATAAACAAGCAAAGGCATTATGCAACGTAACATTAAATTTATATATTCATTCTTTAGGAACTAACACATTGGATTCGTTCTCTTTCAAATGCAAAAACAATTTACCACATTCAACTCACAAGGGAAAAATTTTATCTAGAGTCCGTAAAATATGTATTTCCATGTTGGGATTTCTGATACAAAGAACATCAGCATGTATGTTCAAACATATATGTCATGTGTTTGGTTTGCAGTAACCGAATATATGTTTTCTCTCGCTGACAAAACTCTTCCGTCAAATAAATGACGTACTGAGACTTTACATAAACTACACATTTGTCACATGTAGATAGAATAAATTATCAACGTTTATTTTCAGTTAAATGGTTATTTAAATTTGAATATATAGCTTCCGAGCGGTTTGCTCGGCATCTTCAGGAGGAATGGTGCATAAACATTCATATTATTGTGCCATCATCACAGTTATCACTGTCACGGATTTTGGAGGGTTGTTACCATGCGCTTGAAAGAAACATTTGAAGAATTTCATTTAAAAGTAATTAAAAGACATCGAATCAGATATCTGTTCGTAAGAGAAATGTAGTTGTAACACACACCAAGCAGCCAGTTTACTGTGTCAGGTACGGCGCATTTACTTTCTCTATGAAAAGTAGTCCCCAGGGTTTAGAAAAAAATAAACAAAATTATGGCTCGGAATACGTTTTTGTTCACTCAGAAGTTAGGAGCTCAAAATGGCAATTAAAGAGAAATTTCAAGGGGGCAGACATTGTTGGCACCTTGGTTCTCTTGGTGTGAGATCATGAGGTAAGTATATAGAGCAACTTACATCCTCCTTTCTTACTCGGAAACCGTATACTCCTGAATTCTTAACTTCTTTGTGTGGTTATTTTCTACTAGGGAATTCTGTAAGTACAATACTTCTAATTTTCTACTAATACCATCCCTCCAAGGGACGCAGTGCGTTTCAGGCTGAGAGGACTGAAATCCTCTTTAAGTAACTTATCGTACGACAGATAATGTTTTAGAAATAGATTTGATATCAGAAGTTATTAAATCAAGACCTCCTCCGATTGTCTGCTGTTTATTGTCCAGTTTGGAAATGTACATAACATGCAAGGGGAGACGGCACGAGATACATGACTTTTAGCAACTTTTGGAACACACAGACATAAATTTGCAAACGGTAAAATGATGCTATTGAAGACTCCTTTTATCACGGAGAAAATAGATTCACCATCGGGAAGCGAGATTAGAAGACCTCTCTCAACTTTCGATACCGAGAGACAATTAATTTACAATCGGGGAACTGATGTCAGCACAGGGTAATAAATTCTCGATCGGGAGTGCAAGATATAAGGATTTTCTCAACTTTCGATACAGCTAGTAAATAAATTTACAATCGGGAAGTGATGCAAATGAAGGTTTTTCTCAAAAAAAAAAAAGAAAATAAATTTAACACAGAGTTAATGGGACGAGAATGTACTTAAGATGCCCTAGGAGTGAAAGAGAAGAATGAAAAAATATGCAAGGAGCTCCGGGTTGGTCAAGAAGTGTGGCGTAATACAGAGGTACTGCACATGTCAAGACGGCAAAGTTGCTGTGACAATTTCCGTCGGTGTAGCTTAATTAGTGAAGCATTCGGCTGAGGAGCTGAATGATTCAGATTCGATCCAGGTTATCGAAGAATTTGCGAATTTCGCAGGAGCTGAAAATATGGAGGAGGGAGCCTCTGAAACAGATTCACGAAGGTTGATACCGCTATTTGTTCTTGCTGGAAATTTTCTCACTCCGCTGTCCTAGTTTCAAAATAAAACTCAGAAAACATAACATGGTGTTCAGGATACTGAACATCGAAATCTATTTAAGGAAATTCAGGTTATTATGAATAGTACGACGGATATGGTATATTTTCTGTTTTGTTTATTACCCTTTATATTTTAAAAATCTGACTTTAAGCTCATGCGCTGATACATCTCTACTAAACAGTTTCGGTATATTATTTAGCAATTTATGTACTATTAAAAAAATTGAAAAAAAATATTCGTTTTTTGGTGTAAATTTGACCAGAATGGTAAGTCAGAAAATATCTGAAAACTTGAAAATTTCGTCTCCCCAGAGCGGAAATATGACCCGCGTCTCCCATATAGCTCCCGAACGACAAAGTCTCAAGTACTACAACACCAGAACGACCAAGTCTCATGTTTTCCGTTTCGTGAGTTATGTAATTCTATATATTTCTTGTAGACTGTTCTCCTGTCCGCAAAGAGAAATGTCTCCGAAGCGACGGTTTGTACCGACATATTCAAGCTAGATATGCAGCACATAAGCGCAAAACATATTTTATGTTTGGATTATGCATTGTTTCAGAAAAAATATAAGAAACGCAGGGCCTGTTTATTGTTGTTTTTAGGAGAACGAACTTATTGTTTTTCCTGACTTGTTTCATATTAAAAGTTTTAAGATGACAGAGTTCAAGAAACCCAAAAGAAAGCTACAAATACATTATTTTCCAGGCTAGCTTTCGGTTTTTCAGCGAATAAAATAGTTCTGCCCTGTGTGTCGTTTCAATTTGTTCACATGACATCTCGTGACACCCACCATCACGGTGAAGACCGCATCTGTAGAAAAAGAAGGGACACCTAACAACTAAAAGAAATCAGAATAGCCTTTTACATCAAATAATATATCACATATTACATTTATGTTTCTGTTGTTGAACTGTGTGCAGTCAACGACGTTCTTTTACAAACCTTGTAGATGGCGTCTATTTCTCCACAAACGTGTTTTTATTAGCGTAAGAATGTATTCCATTTCAATAAAACATTTCTCACAAAATGTAGCAAGTGCTACTTTCTTTTACACGTAATTGTGAGTTACCGAAGGTATTATGTAAACAAGCCGGCGCGAACCACCCAAATGAACTTCTTGAATCCTTGCTAAACGGAAAAGAAGCCTGGCCTTTCTTTCTTTATAAGACTTTGTTCTTTAAATACGGCTCGCAATAAAGGTTTAGCACATTTCGATAGAATTTGAGTTCATCCCTCATTGCATTGGAGTGTTTTTTTTAGACTGGACTTCCGTAATTTTTTAAAGAGAGCTGAGTTATTTTGTACAATTTTAAATAATTGCATTGTTCAAATTGTAACGCCTGTTCGCGGCGAAGTATTGTTATCATAACAGATCATGAAACTGAGCAAAAGAGATCGCAACTACAAGACAGAGTTTCAGCGTCAGAATGCCATTTAATCCTGCAATTCATAGGCTTTTGGTACAGACGTCGAGAATCCAAGTGAGTTATCTGACGCCACTCAACTGCAAATAATTTTAAGCTGTGACAGTTGTGTCTTCGCGGATTCGCGGAATATTGACCTGAGTTGATTTTTAATACATCAGGGCAGAAGTTTAAAAACATTTTTAATTTATTTCTCTTGCTAAATTTGTTACTGCAAAGTTGATTATCGTTTGCTCGATCGCAGTACTTAACGCGTCACAGTCGGAAATCATAACTTTCCTCTTTTTTTTTTCATTAGGCAAAAATTTTAATTCAGTGCCATGTGAGCTTCTTTGAACGGATCAAAACTGAAAAACCCAACTGTGAAATGTGTAACGAAAAATATCAGGGCGTGATTAATTATACAGCTATCACGTGTTAAACTGTATGTCTCATATGCTAATATTCGACGTTAAGAGAGAAAATGGACATAAAAGAAAAACATATATTCTGGGGTATGACAAAGGCACTAAACCCCAGATCAAACCATAAAAGATTGACACCAATTGTAGACGAGCCACGAAAACTGTTTTTTTCTGATCTAGAAAAGCCATAGATTTTCAGATTCACTAAAATAACAGTTCACCACAAATGATGGAATCATCTTCTCTGATTACCCTGAAAATACTCCACAAGTGGAAGCTTTTTTTGAACGCTCGAAT
Organism: Macrothele yani; assembly: GCA_039090855.1. Classification (NCBI taxonomy): domain Eukaryota; kingdom Metazoa; phylum Arthropoda; class Arachnida; order Araneae; family Macrothelidae; genus Macrothele; species Macrothele yani. Next base: position 58,827,240 of record CM077034.1, read on the forward strand.
ATTTATGAACTCATTCTTGAACAAAATCCAATTGCAGCAATTCTAGCTAGAAAAGCCTGCACGGAAACATGAATTTCCAGAAATCTTTTACATTGGTTGAAATCATAAATATATTTGGAAAATTCAGGGAATCTATAATACAATACTGCTTCCATATCGCCATATGAAATCAATCACGCATCTCTTTAATCAAGTAATTAATTTAAGACACTTTCCTTATGCATGGAAAAAAGAATATATAAAGAAAGAACTTGTCTCATTTAATATTCTTACTTAATGTGAATGAGGGTATCTTGCTCTTCAGCCAGCGAGTACCACACATGACTGAACAATCGACTACACGTAGCACTTCCACCGCAAAGCATTTTTAAACTCTGAACCAGCCACGCTTGTACATGCATCCTGGTAGAAAATAGAAGAGAAGGTATGAAGGAGAAGTCTAGTGACTCATGATAAAAAAGAGGGAAGACAGAGAGAGAACATATTAGATCTCGCCTCTGGAGTGCATTGCAGGAGCTTTTGATTTCACATAACCTCAATGTGCACACCATGGTGTCTGGGGTAGGCAGAGAGAGGAATTCAAGCTCTTATTGTGTGAAAAATAGGCTAGGGTCCATCCGCTTAAAGAGCTTTTGTGGGCACGAAGATATTCAGATGAAATTTAACATTTTTCACCACACAGGTTCGAAGTAAGGTCTTCATCTCTGGTTGGCAGGAACGTCAGCCACTAAGCCATTCGCCGCTAAATGGGGAAAAGCAAATGTCAGTATGTTACCCAAGCCAAATTCGCACGTAAAGCAAGGGCATTACAAACCTATTTCCCTTCTACGACGACTTAAAACATCATTTGAAATATATGTTATTTAACTTTTTTGTTACGTGCTTTTCTGTAAGAACCGTTTAGAGTATGCATATAACAAAAAATGCATTAAAGATATATACTGTATGATGTTACTATTGAAATGTTTAAATTTGATTATTCCGCATTCAGTAAAATATATGAATTACTATTTTAAAGAAGATGATTACTAGAAAGAAATCTGCTTTCTAAAATATTGGCACCAAAGTACTATGTTTTAGTCGTCATAGATTTTCTTAAAGTATACTAATCAGAACTGGTTGTACTACAGTTATTTCTCTTGCAGTGTGGAAAAGAAATATATATTTTGCTATGGAAGTAAATTGTTTGGCTATAATATTGGAAATGAATTTTCCTGTCACAAAATTGTCGAGAGAAATGGAATTCGGCTAATGGGTTAACGAAAACTTTTAACTAGCAAGAACAACCGCTGCCTATTAAAATACATGTATATCCCAGACACATTTCTGCATTTCCCATTTGAAACGGTTATGGGAGTTGTTTTCTCGGTCACAATTCGTAAAAAGTGACAAAAACTATATATTACTAGTGAGAGTAACTATAGATTGAGAGTTATTTAAGTATTTAATGAAATACGCTATGTATACTGGTATGAATTTCATATCGACACTCTACATTTTTTTTTCAGTTTTGAAAATTACGTTTTTGAGCCTTGGCATCAAAGAAAAGATAGGTTTATTTTTGCATGACGGAATGGGCGAATACCTACCTACCTATCTGAAAGATTTTTTTTTTGTAAATTAGCAGTCCTTGGAATGAGCATTTCAGCATTCTCGAATTTTGGAATAAAGAAAAAGGTAAATGACTGCTTGCACTTATTTCTATAAGCTGCTAAACCTACGTTTTCAAGAAAATACGCTGTCCAGTTTGTCACTTCTTTTCTTGTTAGTCATCAACTTATTACATTCAAATGACTTAATTGATTTTTTTCACATATTAAGTATCAGTTAAAATAAAAAGTGCCCAGTTGGCTTGGATAAATTTAGTAAAATCCAAAAGAAATAGTATATATTTCGGAGATATGTATACGAACAGATAAGTGGCAGGTACCCAATATTAATTTCTACGGATATCGCAAACATATTGGAATAAGGGAATCGAAAAGATAAAATCCCAAATATATTTGAATAAAACAAAGTCGACTTCTTAAAAAAAATGTTCATAACAAGTCCTCAAAACAGCGAAAGAGACAAAAAAATGAATATTAGGAGAAAGACGTGATTTTTAAACTTCAATGAAAAGTCTTAACAACACTTAGGGTATCTAATCAATTCCAAAAAAACAAAAAATTAACAGGTTCTACAGAATTAAAAAATCTGGTAAGAAATAATTTGGAAGAACTCAAATGCGTTATTAACCTAGTGCAGAATCCCAACGAACTAAAAACGTCAGGAGAATTTCAGCAAATATCATGGAAACGTTTGGGACATGTATCGCTTTTAATCTGAACTAAAATACTCTGAATATGAGCTGCAAGAAAATGAACCATGACCAGTTAAACTCTGACTTGTTTTCAAGAATCTATAACATAAAAACGGAAGTGCCAACTGATTATCTTTAAAATGGAAACACACAAACTAAATACAATTACGTGGTACATGGTAGTAAGATATGTTGTCATAAGGCTCACGCTACAAAAAGTGTTATTTAAATAACATTTTAAACATTTGTATGAAGCCTAAATCTTCATTAATGCTAAACGAAGAACAGCCCTAATACCGAACGGATACGTTCGTAATAAATCAATGTGCGAGTTCTCAAATGCGGACCGGTCTGTAAGCATCCTGGGATATTGAATCTAGACTGAAAATATATCATTTTATATAAGCGAGTCTCTGTTGTCGAATTGCATTTTTGTGCGTAGGGCTGTGCTTGTCTTACGGGAAGAACGATTGGATTTTTTCAATTACAATCCTCGAATTAATTTTTCGGTTCTCACCGTCGAAGCTAAAAGCGATGGCTGAAAACTTGTATGCAAAAGGCAAAAATACACTGAACACCTTCAAAGAAATTGCAAACCCACTGAATGATCCCAAATCAGTTTACGCACATCTCTAGAGCAAATTTTGACTTGAAGTTTATAGTACTCAACTGCGATCCCTATCGAAATAAACAATGCCATAATTCAAAGAAAATGTAGTTATATGAACATTTTTCGTGATTTTCCTGTTGAACTGAACAGTAACCAAGTGAATTAAAAAACTGAGTAATCACTTCTCTCTGCGCACACCATGAAGTACCACAAGGACCTGAGTAGCACAAGGATGAAGCTCAGCACGCTGGAGATTTTGGATGATCATAATAATTAAACTTTACTTCTAGGTGTATCGTTGCGCTGAACACAAACTCTGATGCACTCTGACAATAATGACAAAAGGTAAATTTGTGAATGCAGAAGACCACTGGTGAACCTACCTTTTACCTGAAGCTATGAAAGGTTTTTGGCATGACATTTCTTACAGATTTACTAAAAACAAATATATCTAATAACCTTGCTGAAAATTGCATGGAATATTTATAAATTAAAATTCATTTTTAGATACTTTAGAGAATGTAACGAATGCATGATTAGAGTATTACTTGTTAAAATTATATAATACATAAACTGCGATATACACTAAGGCAGATAATTATTAAGGACACATACCTGTTACGACCGGACATTAGCTTTCAAATCAGCCTTCACTCGATGTGGCATGGATTAAGATGCATTCTTATTCTGTTCTATAGGAAATTTCGTCTAGGCAGAAATTATGCCTAGGTCAGCAATTCTGTAGCGGCGCGAAATTTCGCAATTTTTTTCCCGAATTTTGGGGTTTTCCTCTAATTTCGCGAATATGAATTACATCCGCGAATTTCAGACTTTTTACCTATGTTTGCCTAATTTCAATTATAATTCTTGATTACTGTATGATTCAAAATCAAATAATTTTAATATTGTCTTTGCTAGAATTTACGTAAAAAATATACCGCAAAGTAATCCTACTCCAAAGATTGTCCTCGTAAAGAACAATCTTGAGAGGTAATTCAAGATAAGTCATATATCTTGAAATACCTCTCAAGATTGGTCTTTACGAGGATACTCTTTTCGAAAAAGCTTGATTGGTAATTCAATGTCACATGCATTCTGCTGAACATAGCACACCTGGTCTTTTGTAATTTCCACCCGCTACTGTTGAATGAACTTTGTGTCTTTCCGGACTAGTAAACCGTAGACTGAATGTCGTCAGTTGTGTGACTAATGTTAGCTGGGAAAGCATCTCACAGAAAAGAGTGTTTCGCCGACGCTTAGCTTAGAAAATTTGTGCTTTCGTGTGAGTTGTTTATGAAGTTTCTAGATATTGTTTTTTAATTTTGAAAATGAGCCACGTGAATAAAATGTGTGAATCTGAAAGATGCAAGAATTACAGCGAGGGAATGTTTCGTGTGAACAAAAATCTATTGTTCTGTTCGTGTTGCGATATACCAGTATATTTTTGAAGAAAGGACAATTGTGAAATTAGTAAGAAAATTGTATAGAAAGCAGGTGCGTGTGAACAGTCAACCTAATATAACGCAGAAGTGGGTTGATGAAATAATTGAGAAAAGAACTGAACAAGAACAGCATCGCTCAATGGAAATTTCGAAATTAACTTGTGCCTTTTGTGCAGCTAACGTCCCACTTCCCAAACTGGATAACCTCACATTAAAAAATTACTTGGAAAATTCGTTGAAATATATTGGTGTTATTCCATATGGAAATTGGACGCGGTAATGTTATTTTTGCCCAAAATATATGATATTCATCAGCAACAAGCTTAAGATTTTAAAAATCAGTATCCGGTGTAAACATCTTAGCAGATGAAATAACTGATTCAGAAGATAGTACGTTCTGAATATTCTTGCTGTTCTATCAGCTGAACCGAATGTTGAAAGCTGCAATAATGAAACGTTTTTTGACTGTACACTTTCTTGAGTGCATCACTTTGGAATCCGTAAATTTTAAAGCAGTCAGCGAGACAATACTTCAGTGCTTTAATAAGTGTGAAATACCTTTTGCTAATATAACCGCTTTTGTGATAGACAGTGCATCTTACATGCCCAAAGCGTGGGGAAAGATCCTGAACGCCGTATTTTGAATGATGGTCACGTCACCTGCAATGCACATCTTTTAAATCTTTTGTGGGAAATTTGGCAGAATGAATTTGAAAAGTAGTAGATGCTGTTAAACGTGACTTCACAGCTTGTCCCTCCCGTAAAGGACATTTCGTCTATATTTGCAAAAGAAGGGCAAAATACCTTGCTTATCACCAGTACCTATGCATACTAGGTGGAACAGTTGTTTTGAGGCCGTATTGTTTACTGCAAATATTTAGAAGACTACGGAGAATTTTTTGAAAAAGAAAAAGATGACAGTAGCAGTTTTATTGTATATAAAATCATTAGGTATTGTCAGGATAGTGATTTAAAAGAAAATCTGAAACAATTTGAGGTTCATGCGCCGTATAATTCCGGATTGCTCACTTTATTTGAAAAACAGCGAAATCCCCGCACAAAATACATTAGGTAATTAAATGTCAGATATCGGCAATAGTCGTCTTAGCAAGAGTCAAGACTGCGATCACGTCGCTGCAAAAAATGCTTTATCCACTTGTTATTAAAAATTAAGCATTATTTTTTTTGAAGATAAAAAGCATCGATTATGTTAGCTAGCCACAAATTTCTTAAATACATGCTGGGTGTTTGATCCCAATCAATTTAAGTCCTTGGACCTTTTAGACGACGAAGAAGATTTGTTTGTTTTCAGCCACATTCCTATGTTCGGAGATGAGAACCAACCAAAATGTGAATTTCGTTCATATAAAGCGAGTGTAAAGAATTTCGTGTCAGCGAAGGTTTGCTAGACTTCTGGAATATGAAAAAAGGTCATTTTCCAAAGCTACATAAGGTCGCCATCCGTTGTCTGTCAGTACCAACGAACACTGTTGATGCTGAACGATGCTTTTCTAACTTTAAAAACGTTTTGCAGGACTACAGACACAGCATTAAAGAAGAAAATGTGTGTATATACAATATAACGTATCAATATGACGTCCATTTAAATGGAAATCTTGATCTCGTGTAACGGCGTTTTTAACATCGCCAGAATTTTAATGGTTTATAAATGTAAGTATCAATTTTAAAAACTTCTAAAGTTAAAATGCTTATTTAGTTTTGTACTAGTCATTAGCTTCGTAACTTGGTAGACTTTTTCTGATTTTTTTTTTTTTTTTTGGATACGTTAATGTGTATCATCGGCCGCGAACTTTTCGCGAAATCCGTAATTTTACATTAAGTATTTTTTGTACTATTTCGTTGGCATCACTGTATCTGAATATAATTTATGACTATAAAACTCATGGTGTTGAGATAAAATAAAAAGACCAACGCTTACCACAATCGAAGGTTTATTATATATTGACTATAATTTCGCAAAGCTTGTGACTCAGCATCATCAGGACGAATGGAGCGTTATCATTCAAATTATTGTGACATCATCAGAGTTCTGATGGTCACGGTTTTTGGTGAGTTGTTTCCACGCGCTTGAAATAAATGGGGTGGACGTCATGTCGTTGACAAGCAGTGAAGATTTCCGTTATATGTACAAAGCTTTTAGAACATTTAGCTTAATAGTCTAATCAGGTTTATCAATGAGCGTAGCGTTTTCAAACAAAAATGTATGGTTATTTTCGTGACCATGTCGGGCTATAGACGACTTCTTCAGTTCACAGTTCCGTACGAGGTCTTGTGTTCCTTCACTCGGAAATTTAAAAGCCTGAAAGTCTGTCCTATATATGAAAGTCCACATTCACAAGGTATCTGATAAATTCCATAGGAAGTTATGTCTTTGGCGTAGTCTTTGATCCATAAAAATGTATGTTGTTTACGGATTTGAAATTAACTTTGAAATTAAAAGTTTTGAGAATTTTTGAATTTCCGAAGCAAATCTGTGGAGCAAATGGGATAATCGCCCAATTCTGTCGTACTGGGTTGTCTATTGGCGTGAATGAGCAGACAGACTTCGATTTCCTAAATGCATTAGACTATCAAGCTCAGTGCATTTGAAGCTTACCACATATCCCGGAACTCTTCACAGTTTATCAACAACATGACGTCGACTCCATTTCTTTCAAGCGCGTGGAAACAACTAACCAATAACCGTGACTGTCAGAACTCTGCTGACGGCATAATTATTTGAATATTTACGCTCCATTTAACCTGATGATGCCGAGCCAATAGCTTTGCGAAACTATAGTCAATGTATAACAAACCTTTTATTGTGGTAAACGTTGGTACTTTTATTTGATTCTATCAGTGTAACTGGTCGTTTTGCGAAGCTGGATTTCGTTTTGAAAAAATTGTTAACAATCGTTTTATACGCAATGTGCCTATCTTTTCTTTAATAATTTTTTGGTAGGTAGGTATAAATTGTTTCCTAGTTCACTAGATCCTCCTTTCAAATTCCACAGAAATGTGCCTACGTTTTAAGTGATTCTGCTCGTGGGTTTCAGACATCTTGAAGGATTCGAACATCAGCTACTCTGGAAAAGGTATTTTAATGCAGCATGAATTTAACGAGGGTCTCATATCGTTCTACAGGTACGTTCAGCAAAGAAGATATCATGACTTATGCTAATTGGGGATCTTTGGTTGGAAAAAGGATCTCTGTACGAATCGTGCACACCTTGGCTCTCCACAAGTGTCCAATAGGTTTATGATCTGAGGGCTTTGAGGTTTGTTTTATTATTTTGAAAACACTATCGTTCTATTAAGCTACGCGATGATCCGAGCGTTGTCATACGGGGTATTATTCCACTACGCGTATCTCACTTCATTAGGAAACGCCATGAACGTGTAGAGGTGTATTCATCAAAAAATAAGTTATGTAATCTTTTAGCACACAATGCTGTTCTAAAGGTATGATGGAAACGAATTCCATCCAAGAAAAGAGATACCAGATCATTTCACTTCATCCATCAGCTAGTACCTTTTTTCGGCATCTGGGATCAATGGATTCGTTCTTTTGCTTCTCTATTGTGATGCGCCCATCAGAGTGTGTTAAGTTAAAATGCTATTATCGCAACAAAACAATTTGATTGCTGTCCTCAATGATCTGCCTGGTTCACAATGACGCACAGGTGTATCTCTAGTCTTTTTAGTGCACATGTTCCGGTGCTGGGAATTTATCAGTTTTGGGAAGAAACGAGGTACTTATGAAGAAGAGTTCTGCCGTTATGTCTCACCTTGTGTATTGGGATGAGTATCCTACATTACTATTTTCGGTTACTTGACGCAATTGAGTTCGTCAGTCACCTCGTAGAATTCTTTGCATTTGCCGTTGACCACAAACATCGGCTAATCTTTCCTACCAACAGTAAGACTGTTTATTTTGTTGGTTGTTCACTACTCTTTCTAAAATCTTCATGAAGTTGTTCTTACACTTTTAACATAAATCTCCCATTACAATGATGGTATCTAGTGGTATGTGTAAAACTGTTTCCATAACCTGTATACAAAAATATCTACACGTAATATTTGAGTTCGCAAAGTGAATGACTGTCATTGGATGTTCTTAATACGTTTACACCGAGCGTATTTTGTTACTCGTCCAACAAAAAAAAATTGCGCCGATATTTACGGAAATGCAGACAGTCCATTCGTGCTGTTTAGGAAACACAAGATAGGGTATGAAGTACTGATGACAGCCCAAAAATGATATCACTTTTAATATACGTACATAAGGAATTTAAATGATTTATTACCAAATGAATATTTAAGCAGTTGGTCAAAGATCTTGTTCATAAAGCCACGAACATGCACAATACTTGACTTTTTGTAATTAAGGATGAATTTATGTTAAGAATTATTCGGCAGCAGCATCAACTAACATGTCTCATTTTAAAAATATAATCGCATTTTTAATAAACTATCATTGAACTTACAGTATATACTGCTCAGAAAATTATGCTTTCCACCTGATGCTGGCGAAAGGCGTTTTACATGCCTATGCAAACTTATTTCTACGTGCAACATTCTTTTTCCTAGTAAATATAAAAAGTTTATAAAGACATTAATGAAACTATTTGGAAAATATACTGAGTAATACTTATTCATAGTTATTCAACAGATATACAACGATATAGCGTGAAGTAATAAATTATTAAGAACATCTAACTAACAGTGTGCTCGGACACCCTTGGTCTTCATAACAGCTTCAATTTGATAAAGCATGGGTTCAATGACACGTTGATTTTGTTCTTTGAGTATGTCCAGTCAGGGGGATGTGATAGCGCTCGCAAATTGCCAAACGTTAATTGAAAGAGGGTCTCCATTACGAATGAATCTCTCAACATCATACAAATTTGTGTTCAAGTAGAATAACATATGGAAATTGTGTGTCCCATTTTAGGACACTGAAGTTACTGTCGTGCTCCTGGAACAACTGGGTATCGATGCGAGTTTTACGGTATGGCTTATTATCCTGCCAGAACTAGTCTTCTTCATCAAGAAGCACCATGTGTAATTCAGATACGTGTGTACCTGATGGTCAGTGTTGTTAAGATACAGCGTCACGTATCCACTGCTCCCAACCCAGTCGGACGGTATGATCAGAACGATACACTTGGCTAGCTGGCTATACGGCGCGCCGAACACCCTTCAGTTTTCAACCCGATGATCAGGCCTCTCTCAAACTACGTAATTTGCGTAAATCGACGTCTCTGGCGTTCAGCAGGATTCTTGTCGCTATGTTTGCTTGCTTGCGTCGGCCGGTGCATTTCGCTTTTGACTACACGCCGGTTTATAAGGCTGCAGGTTCGTGCATGCAGCGCCACAACAGATTGTGCGGTCATGTGCACTCACACCAAACGTGTATCATTTGCATACCAGCACGCGCTCTAGCTATTTTCAAAGTTTCGTGGTTGTAGCATGTTTTGTTCAAAGTGCGCGAATTTCGTTATCCGCGAGTGTACATTCTTACTTCCTTCACAAAATTCGCCTGAACTAGATACGTCTGTTGCGACTTCATTTTCTAGAAATATAATCAAATCAAAAATCCTAGTAATTATTTTGAATGAAGTGTTCATGTTTTGATACAGTAACTTCTCGTGAATAAACTACATTTACGGTCCATTCTTCGGGTTTCCAACTATGTGTGTCTGCTTCAGGAAGGTCCCGCTTGGGCTGCGCAGTATCAGACGTGGTTATTTTGAAACCACGCATGACGTAGGCGTGGACGCACAGTCTTTCGACTTCTGGCATCCCTGTTTGTTTACAATTGGTGTGCTGGAGTTTTCGCTATAAACGCAGTTGATTTTCAACCGCTTGAAGTTTGTATCGTATGGTTTTATGTTTATGTTTTGTTTATTTTGATATTTACACGTATTTATCACTGAAATTCATTGCTTCTGTGTTTCGTAAGAAACGCAATAATGCCGGGTTGTGCAGTGGCTTGTTGTACTAAGTACAATAGGAAAACCAAGAACACTGACATTATGTACCATGTATTTCCGAAGGAGTTATTACTACAAAAATTGTGGAATCAGAAATGTAAGCGTCAGGATTCCTTCAAAGTGTCCAATGCAAGAGTGTGTTCTCAACATTTCACACGGGATGACTACCAGTGTGACTTAAAGGCAGAGTTTGTTGGGTTAACTAGCAGGAAAGTGTTGAAGCCTGATGCAGTACCTACACTACACCTTCCCACAAGCAATAATACTGGTATAAATGAGGTCGTGCTATATGGAAGGAATTACAAGTAACACACGCAAACACATGCTTCCCCAATCCTCAAATACCAAATAAACGAGTTTGGATGTTTGCAGATGTTCCACACCTTTACAAGCTGCTGAGAAATCATTTTCTCGATGATGGACTAACACTTCCATTTAATAAAATTACAAAATCTACTATTGAACAGCTCCTTACTCTAGATTGCAGTGAGATGAAGATATGCCCCAAGTTGTCACATTAGTGTGAAGGGCCGTGACCGCCAACGTGTATATTTGGCAACTCAGCTCTTTTCGAACCACACTGCACAAGGAATACGCTTTCTTATGCCACATGAAGAACACGTCGCGAAATTTGTTCAGCTTCCAAACGACTCGTTTGATGTGCTAAATGCAAGAAGGCCTACAGATGAGAAGTCTCTGGCATGTAAATTTGGAACTCATCGTGAAACCCAAGACAGGATTCTACGACAGCTGCATGCATCCATCCGAGGAATGAAGGTAGGTAATGCTACATATCTGTTACCCTTTCAGAAAGGATTCATCACAACCATTCGCTCATTACTGGGACTCTTCACTGACCTGAAGCCTCTGAACATAAAATACATCCTAACTGCTCGACTCAATCAAGACTGCCTTGAAAACGTTTTTTCACAAATACGCGGGCTAGGCCACTTCTATGATCATCCATTGTCTACAGAAGTGAAATCCCGTTTGTGTCTCTTACTTCTAGGTGCCAATGTAAGTGACATTCCATTTTCAAGTGCTGCTCCAGTTGGGCTAGGTGGTGGTGATGATTACATTTTGACATCTCAGTTGTTTAGTGCCGTTTTACCTGATATGTCAGAACCCCTGGCAATGATTGAAGGTGAAACTGAGATTCAGGATATTACACTACATGACTCTACAGGTATTCAGGTACCACCTGCTACTCCTGGCTCTGATTGCTCTGTAGAAGGCTTTCGTTACCTTGCAGGTTACATAGCTTAAAGAGGAAGAAAATATGACCGTTCGCTGGGTACGCCAACTGGCCAGCTACTTAATCCACCATCAACTACAGAATCAGTAAATGTTGGTTGGATTGAGACCCTTTCACGAGGTGGCCTGCTTGTTCCATCAGATCCATGGTTGGAGAAAGTTAGCCAGTTTGAGTTGATGTTTGCAGAAGTGCATGGACATGACTCTTTATCCCAAGAACACAAGATTGTACACAAACTATGTGTGAAAATTGGTCAGAGGTTTCCAGATGTTCCTACAGAGGTGATAAAGTTGTATGTTAGAACCAGAACCTTTATACGGCTAAGACATTTAAATGCAAAAGCAAAAATTAGGAAGGCAGAAGAACTTCAACGCAGAAAAGCACGTAAGTGGCAGGCTTCATCAAAGTGAAAATTTCCTGGATGCACATGGCCAAACCAGATTTTTCATGCCATGGAGAAAATGTAAGCAACCTGCAGAAATAATGCCAAGTGCCAAGGAATTCCGCCATCATAAAGCTAAGTTTTTTTTTTTATTTCAATTTTTCATTGTTTGTATGCATGTATGCAAGTATTTGCATTTTTTCTGATAGCTATTATATATACTCATCTGAGAAAGAAAAGTTTTACTTCAATACATCTGTCATGGGCACATTGTGTTAAGGATCAAATCTGGTAAAGGAAAAGTTGTAGAATTGAATTAGCACAGCATCAGTGGTAATGAGTATACCAACTTATTTGCTAGTCATTAACATAAAAAAAAATGTACCACACACATATATAGGAGAGACAGAGTTTTTAAAGATGAAAAATTTTCACCATTCCTTCATGGTGTGTGTGTATATGTATGTATATATGGTGTGTGTGTTCAATGCTTTGGAAATCATTTCAAACAAATGAAGAGTGTAGCAAACGTCACGGGGGAGGTCGTGTTCGCCATACGACACCTGCAAAAGATCGGTACATAGTGCTATCAACAAAAAGACACCGGCGCAGCACAGCTAGTGAGGTAGCAAATCAGTTTATGGCTGCTACTGGCAAGCGGATCTCCCGAAAAAATGTCGCCAGACGTTTGCATGAAGGAGGACTGTACGCCCGCCGTCCTGTTGTGTGCATCCCATTGTCCAGACGTCACCGTACCGCCCGTTTGCAATGGTGCCATCAATATCGCAATTGGAATGATAACGACTGGTGTGCTGTCCTCTTTTCAGATGAGAGTAGATACAGTTTATCGTCTGATTGTCGACGACAACTGATCTGGCGTGATAGTGGTAGTGCATATTATCCAGCAAACATACAGGAAAGGGACCGATATCCAACATGTAGTGTCATGGTATGGGCTAGCATCATGATCAATGGTCGTACGTCCCTCTATGTGCTTTCAACTGGGACTATGACTGGCCAACGATACATTAATGATGTTCTGCTACCTCATGTTCGCATGTTCCTTGGTGCTGTTGGTGATAGATTCATTTTCATGGACGACAACGCAACATGTCATCGAACAGTCGCTGTCCAGGAGTGTCTTGAGAGAGAAGATATTCAACGCCTCGTATGGCCAGCACGTTATCCAGATCTGAATCCCATTGAAAATGTGTGGGATGCTTTAGGGAGGACTCTTGCTGGTCGCCAATGCCCTTTAATAAACAAGGACACCCTCATCCGTGCACTGACAGAGGAATGGGATAAATTACCTGCTTGATAATGCTGTGCAAAGCATGACACGACGTGTAGAATCTTGCATCGCCCTCCATGGTGGCCATATCCCGTATTGACATCTGACGCCGGAACGCCTGCGGACGGTAATTGCATTTTTTTCACGTTTACGTATTCTGCACAAAATGGCCTGTTTGTCCCTTGAACACGTTCCAAAACCTTCTGGATTTCAGAGCACAATAAATTGTCTTTCTTGTAATGTCGTGGCATTCTGACATTATTTTACTTCACTTGGCATCCAACCACACTTATTTTTTATGCGCTACATAGCCGTTTATGATCCGTCCTTAGCAACTGTCCAGCAGTGTACAAAGTTATGTGTGGATGTGACGAATTATAATGAGCAAGCAATTGTAATGTCTGTTCATTGGTTGAGCGAAAAGCCGCCTTTTTTTAAATTGAAAAAAAAATCAATTATCTGCGGTCAAATCTAGGATGACGAACACGCCAGTTAATTGCAAAATTTGGGGAAACTCACGAAACTGTCCCAAAACGTAATGTTTTTCATAATATCTTTAGTGTCCTTCATTTTGATGATTTATGTACTTGCCATGATGAAGTATATATGCCAATCTAAACCGGTTTCTCCCAAAACAATATCATTTAGGTAGAATATCGCAACAAAATTTCATGACGAATATAACATGAGATTACAGTTATGGACTTTAGGAAACGGAGCAGTCGCAAATGCAATACAGTAATTTGTAAAATTCAGCCAATATTATTTTACTGTTTCATCAGATTGTATCATAACATTTCGTGATTGCTCCATTAAATTTTTTAACTGCATTTTTATGCCTAGACGAAATTTGTATCCAGTATGTATACCGTCTAAAATTTAGTTCACCGCTGATTTCCATTGAGAGAGTTGTGATTATCTTTTTCTCTATCGTACATCATGGGCAAGAAAACATCATTGATCACAGTTCATAGTACACAAATAGTGACTTTATACAAAGAATGATTCTCAGAGTGCAAAATGCGCCTAAAGTTGTTTGACAAGCACATTGTTCGCCATAAAGCGGTTGTAAAATGTAAATAACATGAGATATTTAGTTTTTGGAAGAGGCGTGGCTGCCCATGGAAAACAACGATCCGAGATGATCATGTTCCACTACGCAATGTCATATGATACTCGAGCAGTTCCTACCACATTATCAATGCGTCTATACGTTCTTACCGGAGGAAGTTCGGTGTTATGACATTTTCAAGACTTTTGAGCAAAAAAGAAATCTGGTAATCGTGGGCTGAAGAAAAGTCGGGCGAAGCTGTTTCTTACCAAAAAAAGGTAACATATACACTGGTGTGCAAAAATTAAGGACGAAGAGGAGAAATTAGCATAACAACGGAACGAGAAGGCAGAACGGACCGAAAGACCACTCTGGAGATAGACTAGGGTCCGGTGCGGTTGGTCATGCGCATATATGCAGCATGACGTGTGGGAGGAGTGTCGAAAGGGTATGAAGCACACGGGTGGTGTACGCTCAGCAATTCGGTGAAAGCTATTGCACGGTGTACACCGTGTGATATGGCAAACAGTGTGATATGCCACCGTGTGATATGGCAAACAGTGTGATATGCCACCGTGTGATATGGCAAACAGGAAATCCAGTAGACGACATCTGGATGACTTTACCCGAAGTCGTGTCATTGGGAAGTTGGAAGAAGGTCGAAGTGCGACTAGTGCGCCCGAGGAGTTCTGGAGCGCTCACAGCGTCGTTTCACGAGCTTGGAGAGCATTTCAAACGAAAGGAACCGCTGTACGTGTTTTTAGCAGTGGTTGTCCACGAGCAACCACGGCGGCGGACGACTGGTATATTGAGCTACAGGCGAGAAGAGACAGACGGCAGACAATGGACGAAACCGCAAAGGCACATGCAACATACAACTGGACGTCGGTTATCGCGTTTTACCGTGACCATGAAGGCTGCACAAAGGTGGTCTATTTACACGACAACCAGTACGGTGTGTGCCATTAACGCCTGCTCATCGGAGGCGGCGGTTTCTGTGGTGCCAGGAACAGAAGGACTGGACATATCAGCAATGGGGTCGAGTTCTCTTTACGGATGAGAGCCGATTTAGTCTATCGAGCGATTATGGACGTATACATATCTGGTGAGAGTAGGGAACACAAAATAGCACCTCCAACATCATCGAAAGGGACCGGTTTGGAGGTGGCGGAATTCTCGTTTGGAGAGGTATCCTGCTTGGTAGCCGTACTGACCTCCACATCTTCCAAGGAGGTTCAGTCACTACTGTCCGCTATTGTACCGAGGTTCTCGTGCCTCACGTGCGTCTGTTTAGAGGTGCTGTGGGTCCTGAGTTCCTTTTCATGGACGACAAAGCTACACCTCATCGTACAGTTGCTGTCGCAGATCTGTTGGAAGGTGAAGATATTCAACGCATGGATTAGCGCGCAAGGTCCCTGGACCTAAACCCAATCGAACACGTGTAGGACCTTCTCGGGAGACGCTTGGTAGCACATCATTAGCCGCCAGCTGCTATTCCGTAGCTGCGTATGGCGCTACAAGAGGAATGGGCCGCGATGCCTCCACAAAATCTTGGCAACCTCGTCCTAAGCATGGACAGACGTTGTAAATCATGCAACGCAGTCAGCGGTGATCATATGCCCTACTAAAGACTGGAATTTTCTTGGCAGACGCCTGTCACATGGACGTTTCTGTTTTCTGTCCTGTTGTGCTCGAAGCTACCTCTTCAATAAAGTGCCTTTATATCTTTTGGATTGCTTGTTTCGACGGTTTTGCTCACTTGTCCCATATTCGTACATCTTGGAGATCTTATGGTATGATTTGAGTCGATGTGGAGCACGTCTGCATGACGTTACTTACGAAAAACGGTCTCGATCTTAATTTTTGCACTCCAGTGTTTTTGTGTCGCATATTACACCACACATATGATATCCAAAACCAAAGAGATTTAATGAAAAATTCACATTTGCTATCGCGAAACATCCAAGTCAGATGATACATGGGCTATGTTATTATTTATATGTTGCTGCAGTTCTGTGATTCCTGCCATCTAACATTACCATGGCCGGACTTAGTTATGTGAAGAACGTACAGGATAAATTGACACTTCTTATGAACTTTCACTGAAGCACCACATTCATGGATAATGGTGCAACTTGCCGAATATCTAGGATAGTGAAAGACATTCTGATTAAAATAAATACCACTGATCTGGAGTGGCCTGTTGACAGCCTAGACTTAAATTCAATAGATAATCTTTGGGTCGTTTTAAATGATAAAACATTGAAACACAGCCACCACAAAGAAAAAAGCTTTGATTGAAGGCTTTCAGCTTTGCATATGAAAATATACCAGGTGAATCGAATTCCTCATTTTTAGCATACCACACCAATACGTATGTCTCTCACAGCAGTGTCAATATGTGTGGACTCTTTCCTACCTACCTGATTAAAAATGAAGGTAACAAACGGGAGATATGCTCACTGGAAAACATATCTTCAGGTAATTGAGGAGTTTGTAAAGAAGAACAAATCGCTTGGCAGAATATGACATGGAATATAATATACAGTGCAACACCGAGGTACAAGTTATAAGAAAGTGTTCATGAAGAAGTCCCCAGCATTATGCATGAACACTTCGTGGCCACGCGAGAACGATATATAAAGGGTAATGATCGACATGTCTTTCAATTTCTTCGGTTTTCCAGCAGCTTAGCATCTCCGAAAGAAATACACATTGAAAGAAAAGTAATGAATCGAACCCATTTGGGTCATGAGAAAAGTTTCTTTAAGAATCCATTTCTAAAGAACTTTAGTACAGAGAAAACCATTGTTTTCCAATTTAAAAAAAAATGTCGCATTAAAGCAGTGTTAATTATTTTGCATAATTGCAGTATATTGCAATTTTGTGCATTTCATATACATTGATATGTTTATATCATTCTGCTGAAAAATTATCAACCATCGTTAAATTCAAAATGCATGATGGATGAATAGTAATTGCGATTCGATCTATTTTGCGAACAATGAATTGGTTTTTACCTTTACAAAGAACTTGTTTTGTTCTGTAACAATGCTCTCTTAATTTTTATCCAATAATCTGAAAAATCACATTTTTAGAATACCTAGCATACAGGAAAGAACCAGTTTAACCAGTAAGGACAATTTTAATAATTTGCATAATATCCATTCTTCTGAATGCTATGAAAAAATGTATCTATACACTTTACTTAAAGAATTATGCGATTATGTCACTTAGGACTGCCGTAAAAGGTGTGAAAGGCAATGAAATGTATGTGTATGCTTCGTCTGTTTTGCTCATAATTTATTTGTGATTCATCCTTCTCTGCTGCAGTGCTTCGCGCCCAGTATGCCAAAAAGTGTCCTTTTCTTTTTTGTCTTTGTAATTTTGTTCTCCCTCTCTCTCTTTCTTTCCATCTATCTATCTATATAGGCACACAACAAAAACAAAAGACACACACTGAATTCATTCCAGCATATTTTCGTATCCAGTTCATGAAACACCATAACTATATCTTCTTAGCCTTATCTCTTAACAATAATTTAAAAAAAGACTGAAGGACTTTGGAAGAGTTTCGGAGGTGCAACTTGTACCATATTGTGGCAGAACCCAGCGGATGTGTTTACGTCTAAGACCTAGGCTATATGGAGTTCATGAGTGTAATCAGACTCCTGATACGCCGTTCAATTGCATCCCACAAGTGCACCATATGGTTGATATCGCGTGAGTTCGGATGCCCCTCGAAATGCTGGAAGTCTGAATTGTGTTCCTCAAGCCATTCCTGCACAACATTGGACTTTGTCTCGGCGTCTTTCATCTTGGAAAACACCATCTCAATTTCCGAATAAAGGAACAGCATTGTTTGGTGTGTTCTGAGTGCAAGCAATTCACGATAGTGGGCACCAGACATACGTTGCTTCACATCCAACAAGAATTCCTGCAAGGAAAACATTCTCCACACCATTGAAACGCTTCCATCGGGTTGCACTCTGGAGATAATGTAGGGTTGCATGACTGCCTCGTGTGATTTCGCCAAATACGTACACAACCATTTGCGGAGTGGAGTAAAATGCACGACTCAGCATACCAGCACACTTCTTCTTCCAGTCATTCGACGTCCAGTTTTCTTGATATTCCCACCAAGCGAGCATTTTGCTTCAGTGAACCGTATTTAGGAGAGCATGTTGTCCTGGTCGTCTGCTTTTATAGCCGACACGTGCAATCGTGTGAAGAATGGTCCTGACAAATATTTTTCCTGGTTGACCTCTGTCGTATTAGGTAGTTACCTATTGAACAATGCTGCGTCAATTGGCCTGTATGAGAGCTTTTCTCTCATCTCACAACAGCTTTCTCTGTCCTTTGGTGTGCTGCCTCCAAATTGTTGTTCGACCATTGTCACGGTACACCTGATATACGTCCATTACGGTGGTTTGCGAACATATCTCATCAGTGGAGCCGTTTGAGAAGTTGAGGTACTAGTCTTCCGAGCTCCCGCAATCTGTCCTTTCTCAAAGTCAAGTTAAATTCTTCCGCTTAACCATCTCGCTGCTAAATTCAGTACCAACTCCTCCACTCACACATTAAGTGCTACGTCGGTCGATTGATCCTGACCTCTCGGGAATCACTTGCTGAACATAATATAGGGGAAATGGGCAGCACATCCCGGAAGATTTAATCCTTCGCATCCTTGAAAAAACTTGGAAATTACATCGCTCTGGAATGGGAATGGTTGACAAATCACCCAATTTACGTTCAAGTGTCTTTCCCCTCGACACTGAGGACAACGAGTTTTCAACCATCAAAGTTAATATGACCTAACTTGAAAATCACAAAAACTCTTCGCTCGCGTATTCTCTAGTAAAAGAAATTGCCGTTTCACCATAGCGTAGAAAACAATTTCTAATCCGCTAAAGGAAAAAGGTCCATGGGTCATCGATATATCAGATTACAGAGAAGAATTGCGAAGTGAATATCATGGAAGAAGTATTTCTTCACAATTACCTGAAGACCATTCAAGTATCATTGTCGTCATAGACATGCAACATTTTGTAACTATTTGCATGTAGCTACTTTCAGAAAACTCGAGAATTACATCTCCTTGACACGAGAACATAACCGACATCTCCTTGACACGAGAACATAACCGACATCTCCTTGACACGAGAACATAACTCACATCTCCCAACTTATATTGTCCTAAGTGGAGTACCCACAGCAGGCAGGTTAAATTGAACTTCCAAGGCGATATAGTTTACTAAAGGATTGCTGCATTACAAAAAGTAAAATGTACGACATTCATAACGTCGCAATAATACACAGAAAACGTATACAGTCGTATCGGAATAATATAATCACCTTCCTAATAACGGGATTAACCACCCTTGGCCTGAATGACAGCTGCAAGACGACGTAGCAAGGACGCAATTTCAATTTGTTCCCGAAAGGTTGCCCATGGCAAACGTGCCCATTCCGACTGCAGCAGAGTACGAAGGTCCCAAAGTTGTTGTGGGTCGGCACGTCGAACCTGTCGGAACACATAGTCCCACAAGTGCTATATAGGATTCAGGACAGCCGATTTCGCCGGCAAATGCAGAACAGAGACATCGCTGTGGTGTTCCTGGAACCAGTCACTCACCCAATTAGCGACGTGGTAGGGCGGATTGTCCTTTTTGTAGACACAATCACCAACAGAGTAAACGTCCAAAATGAAGGAATGCATGTGGTCCGAATAATTGACAGGTACGTAGTAGTAGCAGCAGTTAATGAGGAATTGTACAATACTTGCAACACATAATTCTTAAAGGGTTTTTATCCAAAAAATATTAATTCTCTAACAGCATATATTTACAAGTTCTTGAAATACTAAGATAAATTTACGGTGTCATGAAAGCTGGACACAAGGTAAAGTTTATACACCGAATAGGCAGAACATCTGAGATACCTACTTAATAGCGTATTTAAGTTCCGCTAAACGGCATCCCTGAGAGCTTCCACAGGGTTTACATAAGGAGTAGATTTAAGGCCACCAATAATTATTTATCCTCTAACGGAAATAATAACAAGCACACGCAGAGCCATCGACTGTACCAGATGCTTTCGCGGTTTCCAAGGTAATTCCAACCATTCCTGTAGCAGCATTGTACAAAACTGCTCCCAAAACGTCGATCTTGGATACACTGATATGAAGTTGCGCTAAACGGCATCCCTGAGAGCTTCCACAGTGTTTACATAAGGGTAGATTTAAGGCCACCAATAATTATTTATCCTCTAACGGAAATAATAACAAGCACACGCAGAGCCATCGACTGTACCAGATGCTTTCGCGGTTTCCAAGGTAATTCCAACCATTCCTGTAGCAGCATTGTACAAAACTGCTCCCAAAACGTCGATCTTGGATACACTGATATGAAGTTGCGCTAAACGGCATCCCTGAGAGCTTCCACAGTGTTTACATAAGGGTAGATTTAAGGCCACCAATAATTATTTATCCTCTAACGGAAATAATAACAAGCACACGCAGAGCCATCGACTGTACCAGATGCTTTCGCGGTTTCCAAGGTAATTCCAACCATTCCTGTAGCAGCATTGTACAAAACTGCTCCCGAAACGTCGATCTTGGATACACTGATATGAAGTTCCGCTAAACGGCATCCCCGAGAGCTTCCACATGGTTTACATAAGGGTAGATTTAAGGCCACCAATAGTTATTTATTCTCTAGCGGGAATAATAACCTGCGCACACAGAGCCATTGACTGTACCAGATGCTTTCGCGGTTTCCAAGGTTATTCCAACCATTCCTGTAGCAGCATTGTACAAAACTGCTCCCGAAACGTCGATCTTGGATACACTGATATGAAGTTGCGCTAAACGGTATCCCTGAGAGCTTCCACAGGGTTTACATAAGGGTAGATTTAAGGCCACCAATAGTTATTTATTCTCTAGCGGGAATAATAACCTGCGCACACAGAGCCATTGACTGTACCAGATGCTTTCGCGGTTTCCAAGGTAATTCCAACCATTCCTGTAGCAGCATTGTACAAAACTGCTCCCGAAACGTCGATCTTGGATACACTGATATGAAGTTCCGCTAAACGGCATCCCCGAGAGCTTCCACATGGTTTACATAAGGGTAGATTTAAGGCCACCAATAGTTATTTATTCTCTAGCGGGAATAATAACCTGCGCACACAGAGCCATTGACTGTACCAGATGCTTTCGCGGTTTCCAAGGTAATTCCAACCATTCCTGTAGCAGCATTGTACAAAACTGCTCCCGAAACGTCGATCTTGGATACACTGATATGAAGTTCCGCTAAACGGCATCCCCGAGAGCTTCCACATGGTTTACATAAGGGTAGATTTAAGGCCACCAATATGTATTTATCCTCTAGCGGGAATAATAACCTGCGCACGCAGAGCCATTGACTGTACCAGATGCTTTCGCGGTTTCCAAGGCAATCCCAGCCATTCCTGTTGCAGCATTGTACACAACTGCTCCCGAAACGTCGATCTAGGATACACTGATATGAAGTTGCGTTAAACGGCATCCCTGAGAGCTTCCGCAGGGTTTACATAAGGGTAGATTTAAGGCCACCAATAGTTATTTATTCTCTAGCGGGAATAATAACCTGCGCACACAGAAGCCATTGACTGTACCAGATGCTTTCGCGGTTTCCAAGGTAATTCCAACCATTCCTGTAGCAGCATTGTACAAAACTGCTCCCGAAACGTAGATCTTGGATACACTGATATGAAGTTCCGCTAAACGGCATCCCCGGGAGCTTCCACATGGTTTACATAAGGGTAGATTTAAGGCCACCAATAGTTATTTATCCTCTAGCGGGAATAATAACCTGCGCACGCAGAGCCATTGACTGTACCAGATGCTTTCGCGGTTTCCAAGGTAATTCCAACCATTCCTGTAGCAGCATTGTACAAAACTGCTCCCGAAACGTCGATCTTGGATACACTGATATGAAGTTCCGCTAAACGGCATCCCCGAGAGCTTCCACATGGTTTACATAAGGGTAGATTTAAGGCCACCAATAGTTATTTATTCTCTAGCGGGAATAATAACCTGCGCACACAGAGCCATTGACTGTACCAGATGCTTTCGCGGTTTCCAAGGTAATTCCAACCATTCCTGTAGCAGCATTGTACAAAACTGCTCCCGAAACGTCGATCTTGGATACACTGATATGAAGTTCCGCTAAACGGCATCCCCGAGAGTTTCCACATGGTTTACATAAGGGTAGATTTAAGGCCACCAATAGTTATTTATCCTCTAGCGGGAATAATAACCTGCGCACGCAGAGCCATTGACTGTACCAGATGCTTTCGCGGTTTCCAAGGTAATTCCAACCATTCCTGTAGCAGCATTGTACAAAACTGCTCCCGAAACGTCGATCTTGGATACACTGATATGAAGTTCCGCTAAACGGCATCCCCGAGAGCTTCCACATGGTTTACATAAGGGTAGATTTAAGGCCACCAATAGTTATTTATCCTCTAGCGGGAATAATAACCTGCGCACACAGAGCCATTGACTGTACCAGATGCTTTCGCGGTTTCCAAGGTAATTCCAACCATTCCTGTAGCAGCATTGTACAAAACTGCTCCCGAAACGTCGATCTTGGATACACTGATATGAAGTTCCGCTAAACGGCATCCCCGAGAGCTTCCACATGGTTTACATAAGGGTAGATTTAAGGCCACCAATAGTTATTTATCCTCTAGCGGGAATAATAACCTGCGCACGCAGAGCCATTGACTGTACCAGATGCTTTCGCGGTTTCCAAGGCAATCCCAGCCATTCCTGTTGCAGCATTGTGCACAACTGCTCCCGAAACGTCGATCTAGGATACACTGATATGAAGTTGCGCTAAACGGCATCCCTGAGAGCTTCCACAGGGTTTACATAAGGGTAGATTTAAGGCCACCAATAGTTATTTATTCTCTAGCGGGAATAATAACCTGCGCACACAGAGCCATTGACTGTACCAGATGCTTTCGCGGTTTCCAAGGTAATTCCAACCATTCCTGTAGCAGCATTGTACAAAACTGCTCCCGAAACGTCGATCTTGGATACACTGATTTGAAGTTCCGCTAAACGGCATCCCCGAGAGCTTCCACATGGTTTACATAAGGGTAGATTTAAGGCCACCAATAGTTATTTATCCTCTAGCGGGAATAATAACCTGCGCACGCAGAGCCATTGACTGTACCAGATGCTTTCGTGGTTTCCAAGGCAATCCCAGCCATTCCTGTTGCAGCATTGTACACAACTGCTCCCGAAACGTCGATCTAGGATACACTGATATGAAGTTGCGCTAAACGGCATCCCTGAGAGCTTCCACAGGGTTTACATAAGGGTAGATTTAAGGCCACCAATAGTTATTTATCCTCTAGCGGAAATAATAATAAGCACACGCATAGCCATCGACTGTACCAGATGCTTTCGCGGTTTTAAAGGTAATTCCAACCATTCCTGTAGCAGCATTGTACAAAACTGCTCCCGAAACGTCGATCTTGGATACACTGATATGAAGTTCCGCTAAACGGCATCCCCGAGAGCTTCCACATGGTTTACATAAGGGTAGATTTAAGGCCACCAATAGTTATTTATTCTCTAGCGGGAATAATAACCTGCGCACACAGAGCCATTGACTGTACCAGATGCTTTCGCGGTTTCCAAGGTAATTCCAACCATTCCTGTAGCAGCATTGTACAAAACTGCTCCCGAAACGTCGATCTTGGATACACTGATATGAAGTTGCGCTAAACGGCATCCCTGAGAGCTTCCACAGGGTTTACATAAGGGTAGATTTAAGGCCACCAATAGTTATTTATTCTCTAGCGGGAATAATAACCTGCGCACACAGAGCCATTGACTGTACCAGATGCTTTCGCGGTTTCCAAGGTAATTCCAACCATTCCTGTAGCAGCATTGTACAAAACTGCTCCCGAAACGTCGATCTTGGATACACTGATATGAAGTTCCGCTAAACGGCATCCCCGAGAGCTTCCACATGGTTTACATAAGGGTAGATTTAAGGCCACCAATAGTTATTTATTCTCTAGCGGGAATAATAACCTGCGCACACAGAGCCATTGACTGTACCAGATGCTTTCGCGGTTTCCAAGGTAATTCCAACCATTCCTGTAGCAGCATTGTACAAAACTGCTCCCGAAACGTCGATCTTGGATACACTGATATGAAGTTCCGCTAAACGGCATCCCCGAGAGCTTCCACATGGTTTACATAAGGGTAGATTTAAGGCCACCAATAGTTATTTATTCTCTAGCGGGAATAATAACCTGCGCACGCAGAGCCATTGACTGTAGCAGATGGTTTCGCGGTTTCCAAGGTAATTCCAACCATTCCTGTAGCAGCATTGTACAAAACTGCTCCCGAAACGTCGATCTTGGATACACTGATATGAAGTTCCGCTAAACGGCATCCCCGAGAGCTTCCACATGGTTTACATAAGGGTAGATTTAAGGCCACC
This sequence comes from Macrothele yani, assembly GCA_039090855.1. Classification (NCBI taxonomy): domain Eukaryota; kingdom Metazoa; phylum Arthropoda; class Arachnida; order Araneae; family Macrothelidae; genus Macrothele; species Macrothele yani. The sequence goes on from CM077034.1 coordinate 58,852,077, forward strand.
AATAGTTATTTATCCTCTAGCGGGAATAATAACCTGCGCACGCAGAGCCATTGACTGTAGCAGATGGTTTCGCGGTTTCCAAGGCAATCCCAGCCATTCCTGTTGCAGCATTGTACACAACTGCTCCCGAAACGTCGATCTAGGATACACTGATATGAAGTTGCGCTAAACGGCATCCCTGAGAGCTTCCACAGGGTTTACATAAGGGTAGATTTAAGGCCACCAATAATTATTTATCCTCTAACGGAAATAATAACAAGCACACGCAGAGCCATCGACTGTACCAGATGCTTTCGCGGTTTCCAAGGTAATTCCAACCATTCCTGTAGCAGCATTGTACAAAACTACTCCCGAAACGTCGATCTTGGATACACTGATATGAAGTTCCGCTAAACGGCATCCCCGAGAGCTTCCACATGGTTTACATAAGGGTAGATTTAAGGCCACCAATAGTTATTTATTCTCTAGCGGGAATAATAACCTGCGCACACAGAGCCATTGACTGTAAAGATGCTTTCGCGGTTTCCAAGGTAATTCCAACCATTCCTGTAGCAGCATTGTACAAAACTGCTCCCGAAACGTCGATCTTGGATACACTGATATGAAGTTCCGCTAAACGGCATCCCCGAGAGCTTCCACATGGTTTACATAAGGGTAGATTTAAGGCCACCAATAGTTATTTATCCTCTAGCGGGAATAATAACCTGCGCACGCAGAGCCATTGACTGTAGCAGATGCTTTCGCGGTTTCCAAGGCAATCCCAGCCATTCCTGTTGCAGCATTGTACACAACTGCTCCCGAAACGTCGATCTTGGATACACTGATATGAAGTTCCGCTAAACGGCATCCCCGAGAGCTTCCACATGGTTTACATAAGGGTAGATTTAAGGCCACCAATAGTTATTTATTCTCTAGCGGGAATAATAACCTGCGCACACAAGCCATTGACTGTAAAGATGCTTTCGCGGTTTCCAAGGTAATTCCAACCATTCCTGTAGCAGCATTGTACAAAACTGCTCCCGAAACGTCGATCTTGGATACACTGATATGAAGTTCCGCTAAACGGCCCCCGCACGGGGATAACTGGTTTTCCAGTTATTTGGGGAGCAACGCCCCACGGCCCGAGCTGACCTTGTGACTGGTCAACATCTGATGTCATGCCACAGCTTGTTTTTTTTCTTATTTTGGTGCTGTTGAAGTTTGCAGGGACGGCTGTTCATCCAGCTGTTGGGGAGTCGCGGCCCCACGATCCCGAGCTGGTCTTGTGTCTCGCTTTTTCGTTTTTATTTATTTTCTCCACTGGCTAGTTGCCTGTGTGGTATTCTCTACCTAATCGCTACCACGTTATGTACTAACACCCCGGTCTTGTGGTTTTGTTGCCCTCCACCACTAACTGATTTATATTAACCGCTCAGTTCGTAGGTTGCTGAGATTCCGTTTAGGTTCCCTGCCAGGATTTGCCTTCTTTAGATTTCTTTTTCCTTTTAGCTGGTTTGGGTGCTAGACCTACCTGCATGTTTGCCGCGTGCGGAGACCCGTGAGGCGGAAATGGGATGTCTGGCGGCTGAGGTCGCAGGAGACCGGATAAGTGCCTCCTGTGTACCAACACTCCTCTTCGACCCCGGCTTCGCTGTAAACGGGAGGCTAGAGACTAACCCACCTCTAGTCAGACGTCTTGTACCAAGTTGTGTACAGGGCTTTAGCGGCTTTTTGTCGTATAGCACGGCAGGGTAAGCCCGGGGGCTGTGGGATCATGCCAAAGGCGTTGGCATGACGGTACCCGGAGGCCGAAGTGTCCGCCGAGTGCGTGTGATCACAGCCAACGGACTATATCTGCAACGTATAAGCTCCAGAACTGTGTCCAGCGTCATTTTCTTGACTTGCAGACCTCCAGTTCTCCCTCGTAGGGCTCGGTGGTGGGTGGAGTAGTTTGCAGACGAATCCTCTTCCTTTTTCCATGGGTAAAAACAAAAAGAAAAACTCCAAATTTAAGTCGCCTGAGAAAATGATAGTTGACAACGACTCTATTTCGTCTTCTCAACCTACCAAGTCTCATACCCTTAAACGGTCTTTAGACCTTGACCTGGACCAAGAATGTGGAACCTCTTCTTCGGCAGCTGTACCAGTCGCTCCGAAGCGTCGTCTCCCCTCAATTGCTGTGACTACGCATGCTACTCACTTGCTTGTAGAATCCATCGATCCGAATGAGAGACTGTCCACCAGATCTCCCTTTTTCATTTCTAAAGCTTTGGACGCTGCGGTTGGCCCCTTGAAGTCTGTGAGGAAGCTTCGCTCTGGGGACCTGCTTGTCCAAACTTGAAGTGTTTCTCAGAGTAACACTTTTCTGAACCTCACTAGTCTTCAAGGCATTCCTGTACAAGTGACACCTCACCCGTTTCTTAACACCTCTCTGGGTGTTATTTCGGAGTTTGATCTCTTGCCATGCAGTGAAGACGAATTCGTGACTGAACTTGCTGATCAAGGTGTTATTGCTGCACGTCGTATGATGTTCCGGCGTGATGGTTCCATGATTAAGTCAAAAAATGTCATCTTGACTTTTGACTCCCCGAAAGTTCCGACAGAAATCAAAGCAGGCTACTTGGTCTGTGCAGTTCGCCCGTACATTCCCAGTCCTCTGCGCTGTTTCAGGTGCCAGAGGTACGGGCATTCACAACGATTCTGTAAGAGTTCCGCTCGTTGCGCTAATTGTGGCTCCGGTGAACATGACGGGGAAGGTTGCACTTCTGCGGCCTGCTGTGTTAACTGCGGTGAGGCCCATGCAGCTTACTCCCGCAACTGTATGAAATGGAAGGACGAGATGGCGATCCAGCGCCTCAAGACCCTGGAGGGCCTCTCGTACCCTGCTGCCAAAGCCAAGTTGGGTATTCCCAACACCCGACAGCGTAGTTTTGCCGCAGTTGTTAAGTCTCTGCCACAACCCGTGCAGCCCTTTGTTCCGCGCCCTGTAGCTCTCGCAGCGCTTGCCAAGCGATCTACAGCTGACCAAGCGACACAGGTGTTTTTCCCCGAGCTCGCGATTTTTCGACTACCTGATTCTGGGCCTTCTCTTTTGCAGCCGACCCTCTCTTCCAGTTTAAAGCAGAAAGCCTGCACGTGCGGACGACCCGGCCCTCAATCCGCAAAGGTGTGCAGTGTCCATCCAACTGTCTCGGCCTCAGCGAGGTCCCCACCCTCAACCAACATTATAGAGGCACATAGGGGGAGGAGAGTGACAGTTCGTCCCCAGCCTCAAACAACATTGCAGAGGAACATGGGGGAGAAGAGAGTGACAGTTCGTCCCCGCCCTCTGCCAGCATTGCAGGGGAGTGTGGGGGGAGGAGAGTGACTCATCCTTTGTGTAGTTCTGTTTAAAAAAAAAAAAAAAAAAAAATATAATTATAATAGTCAATTAATAAATTTTTATATAAACCTAATTAACTACCTAGTCTTCACAGCTTTCATCATACTCTTTTTCAACTTTTACCAAGCCTGTCTGCTCTTAATCATTTTCCACGTTTTTTAAAAATCTGTGGCTGATAGTTCTTGGTCTGGCGCTCTTTGGCCAAACCTGGCCCTTGCGCCAATAAAATCCAACAACCAACCAACCAACCAACCGCTAAACGGCATCCCCGAGAGCTTCCACATGGTTTACATAAGGGTAGATTTAAGGCCACCAATAGTTATTTATCCTCTAGCGGGAATAATAACCTGCGCACGCAGAGCCATTGACTGTAGCAGATGGTTTCGCGGTTTCCAAGGCAATCCCAGCCATTCCTGTTGCAGCATTGTACACAACTGCTCCCGAAACGTCGATCTAGGATACACTGATATGAAGTTGCGCTAAACGGCATCCCTGAGAGCTTCCACAGGGTTTACATAAGGGTAGATTTATGGCCACCAATAATTATTTATCCTCTAACGGAAATAATAACAAGCACACGCAGAGCCATCGACTGTACCAGATGCTTTCGCGGTTTCCAAGGTAATTCCAACCATTCCTGTAGCGGCATTGTACAAAACTGCTCCCGAAACGTCGATCTTGGATACACTGATATGAAGTTCCGCTGAACGGCATCCCCGAGAGCTTCCACATGGTTTACATAAGGGTAGATTTAAGGCCACCAATAGTTATTTATTCTCTAGCGGGAATAATAACCTGCGCACACAGAAGCCATTGACTGTAAAGATGCTTTCGCGGTTTCCAAGGAAATTCCAACCATTCCTGTAGCAGCATTGTACAAAACTGCTCCCGAAACGTCGATCTTGGATACACTGATATGAAGTTCCGCTAAACGGCATCCCCGAGAGCTTCCACATGGTTTACATAAGGGTAGATTTAAGGCCACCAATAGTTATTTATCCTCTAGCGGGAATAATAACCTGCGCACGCAGAGCCATTGACTGTAGCAGATGCTTTCGCGGTTTCCAAGGCAATCCCAGCCATTCCTGTTGCAGCATTGTACACAACTGCTCCCGAAACGTCGATCTAGGATACACTGATATGAAGTTGCGCTAAACGGCATCCCTGAGAGCTTCCACAGGGTTTACATAAGGGTAGATTTAAGGCCACCAATAGTTATTTATTCTCTAGCGGGAATAATAACCTGCGCACACAGAGCCATTGACTGTACCAGAAGCTTTCCCGGTTTCCAAGGTAATTCCAACCATTCCTGTAGCAGCATTGTACAAAACTGCTCCCGAAACGTCGATCTTGGATACACTGATATGAAGTTGCGCTAAACGGCATCCCTGAGAGCTTCCACAGGGTTTACATAAGGGTAGATTTAAGGCCACCAATAATTATTTATCCTCTAACGGAAATAATAACAAGCACACGCAGAGCCATCGACTGTACCAGATGCTTTCGCGGTTTCCAAGGTAATTCCAACCATTCCTGTAGCAGCATTGTACAAAACTGCTCCCGAAACGTCGATCTTGGATACACTAATATGAAGTTGCGCTAAACGGCATCCCTGAGAGCTTCCACAGGGTTTACATAAGGGTAGATTTAAGGCCACCAATAGTTATTTATTCTCTAGCGGGAATAATAACCTGCGCACACAGAGCCATTGACTGTACCAGATGCTTTCGCGGTTTCCAAGGTAATTCCAACCATTCCTGTAGCAGCATTGTACAAAACTGCTCCCGAAACGTCGATCTTGGATACACTGATATGAAGTTGCGCTAAACGGCATCCCTGAGAGCTTCCACAGGGTTTACATAAGGGTAGATTTAAGGCCACCAATAGTTATTTATTCTCTAGCGGGAATAATAACCTGCGCACACAGAGCCATTGACTGTACCAGATGCTTTCGCGGTTTTCCAAGGTAATTCCAACCATTCCTGTAGCAGCATTGTACAAAACTGCTCCCGAAACGTCGATCTTGGATACACTGATATGAAGTTGCGCTAAACGGCATCCCTGAGAGCTTCCACAGGGTTTACATAAGGGTAGATTTAAGGCCACCAATAGTTATTTATTCTCTAGCGTTAATAATAACCTGCGCACACAGAGCCATTGACTGTACCAGATGCTTTCGCGGTTTCCAAGGTAATTCCAACCATTCCTGTAGCAGCATTGTACAAAACTGCTCCCGAAACGTCGATCTTGGATACACTGATATGAAGTTGCGCTAAACGGCATCCCTGAGAGCTTCCACAGGGTTTACATAAGGGTAGATTTAAGGCCACCAATAATTATTTATCCTCTAACGGAAATAATAACAAGCACACGCAGAGCCATCGACTGTACCAGATGCTTTCGCGGTTTCCAAGGTAATTCCAACCATTCCTGTAGCAGCATTGTACAAAACTGCTCCCGAAACGTCGATCTTGGATACACTGATATGAAGTTGCGCTAAATGGCATCCCTGAGAGCTTCCACAGGGTTTACATAAGGGTAGATTTAATGCCACCAATAATTATTTATCCTCTAACGGAAATAATAACAAGCACACGCAGAGCCATCGACTGTACCAGATGCTTTCGCGGTTTCCAAGGTAATTCCAACCATTCCTGTAGCAGCCTTGTACAAAACTGCTCCCGAAACGTCGATCATGGATACACTGATATGAAGTTCCGCTAAACGGCATCCCCGAGAGCTTCCACATGGTTTACATAAGGGTAGATTTAAGGCCACCAATAGTTATTTATTCTCTAGCGGGAATAATAACCTGCGCACACAGAGCCATTGACTGTACCAGATGCTTTCGCGGTTTCCAAGGTAATTCCAACCATTCCTGTAGCAGCATTGTACAAAACTGCTCCCGAAACGTCGATCTTGGATACACTGATATGAAGTTCCGCTAAACGGCATCCCCGAGAGCTTCCACATGGTTTACATAAGGGTAGATTTAAGGCCACCAATAGTTATTTATCCTCTAGCGGGAATAGTAACCTGCGCACGCAGAGCCATTGACTGTAGCAGATGCTTTCGCGGTTTCCAAGGCAATCCCAGCCATTCCTGTTGCAGCATTGTACACCACTGCTCCCGAAACGTCGATCTAGGATAAACTGACATAAAGTTCCGCTAAACGGCATCCCTGAGAGCTTCCACAGGGTTTACATAAGGGTAGATTTAAGGCCACCAATAGTTATTTATCCTCTAGCGGAAATAATAATAAGCACACGCAGAGCCATCGACTGTACCAGATGCTTTCGCGGTTTCCAAGGTAATTCCAGCCATTCCTGTTGCAGCATTGTACGCAACTGCTCCCGAAACGTCAATCTAGGATACACTGATATGAAGTTCCGCTAAACGGCATCCCTGAGAGCTTCCACAGGGTTTACATAAGGGTAGATTCAAGGCCACCAATAGTTATTTATCCTCTAGCGGGAATAATAGCCTGCGCACGCAGAACCATCGACTGTACCAGAAACTTTTGCGGTTTCCAAGGTAATTCCCGCTATTCCTATTGCAGCATTGCATACAATTGCTCCCGAAAAGTCGATCTAGGATACACTTATATGACGTTCCGCTCAAAGGAATCCCTGAGAGCTTCCAGTGGATTTATTTGCGGGTAGATTTAAGGCCACCAAATAGTTAAATTTTAGATGAAAGTTCCTGGATCAATGCTTAGGTGTAAAATGCCAGCTGGTTTGGCGCCTTGTTCTTCTAAAAGAGACCATTTGCCGCAAGATGCGCAAAGCCCATGAAAGCGCGTAAGTGATCAGCAAGTGCTGATAGCGCGTAGGGTTTAGCAAGTTGTTCAGACACGCGAATTTCCCAAATCTGTATTATGAGAAAGCTCCTCAAACCATCACAGTGTTTGAGGAGCTTTCTCATAATACAATGGGAAAAATCTTCAAGTTTTTGACACCGCACCCATACCCTTCTGTTAGTTCGATACAGATGAAAATGGGATTCATCTGGCCACACGACACGCCACCGCTCTACAGAGAAACAGTTTTGAAGTTCCCGGTACCAGGCTAGGCGTAATTTCTGATAGCGAGCAGGCATAGTGGCACATGAGTAGGGCGTCGCCTCTGATAGCTCACAATATGCAGCTTGCGCCCTACCGTTCGCTATCTGATGATGCATGGGCTGCCAAATTATTCCTAGATATGATTTTCTCCTACGGTGCCAATCGGGCAATCTGTACGAGATGGGGTTGTGTATGTCGATCCCGCTCATCAATAGCCTGGGGTCGGACACTGCTTGCTCTCTGGGCGCTGTCACGTTCGTCGATGAAATACTTGTGGTGCACCCTTGATGCAGTTGCCTTCGAAAACTTTAGTGTTCTTTCCACTTTGGCGATAAAATGACTCATCTGACATGCGCCCGCAATACGTCCACGATATCCCAGTTTATAACTGTTGGAATTGTTTATACCTGTATTAGGTACGGAAGAACAAAAGCATATATCCCAAAAATTTGCTTATGGATATCTTCATTTCCTGGAATAAGTGTTGCTAATTACGGAATGTCGAGAGCATGTAGCGCTTATAGTTGCTTACTGATATCATCGTTTCCTGGAACCAGTGTCACAAGGTAGTGATGGACGACAGCCTATAGTTCTTTGAGGTTCTTATGCATTTATTTCTTTTTTTGGAATAAGTGTCGCTAACTTGGGAAGGATGACAGCTTATAGCTCTTTGAGTTGATTATGGATCTCTGCCTTCCTTGGAGCCAGTGTAGCTAGGTAGGGGAACTTAAATCCCTTTGAGGTGTTTATGGATCTCTTTCTTTCCTGGAACCAGTGTCGCTAGGAGGGAAGCTTATAACCCTTAGAGTTGGTTATGGAATTCTTCCTTTCCTGGAACTACTGTTGCTAGGAAGGAAAGCTTATAGCCTTTAGAGTTGCTTATGGATCTCTTCCTTTCCTGAAACTAGTGTCGCTAAGTTGAGACTTCAATCGCCATTAAATTTATTCCGAGATCAGTATCATATTTGTAAGTTGTTCTCAAAGCCAATTTCTGTACTTTCGTTGTTTACAAATGTAGCACGGCCACGTTTTAAAACAGCACATAATTTTTCTGAATCACAATACGTAAAATATCTAGTTATTAAAAAAAGAGAATAAGAACCTATTAAAATCAGTTTCACGTTTTTCCATTAGGCAAAGAAATTATCATTCACGTCCTCAAGGTTACATTCCCCATTCCGATGATACCATTATTAAAATCTTACCAGGAAGATAGAATAGTGAACTCGAATGAATCGCATGAGCTAATCGAATTGCATAACGAAATGAGATCATGCCTAAATATGTATAAAGAAAAGAAATACGTTGTGTGAGATAATAAGAGTTTTTGAGAGAGCGAATGCCAAAAAACCGAGCATGAGAACCCGAAATTCTATCATTTGCTGTGCATTTAAATGCATGGTTATAATGGACGGCAGCACGTCCATTATAACCGAGCAGATGGGCTTTCTTACGGATGGTATTCATTGAAAGAACACTCCTGGATGCCTGTTGAAACTCCTCGCAGATGTCGCTCATCGATTTGGTGCGGTTCTTCCGAATTTCTCTGGCCAGGACCCGTCGGTCTCTAACTCCCAGTTTTGTGAGTCTGACGGGTCGGGGCACATTCCTACAGTCACTTCTCATCTTCCACTTGTTAATCACGTAGGCCACTGTCGATTTTGTGTACTTCAAATCGCTGGATATGTCACGTATGGATCGTCCATTTCTGTGATACCCGACGATTACACCTTTCTCGAAATCAGAGAGCTACAAACTGCGTGGCATCTTGCATCCGACTGGTTGCGTTGTTGTTTGCCACACGATATTTAACGGCAGCGGCCGTGGCGTGTATCAGGACCGCAGATATCGTCGATTGCAGGTGTGTAAAATTACTTGTTAGTAGATGGTGTATTTATTCTATTGTTAAAATTATGTTCTGCAAAATTTCAGTAATGTGTCTTTTTATATTTTAAGCCGTCCATATTTATTTCTTAATACTATTACTTGGGCTGAGTTTTGGCAACTGTAATATCCTTTTGGCAACTGAGTTTTGGCAACTGTAATCTATCAACAGAAAAAAACACAAATTTCTTAATCCACGTTCTATTCAATTATGTTATTGGTTTTAAAATTAATTATTAATTGAAGAAACTAGAATGGGAGTCCATTCACAAATATGCAAATTAAAAAATATCGAAGGATTTCGAAACATTTCCCATCGCATTCGTTATTTACATTTTTTTAAAGATACAACCCGCAAATGCAATAGATGTCATTTAACTACGCTGTTTCCATAATGATGCGAATTTGTGTTCAAATAAGAGCTGATATCAGTCTACTTAACCTAATCATTTAATAATCCAGGCGTAAACTCGCCTATTCGCTGCCATTATACTTAGAGTACGTTGAAGCTCTAAAATAACCAGCATTTTGACCTTATATATTAGTTTGTTACAAAGAAAATACTGTATCAAAGTAATATATGATATAGAAAATGAAAAACAATGAAGATGAATTATTACATCGTAAACAGAAAATCTTTCTAATGGGCAAATAAATCATGTATGCCGCCCCGGTGGCGGCATACATGATTTCATTGGCTTCTGATCATTCGTTCCGTAAGGGGACCGGGTTTGAATCATATGAGGCATGTATGTTGTGTTTGTCTTACGGCACTGGCTCTCTTCCTTCCCTGGAACTAGTAGCCCTAAATAAAGGACGGACGACTGCTTATATAGCCCACTAAGATGCTCACGGTTGTCGTTAAACCTACAACCGAAAAAAAAAATTATATTATCAATTTACCGCATCTCCTTGGTAAATATCAAATTCCTGTTGTCGTGGTATATCCACACTACAGAGGAAATTATCAATCAACACACACTGTCCACACTGTTCTTACTGCTGAGGACCAGAAACGGACAAATAGCTCTCGTCCGAGCCAATATAACAAGAGATAAAAGAATGGCAATTCCGCATTCAAGAGCAGGATCTGCCAGTGTGTGGTGTTGTGATCAGCTTTACCAAATTCTTCCTATTATTCAATTATTCAGAGGTTGCAAACTGCTGAAAATCGTACGGAGAGGTACATAAATTGTGTAACCAGGAAAGTTCTCAGGTAGCACAGTCATGCAATTTAACGTAGGTCCAACACTGGACAACCGTCTTCTCTTCCTAAAAGACAATGGCTCAGTATTGGGCCTATGTTAAATTTGAAGGCTTTGGTACTCAGGATAGAACAGAAACATATATACCGGGGAACTGACAGGACCTAACGATAAAGGTAAAATTCCCCGAATGGTAGTGAGTGTGGTATATTACTGTAAGAAGTGAACATTGGACGAATGAAATATTCGATTGGATTCCAAGGTCACGGAAATAATGAGATGTAGAACATACGGTGTCTTTGAGGAGACTGGCTTAAGATACAAATTTGTGAAAAAACCTAGCAAAAATATTTACCCGGTAGTGGATTCATATTGGCTAATAGTGGAAATAATGATGTTACGTTGCGTATTTTTTCCGAAACCAAACAATCGAATTTTGTGGAGATAAATAATCGAAACTTTTTACGTCTGAACGAATCATTTCAAACGATTTTTTCTTGTTCCGAAATTGGAAATAATTATAAACAGCTTTCGCAATACTGTGAAATATAATAAGGGTGTTCCACAAAAAATGAGAGTAATTTTATTTGAGTTGGAAACAGTGTGAACGGGGAAAAACCACGCTCACGACAAACTTAGTTAATGAAGTTTCTATGGCAACGGTTATTAGTCATAGCAGACGATCCTGGTTTTGGTATTGCGTAGCTGTTTAAGGTACGTTTGCATTTCGCCATACAGCTATGGAGGTGAGTCGTTCAGAGTTAAGAAGGGAAATGTGTTGTATGATGTGCTTTTGCTACTGTTCGGGTAAAACGGCTCTAGAAACAGTTGATTAATAAAAACAATCTACGAACATAAATGTGTGAGTGCGCCAACGATTTTCAGATGGCACCATGATTTCAAAAAAGACCGTTTCTCGATATAACTCGGTCCTAGGCCTGGTCGACTTCAATGTATTGTTACGGATTTTTTCTTAACATTCCTTGAGAAATCCTGCAAGAAGAATAACGAATGACGTGTGAAAACATAGTGGCGTCAACTAATATTCCAAAAATGTTAATATTCCGCATTCCACGAGACAAATTATTGCTACATCGTGTTTGATTCCAGATGGGTACCTTACCACCTGACGAGAGAACAATTGTTAGCCAGAGTTCAGGTGTGTCATGATTCGAAACAAATGAGGGCAAAGGATTCGAGCTTTGTAAACACAGTAACAGCTGCGGATGAAACTTGGGTGCACTATTTCGATCCCCTCACAAGGGGCGCAAGGAGTGTCTCGAAACACACAGACTCGCCTCCTCCGAAAACATTTTCGCCAAACCAAAACAGATGGGAAAGCCATAATAATAATTTCCTTTCATCAAGAATGTGTATTCTACCAGCATGCAGTTTCTCCAGAAATTACTGTTAATGCTGATATTACATTTGAGACTTGAAGTGTCTGAGACGACGCATATCGATCTGTTTGAATGTATGAAGAAAAACTAGAGGTATACTGCATGCATTGCTGTTGGCTAAATTCTAAGTCGATGAAAAGCTAAATTTCATACCCTTAACTAAATTTGTTAATTTTTTTTATTTTTAAATTTGTGTTTTGGTTTGCGATGTGCTATTATATTATAAGCGAAATTTATCTTTTTAGATCTACTGGAAAGTGTTCGCATAATTTGACAGTCATCGCTTTTGCCTTGGGCTACTTACCCTCCTAGAGATGTCCTTTTGCAAAGCAAGTAAATCCTGTAATTTGACTGTCATTGCTTTTGCCTTGGATAACTTACACTTCAAGACTTGCCCTTTTTAAAGTAAGTAAATTCTATTATTTGACTGTCATTGATTTTGCCTTAGGAAGCATAAGCTTCTAGAGATGTCCTTCGCAAAGCAAGTAGAACTCTGAAAATAAAGAGAATCCGCTGAAACGGAAACATGACTATGAGAAAGGAGTATTAGAATTGTCAGAACGTGCGGGAAAGTTTAAGTAGGTAAGGTGCCTTAAAACAGCATAAGATTAAAAAAGACTTGCCATCTGGACCAACCAGGGGCAAAAAGAAGGGACCGTGAAAAGTAATCCACATATGTGGTTCTAATACGCATTGTACAAATTAGCCCACCCTAAAAGATGATTCATCGACGTAGTAAGAATTTTAACAACTGATGAAGTCTGGTCTTAACAATAATCTAAAAATGATTTTAACTCATCACCCCCTTTTCTTTAGAATTGCGGAATTGTTTGTGGTGAACTATGAGCATTGAATATCCTTTAATGGTGTAGTGCAACACTGCATGCCAGACAAGTGAAAAAGTTGAACTGAAAGTGCAAACAAGTAAGATTGAAGCTGAAATAAGGTGAGCGTAATGTGTGTAGTTCGAAAGATCTCCTTGACAATTTATAGTCTCACTGGCTGAAATATACATAAGCTTACAAAATCTAATGGAAATATATTGAATATGTAGAGATGTGCTTAAGTTCAAATATAGATATTACGTTGTCATTGATGTCAGCTTCTCAATTTTGTGCTCCTGCACAATAACGTATGTAACAGTATTTTATGGAGCTTTTTCCCAATATACATTGACTGTCTCCCACGCATTTTGTTGTTCAAATATCTGTATAGATTGTTATTTCCTGAAATGTTTTTCAACTGGAAATATATAGCCCTGACCCTTTGAGGCACCGGTTGATGAATCTCTGAACCTACATCAATATGTATAAGCCACAACTAGAAGTAATTATTAAAACCTTTAAAAAGATCGAATTAAATTAGCTGAAGAACTAGAGCATTTGTACAGTTTTTTCTAACAGCTTGTAAAAAAAATGATGCCATACCAAACTTTTTGAGAAACCGTGTAAACTATTATATAAACATTTCAAGTGACTGAAATTTCCCTTCAGCTTTCGAGCTATCAAGTGTTCGGTGGAAACCAGTCCTCGTTGCAAGGCCGCTGAGATTGCCGAACAACACCAAAAGCGGCATGGAAAAACGGCTCGGAGCAAACCTCTCTCGTTTGCGTGAAGCGAAAATTCGTCTCAGATTGGCACAGGGCGACAGACATGATTGAGAGACTTTTAACACTTTGACACACTGTCATGTTCTCAGATAAATCCCGATTTGCACAATTTTCAGACAGTGGCAGCGCCTGCGTGTGGTAATTCCTAGCAAAGAATTCAGTTTAAAGCACCGAGAGATAACTGCGAAACATGGAAGTTTATCAATTATGACATATGGAGCCATATGGATGATTGGTCGTTTAGTCCTCATGGAATGTGAGAGCAACATAAATACACAAAAAAAAACATCCTTTTGGGGGGCCTGCTACCAATATTCTCCAGTAGTCAGATGTCAAAGCCTACCAACTTGTTTGAGGACAGTGGCGCGCCATACCATTGGGCAAAACGTACCCTGATGTGGCATGAGCAAAAAGCCATCCTAAAAGTGTCGTGGCTAAGAAAACTCTTGATATAGACGCAGTTGAACAAATATGGCCATATTGGATGGAAAATTAAAACGGATGCCCGGAAACCAACTGACAAGGTACACCTGCTGGCTTTCTTGCGTGAATCGTGGACTCAAATCCACAAACACCGTTGCTGATCTCATTTCCACAATGTCTGACAGGGTGAAATCTCTACTTACTGTAAAGGATATGGATACGAAATATTAAATCCAGCTACAACTACAGTTCGTTCAATTCTATATTGACAGAAAGTAAATGTTATTAGCAAATCAGATGTCTATTTACCTCTGCCACCGTTGTGTAAGACGCGCCACATTTTTGCATTTAGCATCGACAAGCTATGCCAAAATCTGGGTCTCCACCATTCTAACGGTGCTTTGTTTCACACAGCTAATTTATGAAACATCTTGGCTCTCCATGTTATAAAAACTTGTGGTTGTGTGGACTCTCCATTTGTAACACGTCTAGAGCGTAGAAATGACTCCTTTGGGTATTAGTACAGTGCTCAGTGTTTACACCAGTTCATGTGAATAGAATAGAAAACATTTTCATACACTGTCATTCGGGATTTCTTTGAGAACAAACCTGACTTATGGAATCGTCACAGAGGAACCGTGGTTTTCAAATACAAAATCATTCAGTTTGAAACAGATGCGAATATGTCATTTTTCAACATTATAGAGAGAACGTCTTGTATTATTGTTGCGTGTAATTTAATAAACCCTCAAGCTTGGGTGATACTGTTCATAAGAACAAAATATTCAGATATATTCTGAATCAAGCAAAATAATAAATCCACAATATCTTGTAATACTATTCATATCATTATTCAGTGCAGATATATTCTGAACCAGGCAAAATGCGCATTTAATGCAAATGTTGTCTAAATTTATTCAACAAATGTTTCCAATCACGCCGCACATGTATTGACCAGTTAGGCGGAATTCAAACCCGTTTCATTTGAGTGTTTAAATGTTATTAAAACCTAATAGAGTATTGTTAAATTTTAATCATATTATATTTAAACATATTTTACTGCAAGTCATTCCTGATAACTTCATTGCAGATGATTCGGGAAAGTTTGGGTGAATCGACTTCACCTTTGTATTCAATATATTAGGAATTTAAGAGAAAATCGTAGCACACTATGTATTCGACATGTTAATCCCTTTTACGTCTGCGTGTAATGTATTACAGTAATTGGTGATTTTTTAAAAATAATTTGGTAATATTTATTTTCCGCAATTAATTTGTAAGAATTTGCACCAGACTCTAAGAAGTTGGTATTAATACTAATTATGAAAACGTTTACAAATTAATTTTTATTTTTTACATTCGAATAAGTTACATCGTTGTGGTCGCTTCTGTAAATTAAAATAAAGTTTAAAAAATGTGGAAAAGTATTACATATTCTGTAAGGTTTTTTCGTCATTTACGGCTGGCGTCAAGTTCCTCTTTAAAAATCCAACCTCAGATTATTTTTGATCAGTTAAAAACTTTTTCAAATCCTGCGGCAGTATCTTTCAGTATTGTAAGTTCAACTTTCCTTATTGTTTTAGATGCGTAGAAGTGTACAATCTAACGCTTCGAGGCTTAACCCATGAACGAGGGAAAGAATAACACTAATTTGCCAAATTAAACCTAAGTATCTTGTGAAAATCAAAACAAATTTTTGAACGATCAGGTGCTAGTTCATATAAAACAAGAGAAATCTTATATTTGGACAAATGATAAAAGATTCCCCTGTTAGAGTACAACCGCACACCCCGCGCGCTCTTCTTTGACATTGGTTTTCTGACAACTTCGTGCTTAAAAATGATCTTTAAGTGCAGAGTACTATATACTGATTCCCGAATAATTTGGTCCTTGTGAAAGCTCTAGCAGAGTCACTGATTGCTCCCCCAGGTTTTTCTTGTACATATCACCAAATCTGTAACGGTTTCTCACATCGTAACAGTGAACAGCTCAGCTCTGTTTCTTATGCGATCTCCCATCGAACCGTATCTGACCATCTAATTTTTCCCAAAGATATTCAATACGGTTAACGTTCAGTGGCAACAGTCAAAGGATTCAAACCTTGGTCTCCCATTTTGTGCAGTATCAGATTCGCTGTACTTGGGTCGAAGTTCTTATGCATGATTTTCTTGACTTGAAATAACTTGGATTTTTCTCTATGGTCAAATAGTTTTTTCATAGCTGTCCGGTCACATTCTGCTAACTTGGGTAGATTAACATGTTGTTTCATGAAAGATTCGGCCTCCTCCCGCTATGTGGATATCACAAAAAAAAAAAAAAAAAAAAGGAATCCTCAAAGTAAGCATCCTCAAAGTCACTGGAAAGCACCTACGGGGAGATAAGCTAAATACACTGGCGGAAAGTGAAAAAACACCAAGAAAGAATTTGCAGACAATCATGAAACTGTTATGCATGCGTGGTTAACCACGCATGCATAACAGTTATTCTTCGGGAATGTATCGTTTATAAAGAGTCTTCCCCTGTTATCTAATGAGTTCCACGAACTCATTTCTTAAGAACTAGGATCCTACCAATGCGTGTTACCACACATTACAAGAATTATTTAATACATAAATTTTCTTTCGAACATTGTACTGTCACCACCAATTCGGTTGGATGAACAGGATGTTTTATAAATTAGGGAATTTTTTTCATGAAATCAGAAAACGTTTTAACCGATGTCGTCCAAAGCCAGTACAAGCTTTTATTTATTGAGATATTCACGCGTGGAAATGTTTGGACCCAAAGGAAGGTACATATCCTTAAACCACGAAGCATTAATTTTAAAATCATCAGATAGAATGTTAGAACCGCAGAAAAATAAAATAAAAAAAACTTTACGGACCATGTATAGGAAATAAAATTGCTTTTTGTGATGCATTCGCCACCAAGGAATCGTGGTTTAGTTTAACAGAAGTATCGCTGAGATGAACATAACTTTCATGAAATAAACACATATCCCTTTGAAATCCTTTTGAAATATTTTCTCTCAAGGATTTTGAACTGAAACCCAAAAACCGTAATCCCCAATGCATTCCAACAATAACTTCTGTCTCCTTCTGTGAGACGTCCAATTGATGTTTGAACGGTATGTCTGATACGATTGTTGATATCGATACGCATTCATTTTCTTACCCCGAGGGTCAGAGATATAAACTTTTTCTTCCGACCATTCATCCTAGGTGGGTCCGTGTCCGAATCCCGGCGAAACATGGAAATTGTGTTTTCTTTGCGGCGCTGGCACTTACTCTCTCTCTGTCTCTCCCTTTTCTGGAACTAGTGATCGTACATTAGGAACCAGTGACTGCTTATATCCCATGAAGTTGCTTAAAGT
Source organism: Macrothele yani (assembly GCA_039090855.1). Lineage (NCBI taxonomy): Eukaryota > Metazoa > Arthropoda > Arachnida > Araneae > Macrothelidae > Macrothele > Macrothele yani. Next base: position 58,869,395 of record CM077034.1, read on the forward strand.
GCTCTTTTAATCGTAAAAATAAAATATCGCTGATCTCTTAGTGCAGATGATCTGCTCCTATCACTGGTTCATATGCTCTCAGCTTCTCACTTCATGCTTGCTCTTGACGCAAACTCTATAAATAATAATACATCAAATTTTAAATCATATGCCTACAAAACAGCATGTTTAACTACAACAAATTTCAAATACAATGAATACAAAACCCTGTGCAATGCTATGTATTTGCTGTGCTTAAACTGCCATTTTAAAGTTTACATTTGCATCTCCTTCATTATAAACGTTCCCTTCTTAACGATAAATCAAGTGCAGTACACCACAGCCAACAATTAAGTTAAAATGAACAAAAAATCCGTTGTAGAATTAACGATAGACGCCTTTGTACTGCATGGCCTTTAATCCAATTGGCATGCACGATTTGCAAAGAGAAATTCATTTATTTCTGGTCAATGACATCTCGTCAGTCTTTAAAAATTAATGAACATAAGAAATTCCCGCAACGTTTTTTAGAATACTTTACTGTTACTAAAGTCAGGAAAGATTGTGACAAGCTTATGTTGAGAACATGCTGATCTATTTTACAGTGATTAAAACAAAATCAAAAGCACGTATACGTGATGTGTTTCTTAAGTGTCCTGTTCATTTAGAGGACACTCTTCTTTTTGATAGGGATTATCATTTGAATACTATATTGATTCGAAATTTTCATAAGGATCAATTTTACATTATTTAGTGAAGATTTACAATTTTCGCTTTCTTGGTTACACCCATAAAGCAATATGAAGTTACAATAAGGATCTTATCTTCAATCTCTTCTTTACAGTAACAATTCCTCACTCAATTTTTGCAATTCTAAATAAAAATACGTAAGTGGAAATTTTTACAACTATGTAGTCTTTATCTCTGAGTCTTACATTCTTAAACTTATTCATTTTCTAGCGCATTTTTTTCCCAAATAAACAGAGATCACATATTTCTCAGTTTCCCATAGCTCTGGAGATTACGGCTCAAATTACGCTATGAATCGTAAATGAAGTTAGAATTATAAATTTTTCAGAAATATTTATATAACCGTTAATGCCACGTCACGTATAAATTCAGATTCTTCTACACCAAATTTAACTTTTTTATGAAACTTAACCAAATCATCAGGTCTTCAGTACACATAATCGGAAATGGAATCTAATGTTCTCATGAAAAGAATCGTAATGTTATGCTACGATTAATATTCCTATAATGTCATTGTTCCTAAACATAAAATGACCTAATATGTGTCTGGAAAAAGTGTTATAAATAGAACGTAAAGGAAAAAAATATTCTACTTATCTGTGATTCATAAAAAAAACAGTGTATCGAGTTCTAGGAACATCTCATTCGTTATCCCTAGAGCGGTGCACATCAATTACGTAAAAAAATTAGCGTATTCGTTTGAAATATATGCCGAAGAGGAAGAGTGATGATGAAAAAGTGATAAAAGATTAGCAGATTTATTTTGCTATATGCAGAGGTTCCCAATCTGTGAGTCGCGACTTCCGCGTCGCCGGTCTTGGTTCGGGGCGTAGTGACTGTAAAGAAAAATTAAAACTTATAATTTTTAGAGAAGCGCCACATGCGAACATCAAAAGATTTGGTTGAGTTCGTGTTACTGCAAGAGGAACTATCCGGTTCCAAATCTCGAATTTTGCTTGACTAGCAAAATATTTGCACAGAATAAAAAAAGTTACTCTGGAAATATAAGTTACGTAAAAGGAATATGCCGTTGGTAAACGGTCTGCACTGTCAGAATGCTACATAACAATTGTAGATATACACCAGGAGATATACCGTACATCGTTTTCAAGTAGTCGTATCATTTTGTACCCTACAAATAATAAGTTCCCGAAAGGAATTAAACAGTAACATGTGGCTGTTAATTAAATGAATTCTAACTATTCAAGGAACGCTTAAGTTATTTTCATGGTGCATAAAAATTCGATACGCTAAGCTTTCACTCTCCACTGGTAGGCTTTTTCAAAGCAGTGCAGATTTAAAATGTATACATTGCCCTGAAATAGCCTGGAAGACTAAAAATGTCAATATGGCCATCACTAGGAGGCGTTTTCAAGGCAATGTATACATGAGATATTGCCTTGAAAAAACTCGCTGTGGAGAGTGAAACCTTGGCGAATCTTTATGCATATTACACCAAGAAAATAATGGCATTTGCTACGTTATAAGCGTTCCCTGAGAATTCACGACTTGGTGTATTTAAAATAACATTACCAATGCATTCTGGAATCCACTTTAGTTTACTGAGAATTATCCTTTGATTGCTGAACTGATTTTTTCCCTTCCGCGAATAATATTTGGTCATTAATTGTGTGCCGCCCTGGTGGCGCATTAGTCTAAGCGCTGGCTTCTGATCATTCGTCCGAAAGGGGTGTGGGTTCGAATCCCGGTAGTATCCCCGTTAGTGTCACGACGCAGGTTTCCTCCCTTTCCTGGAACCAGTGGCTCTAAATTTGAGACTGGCGACTACTTATAGCCCGTTGACTTGCTCACTGTGGTCGATAAACATCCAATTAAAAAAAATATTTGTGTTTTGGGAAATTTAGAATTAAATATCATCCGCATAAAATGCAACAATTTTTTAATATACAAAATAACAGTTTGGACATATCAAAACACTAGTATTAAGAAATTTTTGGGTGAAATCTTTGGTGAGTGTGGTTAAACCGTATTTTTTCCCCAATAAATGTGATTCCTTATTCTTCTGATTCCTTTGAAATTATTTCTGTGCTCCAACTAAGGGATCCTACACTGAGAGCTCACTTACATAAAATCACATACGTAATCGTTCAGTTGACGGCCTGGATAGCATGCTCGGCAACCTGCTTTACAGACACTCTTAAGCGCATTTGCAGAGCTGTGTATGGAGCTTCATCCAAGCTACTTACACTGAAGAGCAATTGAATTAGAGACAGCTGGCGTTATGGAAATGTGGCGCTGTGGGCGGCCCTGTAAACGGAAATGACATGACGTATGCAGCGATCCGACAGTATAAGGAGTGATGCGACGAGAATCAGTAAGAGTCGGACGCGATATGGGTAAGACGAAGGATCTAAGCGCATTTGATCGTGGGCAAATTTCCGGGGCCTGACAAATGGGTCACTCCATCTAGGAAGTCGTGCAGGCATTGGGATTTTTACGAGCCACTGTGTCACGGGTGCACCGTGAGTACATCGTATCCGGTAAAACCATCCCTGAAAGGGTCAACTGTCATGGATAAGAGCGTGTGGATTAGCTGGGTCATCGTCGGCTAGCTTCCATTGTAACATCGGATAGACGTAAGTTGATTTGGAGGGTATGTAAGGTGTGCTGTAGGCATTCTGAAAACATATCACTCGTTGCTGTCATGGATGAAAGGAGCTATTTATCAAATATGCAAAAAGGGATAATTATCGGCTTTCTGGCAAAAGGTGACAGTATTTCTGAAACAGCGCAGTTTGTGAACTGTTAGCGCGCTGCGTTGGTTAAAGTGTATCACGATTAAAGAAATCGCGCCATTGCGAATAAGCGAAGTGGAAACTGAGGAGCACCACGTTTCATTGATGTGAGAGGTGAATGTCGGCTGCGAAGGTGCGTGAGGACCGATAGACACGCTACAGTTGAGCAAATCACTGGCCGAATGAACCAGAACGCTATCGGAAGTGTGTCTTAAACGACAGTTTGCCCAACCGGGTTGCGTATGGGGTTCCGATACAGGCAGATGGTCACTGCTCCTATGCTAACGAAGGTAGATCGGCAGAAAACGCTTACATTTGCAAGGCAGTATCGGAACTGGATCACCGCTGATTAGCAAAAAATTGCATTCTCCGATAAGTCATATTTTCTGCTTCATCCAATGAATGGACTTTGGCATACAAGGTGAGAAACATCGAAGACCAAACACTCTTCAACCACTGCTGGAAAAACACAAGCTAGTAGGGGGAGCGTTGTGGTCTGGGAAATATTTTCCTGACATTCCCTGCGTCCACTCATAGCTGTGGAAAGCACTATGGACCGAATTCCTTATGAATCATTCTTTGCAGACCACGTACACTCATACATGCTGATTGTCTTCCAAGGGGCCGATGGGATCTTCCAGAAAGAAAATGCGACGCGCCACACAGCTACAAATGTCCGAGAGTGGTTTGGAGAGCAGATAGAAGACACCAAAGTACTTTTCTGCCTCTCAAATTCCCAAGATTTAAACCCAATTAAACATCTGAGGGACCACCTCGATCGTGTTGTTCACTTTATGGATCCTCCATCACGCACCGTTCAGCAGCTGTCAGATGAACTACAGTTAGTGAGGCTTCACATTCCTGTGAACACCTGACAGCAACTGATTGGTCACTTCCTGTTCGTCTATCTGCTGTCCGCGCTGCACACGGCGGTTACTCTGGATATTAGCTGGCGGTCAAAATAATGTGGCTCAACCATGTATCTGCTTATGTCATTTTCACAATACGTGTTTGGAATCAACATGAACTTTAAGATTTCTCCAAGAGTAAGATATCGCATGCGTGAAATATAATCTCTGATATAGAATGTGCCTAAGAACAATGTATAGAGACATGTAATTCATCGACATAGAAAATGACATAAAAAACTGTTAGCAACAGATCATTCTTTAAGGGCATCTATGTAGTAGAAAATAAAGGAAATGAAGGGTGAGCTTATCACCTGTCACTTGTACATGTTCGTTACTACAGAAAAGTGATAATAAAATGAATTCTATCGCTGACCCCGCCGTTATGTGAATCTTTCTGTCTGGGTTGGGAAGAAATGGGCACCATTTGAATGAAGTATATTCTCTGCTTGATGGGTTTAGGGAACAGTAATGTTGCGTTCGATGTTCCCGGGGTATTAACACGAATTGTTGGCTTGGGTGGGTCGAAATTTTCGAAGTGTCTTACTTGATATCCTGTCGGCTGAAAACCTCGTCCACAAAGTTTTCTGTATTTCAAAAATATAGTCAGAAGTTTCCAAACCCTTTCAAAGGATTTGGAAAAATGTAGCAACGGTAATTACTGTAACATGGGGTTTTGAAAACAATTCTATCAACTATAACACGGGTCTGCGGTGCATAATGTTTCCCGCTATCACTTGTAATTCATACTAACATTTCTTTTGTAAAAGCTATCCTATCTGATTTCAAGGGGAAAAACGGAAAACGTATAAAAAAAGACGGAAAATGACCGGTAATACAATTCCTGAGGAAAATTGGAATCTCCCATATATTTTATGAGTTATACGGGATATTAGGTATATGCCCCTTTTGCATGTATGTTATTCATTTAGAGAACTGATTGTTCCTAGGTGAAACTAAAATGTTGGGAAAAAAAAATTCTCAACAACAACCTTTTTTTATTATTGCCGCACATTTACATTTTCACAAGACCTAAAGATATTTCTCAAAAGCAACAGATTTATTCTTACTACAGCTAAGTGAGCTTCAAAACATCTTAATTGTGGAAGATTTGCTAATTAACTTTGTTTTATCAACAGTTTAAAGTAAATAGTATTTACTATATTCTTCTAAAATTTAGTATTTGTATTGAATGCATACTTGTTTAGAATTTTAAACATAAATGGCAAATAAAAGACAACGATTGCCTTCAAAGGCAATGGCTTGTTCTAAAAATTTTCGTGTAATTCATAGTTTTGAATTAGTTTTTTCAAAGAACAAAGGGGTTTACCTGAGTATCAGTTATTGGTGGCGAACTGCTTCATTGTTGAAGCATAATTGCACCACCCAAGTCAATAGTGCAATGTATCTAAATTAAGTTACATTTCTTTCTCTTTAGTGAAAGCTCCCATCACTCTCAAAAGAAAGTTTCATATGCAAATAGGTAATAGCACTTGTCTTATTTAAATTTCTCATGACAAAATTATGTAAAGAGCACCTACCCTGTGTGACTGTCAGCAAAATGCTCATTGTATTATTTCTTCTATAAAGGTTAGGTTTACCTTATTTGCTGAATTACTAATAGGTTAAACATAGTGAGTTACATATGCCTTCGAGTTAGTAGTAAAAACATTATATGCCCTTCATACTGAATTATAATAAGAAAAACATACCTGTCTTATGCTTTATTCACAAGGTTAATAAACTGCGACTTGAATGTTTTTGAACCGTACATATGCCGAACCTATTTCTTTGAATAATGGAACACATATCATTTCACAAAAATTTGTCTGTGGAGAAAAATGAACAGTCTGTATCACTCGCTACTTTTTGTATGAGTACAAAAAGTTTGGAACAATCACAGCTATATTTTCCTTTTCGAAGTTCCAGTATATAAGCATTTACACGGAACAGCTGCTTACAGAATCAACACTTGAAATCGGCAAGATATGAACCACTTTAAATGTAATAAACAACAGTTCCGCATCGACAACGGCATTTTCATTGCAATTTTACAAAAACGAAAAAAAATAATAATAAAGTAACGGCTAAATTATTCTGCGTAGAATTTTCCATGTTATTTTCGTTTCTACGTTTGAATATGACTTCTAGAATCGTTATGACCAGCATAGGCTTCCAAAAAATCACAGCAACATAGGCTGAAAAATTCGTGTGATTGGAAACAAGATCTTGTTAACCAATGAAATTATTTCGAATACTCTTCACGATAACGCAGTCGGATCCTTGCCTTTTTATGTGTTATTATTTACCCCTTTGACACCAAACAAAAAGCAGTTTATCAAACTTTACGTTCAATACTCAACACGTGCTCGGAAGTCCTTCAGCACTATGCACAAGGAACGTAACTCTTCAGTTCGAACAGTAAAATTTAATTATTTTGAATCAGATAGAAATACATCACACACGTCAATACGATTGCGCTAATCGCACCTTGCAAATACATTTCTAACATAGAAACTGATTATATTTTGCTTTGTCATTTTTATTAAAGAAAGGTATGTCTACATTTTCGTTTCTCCCATCTCTTTGAGATGTGTTTGGGTCGCCACTGCTCATATGCCTTTTGAGAGGGAATTCAGCCATCCTACCAAAGGTTACACCAGGAAGTTACATTACACAAGGGATACCCGTTACAGTCTGTTGGGGTATACCCGTTAGAGTCGGTTGGGGGATACCTGTTAGATTCTGTGGGGGAACCCCGTTAGAGTCTGTGGGGGATACCCGATAGATCTGTTGGGGAGTTCCCGTTTGCTCTAAAGAACAACTTTCACTAAAAAGTTCCAACTCATGTTATATGAATAAATATTGAATTCAGGTAACAATTATATCATCTCCAGGAACCTTTTTTTAAAACAGATAGGGCTCAGTGATCCTTTTGTTAAGTGGCGTAGTTTCATACAAATTGGAAATGACAGAGAAGGGCGCATTATGCAGCCAGATGCAAACACTTTCTTCAGTACAGTTTGAATTTGAATTTGAGTTTGAATTGTATTTTGCCATGTTACATAATCTAGCATACAATCAAATCGCACATGTAATTTCTGTACCAAAAAAAAAAATAATAACCAAATACTAATCGTACCATAAGTAATATACAAAACATATATGTAAGAAATGAACAAAAATACAACAAAAACACATGAACCATCAAACATGCAAATACAAATATTATACAATAACAATTTTCATATAATGCAGAGTACAGATAAAGTTATAGTAATACGACAACACGTGTGACTACGTATAATACAAGCACTTATTCAATCAATTATAGTGCAACATAACAGGGAGCCAAGGAAAAAGGCTAGGTAAGCCTGACTAGCCCATGGTTCCCTAGTATAAAACAAAACTGCCAAGTCAAGGGATGCCGCCCCGGTGGCGCAGTGGTCAAAGCGTTGGCTTCTGATCATTCGTCCGTAAGGGGTCCGGGTTCGAATCCCGGTCAAGGCATGGATGTTGTGTTTGTCTTACGGCACTGGCTCTCTCCCTTCCCTGGAACCAGTGACCCTAAATTAGGGACGGGCGACTGCTTATAGCCCATTTGAGTTGCTCACCGTGGTCGTTAAAGCTCCAATCAAAAAAAAAGTCAAGGGATTGTCTTCCTATAGAACTGCCATTTACATAATCGGAATTGCAGATAAAGGAAACCAGAAAAATATTAACTCTATATCAAGTATTCCCTTAACTCTTTTAAATGAAGCATACTGAACAATTAATCTAATATTAATATGCAACACGTTCCAGAGTCGAGGGCAAATGGCATTGATATTATAATATAAAATGTTTGTCCGTGCTCTGGGGATCACCAAATTGGAATATCCACGAGTGTGCTAAGCGTACTCAAAACGGCACACAGTTATTAGAATTAAATTCTTATTAGCATAGACACGCTCATGCCTTACAACATAAGTCTGAATATGTATAGTTTCTCAAAAATCAGTAACTTATAAATGCAGAACAAACTATCCTCGTTTTCCGATTGATTTAACAATTAAACAATTTTTTTTGCAAAGTAAACATTTTATTAATATTTCTTCTAGTTGTCATTCTCCAAGCTAAAAGATAGTAAGACATAAGTGGGTAAATAGAAGAATAATAAAGTACTAACTTTATGTTAATAGGCAAGCAACTCGAAATCCTGGACAAAACTCCAGTACGAGATCTCAACCTAACTGCCAAGGCATCAACATGTGCTTCCCACCGTAATTTTTTATGCAGATGAATTCCCAGAAATTGAACATTTGCCTGAAAATCCAAAACAATATCATTCAAGTAGATCCGGGGAGTTGTTACTGTCACAACCTTACGAACAGATAAAGGAACACAATTTATTTTAGAAACATTGAGAGTTAAAGAATTGCAACAGAACCAAGTGAAATACTGTCGCAAGTCATGGTTGACACGCGGTATCAACTCAGATACCGCATGAGCAGAAAAAATAAACTTGTATCGTCAGCAAATAAAAGCGCATTTACACTGTAAGAAGCATTGAAGTTATCATTTACAAAAATAACAAAAAGTAGGAGACAAAGAACTGGTCCCTGCGGAACCCCATAATGAACAGATTTTACACCGGAACGAACACCATGTAACTGAAAATACTGCCTTCTCCTACTTAGATAACTCTCAAAAAGTTTTAGCAACTCCCCTGATACCAATGTGTTCAAGCTCGATAGTAAAATCTCATGTCTAACTGTATCAAATGCGCGATACAAATAAAAGAATCCCAACTACACCGAGACTTTTATCTATATTATACTATAAAAAAAAACTTAATGCATTAAGAACTGCAGTCTCCGTTGAACCACCCAACGAAAACCACGTTGCTTTTTATTAAGTATATTGTTAGTATCAATCACATATAACAACTGTTTGAGTCTGCCTCAATTTAGAGTTAAGACTTTCTAATATTTTTGTAAATACAGAATCATCCGATATGGGACGATGATTTTCCACATCTGCCCTTGACCCTTTCTTGTGGATCACACTGACTTGAGTAAGTGTAAGCGGTGAAGGTATAAACCTCGTAAGTAAATAAACATTAAAAATATGAGTGAGTGAAATAACCAATATTTGAGATACAAATTTTACAACCCTGGTTTGTTAAACATCATCTGGTCCGGCACATTTAGAAGGATCAAGTTCATTCATTACCGACAAAAGGTCATCGTCAACAGGTTTGAGAAAAAATTAAGAACCAGTAGTCGGTAACAAATAGTCTTTGTGATTTTTCGAACATGAAGAAGTTTCTGATATCAAGGTACCCGGTAGCTCGAGGAAGTAATAATTAAAAGTATCAACAACCGCCGTAAGATCCGACGTAGAAATACCTTTACATTAAATTAAATTTGGTGAATCTGTACTTCCTGATTTTGTTAGCAACTCATTAATTGTGCCCCGTAGCCTCTTGCTATCCGCTGTTGAGGCAAATTTATTATAGTAAAACTTTCTTTTAGTCTGCCTCAATTTAGTGTTAAGCCATTTTGCAATACATACGGAAATTAGCTAACTTAATAGGGTCTCTAGTATGAAGAAATAATTTAAATAATCAATTTTTCCTATCTATATACTTCAAAGACTTGTAGTAAATCACGGTTTCCTATAACGCGAATTGCACGAAATAGTACGAGGAGGAAAATTAGTGTCATAATGATTCCAAAAATATTTCCAAAATACATCAAAAGATTCAATCAATGCAATCTCTTGTAAGTACAGGTGTCAATCAACACATGTCAAAGCATCCCTAAATGACCGAAAATTATTTTGGCTAAAATTTCTTATTAAAATGGATTGGATGCAGAACCAACTCCACTTACCGGGGAATTTATCAAACAAAAAATTGGGTTGCGATCACCAAAGTCAAAAGAAAGTACTCCCGAGCATGAATTATAATTATTAGAAATACACAAATCCAGTACAGAGGAGGTATTTTCCGTAATTCTAGTAGGAATTGTAATGACATTTGTAATCCCAGAAGCAGAAATTATGTCCATGAATAAGCAAGTAACATTATTACCAGTATGTATATCAATATTGAATCCCCGAAAGAATAAAGAGTTCTTCCCCAGGAATTAATATCATCCAAAAACTTCAAACGAAATTAAGAAAAGAATTAAGTTTACCCTGAGGTGGGCGATACGTAACACTTATTATATACTGCTGTAAATCAATTGCAATCATCTCAAAATGTTCGTTTATAACTGTATATTTTTCACATAGTGCACATAGTGAACATAGTGAAAAATTCAAATTTTGTTTAGCATAGATTACAACACCACCGCCCTCGAAACCCCAAACAGGAAGCGGTTACAACCCGATATATTACACGCCCGATAGCTATCCGTATCAAACCATGTCTCTTGAGACCTAAAGGAAATCAAGTTGATTATACAATGTATGTAATAAACTAACCAAAACATCTAATTTACCGAACAAACTACGAGCATTCAAGTGTAAAAATTTATATTGAAAATTATTAGTAACAGTCAAGTTATATAGATAACCGTACATAATCGGAAATGCAATTCTTAATATACAAAAAATGCAGAAACATACATTTAGAACTTCAATAAACAATTTACAGTCGTTTTAAATCCAAATATACGTTACTCTTCATTTCCAGCACATTTTGAACCTTCCTTTCTCCTACAAAAATTTCGACTTTTTCTATCAACGAAATTTCTTAACATTCGTTCTCGAAAAATGAGGCATGCCATCCAAAAAGCTCGCTGATTTGTGTTGTAAGATTTTCTTTTAAGTAAATTCTATGTGCACTGTTAAAGCTCAAAACACAATCCGACACTTTTAAACAAGATCTTCCCCTCTTAAGGAATTCATTTCTAGTTACCCTACTTCTAAATTGAACAATTACCGGAGGCATCCTCCGAGATCCCCTCCTTCCCAACCAATGAACTGCATCAATATCACTCACTGAGAATTTCTCCAATACCCAAATTCATCACTTTCATTCTGTACCTCGGGAATTCCATGTATCTCCAAAATTTTGTTTCTTGTATACTGTTCAAGATTATTCAAAGTTTCCTTCAAATATTCAATGCCACACACCTGAGTATTGACTCTCTCCTGCAAGTTAGTAATTGCATTTCGTGATTCCTCAAGCAAACCGCTTGTTTCCCTGAGTCTTTCCATTACATCATCATATTTCTGTAAAAAAAACTCAACATATTTTTTCATAGGTAAATTATTTTAGTCCTCAACTCTACGATAATGTCAAGCTTCTGATTCATCTGTTCCATAAAATTCGAAGAAACACCTGCCGAGAGATTGGGTCCATCGTCGTCTTCCCCCGCGCCGCACTAACGTTGTTTCTTTAGCAGATCCTGGCCCCTTTGTGGACCCATCATCAACTGGGGCACACCTGGTCTGCAACCATCACATTGCCATTTTGACTTCTTTTATTTACTTATTTTACATTAAGTGATTTCACTAAATGAAGAGCAGTCGTAATGATATCTCAATCCAAATTTTCCGAAACACTGCACAAAATCTTCTTCAAATAAACTTTCTTTGCAGATCAAACACTATCTCCGAGGCATGTTATTCAGAAATCAACGGTTGCAGGTATACACAATACAAGCAGACGACACAGATGGTGAATGCAAGCTGACGACCTTAGTCGAAGATATATTACCACGCAAGCAGACGACGTTAGTCGAGATATATTATCATGCAAGCAGACGACGTCAGACGGAGACTCGTGAGAAAAACCTAACCAGTCCAGTCAGTAATCGTTGACGTCATTCAAATCCAGAATGACACATCAGCAATGAGCACACACATTTCAAACAAGCTCAGCAAGTAACCAACAACACTTCCACGACCCTCAACCCCGAAATAAGATAAAAACCGAACTTTGACCAAACAAGACACAATAGATGAACCCTTAACACCAACGCAAATAGTACAAATCAGGGAATATAACGGTAGCTCACAGCACTTGTCAACCACAACATCGTAACTTGACTTCACTTAATCGATGAAGTCCTCAATCCATTTGCACTTCGTCATAAGTAAGGAACCGTAAATCAGACAAACCAGGTTGCATCGATCGAAACAACTGATTGTCTGAAGAAGCTATGTCGGGACTATATGCCGGGTGCTTTAAAAACTTCCAGCCAAGCGTCAATAATGTTTCCTGGACCGATTTCGCGACATGCGGAATAGCATTGTCATGCAGTAATTTTACCGGACGCAATCCGTTGCCTGTGAACGGACTTTTTCCAACAGATTTCATGGTTCAATTGCAGAAGGTTTTGCTTGAAACGATAAGCAGTGATAGTCTAAGCCAATTCCAATAGTTTATAGTAGAGCACACCCTTCATATCTCACCAGATGCACAGCAGAACTTTCTTGGCGTGAATATAGCGTTCCGGTGTCGACGTCAGTGTTTCACCTCAGTCTATCCAGTGTGTTTTGCATATGGGATTGTCGTACTATATCTAATTTGCATCACCCGTTATGATTTTCCACAGGAAAGGCTTTTTTCTGCTTTGTTTCTTTAGCAGATTCAAACAGTTCGTGCGCACGCTCAACCTTGCTCCTCTGGCTCAGGTCATGTGGCACCCATTTTACTGAACGACAAATTTTCTCGTTCAGGTAAAACAATTCGGAGGTAAGTAAGCTGTCGAAGCACGATAATCAGCAAGCCATGGGAATTCAATTGCCGGTAAACTACAAAGCCACCCCCACTCGCTATGTGGGTTCTATTGATTATCACCCGACGGTGGTTGCTGCACTGCACAATGCCTGTTGAAAGCATCAGATTGGCTTTGGTATCAGGAACATTAACTTATTTACGCAAGTTAAATCAGACCGCGACACTGTAAACATTTTCATGAAGCGTGGTGTGTATAGCATAACCCTGAATTCAAACAATTCATTAACCAGCGACAAAGTTTATATTAGCTCGACACTTCGTTCTGTTGGTGTCCGTGTTGCGGATCAGTTATACGACATCAGGCCTACTGCCCTCGCCAAACTGGTGCCTGGGGGCTAACACACACACCTTTGAGAATAGACTGAGATTCTAGCTCCTTTATGTAATACATTTACAATTTTATTTACTGAAAGTTTATACATTTGCAGTTCGTCCACCATTTGCTGTAATGACGGCTCTCCATATATACTATAACAGTTATGGAGGTGTTATGTCAAAAATGTACATATATAACCCTGCTCAAGCTAAACCTTTAACCGCCAACGAATAGTGTTTTATGCACATATGTTTATTATGCCGTCTGAACCTTACATATTACGTAACAACTGATGTATCCTGGGAGTTCGTCCCCTTGTATTTAATGATATGTCGGCGCGGTGCTGTCTGGGTTTTGCCTGATGATGAAGCTTGAGGCAAGCCAACAAGATCTTGTATATGTAATTTTTAACCTATTGTAGCTAGTGTTTTTAATTGTACATAAAGTTCGTCTTTTATAAGCAATTGATTCTCATGGCTTGTTGCCTATCGTTAATCGACAGCTTACTTACATCCGAATCCATTTTCCTTTTTTCTGAATCTTTCCCATTACGCGTAAACGATTAGAAACCGCGGTTTGTTCAGTTACCCCCAGTTATTTAGCTAGTTCGTTTGCGTTTGAGACGAATCTTCATCGAGCAATACTTGCAGTTCTTCATGTGCAACATTCTCCGGACTGCTGCTACGTTCTCGATCGCTAAAATCAAAATCACTTTCTTTAAACCGTCTAAACCAAAACTCACTCGTGTTTTTTGATACAATATTTTTTTCCAGAACAGAACAGATCAACGCACATACTTTAGCAGCACTTTTACCTTGTTGAAATTCGTAACGCATGCAGTGTCCAATAAATGTAGTATCGCTTGCCAACTTTTCAGCTACACAAGTGCACTTCAGTGTTGGGTAAATGTCTGTGTTACATTTTATACTCTGGACCAGTTAAGGTCATATGACAACAAGGCAGGGAATGCCGGATAGGTAAATTAGCGGTATACGTTGCACAATGAACGCTTTAAAACTTCTTTGTGAACCTAACAAAAACATTAATAAAGTAGGTTTCTTTCCGGAAGGAAACTTTGCATTTTCCAAATTTCGAAATTTCATCGCAGATTGCTTCATGCAAAAAATTGCCTCTCTACTTTTAACACTTGACCGTAAAGGACGGTGACTGTTTGAGCAAGTGTCATCTAAAAGAGGACGTCGAAATGTGCGTACGAATACAATTCATGTTTTAGGTGAGAATAGATCTTGGCACACGGTCACTTCTTGAAACATTATTACGTTTATAGCACGTCTTTTGTGAAAAAAGATCGTGCTTCTGTTATCGGTTTGTCCGTCCGTCCGCCTGTACCCACGGTATCTCTGCAACTATTACTCCGATTTGAAAAAATCTTTTGCATTCGGAAGCATGAAATATGCGAATGATGATCCAGCATTTCGTTTTCTTTTTTACGATGTACAATTTTGCCGCTAGGGGGCGTAAATGCAGATGATGTAGAATTCAAAATTACGTTTTAATCCCCATATTTGCTTCTAAACATCCGATTGAAAAAAAATTATATCTTTCGATTCCATTTATAACGAAGAGTATTTTAGATATAGTTACATTTCCAAATTGCGCATAGATTTTTCGCTAGGGGTCGGAAAAGTAAATTACATTTTCCCGGATAACTCTTTTTCTAAAACTCCGATTTGAAAAAAAAATTCTTCAGCGGATACATCTCTTGATGGAAAATCTTTTGCACATAATTTCAAATTTTTGGTAAAGTACACTTTTGCCACAAGGGGGCGTAAAATTCAATTTTTGCTTCTGATGTATTTGCCATGAAATCCGAGCTTCTAAAATATCGATTGAAAAAATTATTTCGTGGACTGATGCCACTCACATCGATAAACCTTTTCGGAATATGTTCTTCTTAAAATATTACACAGTTTCGCCGCCAGGGGCGTAGATGTACATCTTATTTTTGTCAATATCTCTACTTCTACAGTCCGATTTGAAAAATTTTTCTTTGTTAAATAGTGTTTTCCGTGTGACATGTTTTTCATATAAATTTAAAAATTTTCAAGTAATTCATCGACTTTCCGCTAGGGGCGTAGCGGTAATTTGCGTTTCCACCTATATCTCTGCTTCTAAACCTCCGATTTGAAAAATTCTTTCTGCACCGGATACAGCTCCTGATGGGAAATCGTTTGCACATAGTTTCTAATTTTTGTAAGACATTAGTTTTGCCACCAGGGGGCGTAAATTTTAATTTCCGCTTCTGTTGTATTTGCAGCAAAATATCAGCTTCTAAATTCTCGATTGAAAGAAACGTCGTTTGTTGACCGATGCTACTCATGTCGACAAACCTTTTAGAAACAGTTTTCTTAAAATAGTGCATGGTTTCTACGCCAGGAAATTCGTAAAGGTACATCTTATTTTTGTCAATATCTCTACTTCTAGGAGTCCGAATTGAAAAATTCCTTCTTTGTTGGTTAGTGTTTTCCGTGTGACATATTTTTCATATAAAACCAAAATTTTCAAGTAATTCATAGACTTTCCGCTAGGGGGCGTAGCGGTATATTGCGTTTCCCCCTATATCTCTGCTTCTAAATCTCCGATTTGAAAACTTCTTTCTGCACCGGATACAGCTCCTGATGGGAAATCGTTTCCACATAATTTCTAACTTTTTGTAAAAAATAGTTTGGCCACCAGGGGCGTAAATCTTAAATTCCGCTTCTGTTTTATTTGCAGCAAAATATAAGCTCCTAAATTCTCGATTGAAAAAATCGTCGTTTTTTGACCGATGCTACTCATGCCGACAAACCTTTTAGAAAAATTTTTTCTTGAAAAAATGCATGGTTTCTACGCCAGAGGGCGTAGAAATATATCTTATTTTTGTCAATATCGCTACTTCTAAGAGTACGATTTGAAAAATTCCTTCTTTGTAGGAAAGTGTTTCCGATGGGAAATGTTTTTCCTATAAATTCAAAATTTTCAAATAAATCATACACTTTCCGCTAGGGATCACAAAGGTAAATTGCGTTTTCTGCGTTTTTTCTGCTTCTAAAGCTCTGATTTGAGAAATTCTTCCTGTATCACATACAAGACCTGATGGAAAATATTTTTCACATAATTTCTAATGTTTGGTAAACAATGGTTTAGCCACCAGTGGTCATATGTGTTAATTTCTGCTGATGAAGTATTTGTTGCAAAATCTGGGATCCTGAAAACTCGACTAATTTTTTTTTCTTCGACCGATATCGCGTATACGTATAAACCTTTTGAAAAAATTCTTCTTCCTAAAATATCGCATGGTTTTCTCACCAGGGTACGTAAAGTCACATCTTAATTTTGTCGATATCTGTGTTTCTAAGAGTTCGTAAGCTCACGATTCTGTTTACAGCAACATCTGAGGGATTAAAAACCCGATTGAAAATCTTTTTTCTTTCGTCAGATCTATTGTTTTCCATACCGGTTCCATTGACTTTGAATAGCTTTGATAAATTTAATTTGTGTCAGAACGGATTCAAAAGACGTGCTTATTACTCCCGAAAATTCCCGTGTCCACTTTCTTGTTGTTTGTTTTATTGGCACAGCATGTTCATCAAGTTTTACACTTGTTTTAATGGAAGACAGAACCTCTCCAAAATCACCCAGTGGGGACTAGTCACGTAGTGCAAAAGAAAAGTATCATCTGTATGTATATTTTATTTCTCCAATATATTACTGAAAAAGCACAGTTTCCAAAATATATTATTATGAAATCTATTTTTAGGTGTTAAAACAGATAAATGTTTTTATTACGTGCTAATAATTTGAGAAGCATTTGCCAAAACAGAATTTTTTTCCAAAACATAAAAACTGTTTGCTAAAATTACAATATATTTTTCTTTAAGGATAATCTAACCGCACTGCTGTTAACAGAAATTGCAACATCAAGAAAGAAAAAAGCAAACCCAATGAAATCTATAGGAGTAATTTGTTCTGGTACATGCTGCTAACGATCAATATTGCATACTGGATCTTGATGAGGAAGGCCAAAAGATTAGTAATAAGTAAATCCACCATGGTCAGTGATGATGGAACCCATTCGCTGTGGGATCGAATGAAACAGTTTGGATGGTGGTGTGCGGTATTCTAGTCTGTTGTGCTTCTACAAGCACAGCAATTCGTTGGCTGTGACAGGCGGCAAGGCCATTCGAGCCAGTCTTTGCTTAATGACATCCCAGACGTTCTATATAGGCGACAAATCTGGCGAGCGAGCAGGCCGGGATATACGAGCTACTTGATGCCCACAGATTGCGTCATGGATAGTAAAAGCAACATAGGGTAAGGCACTGTCTTGTTGGAAGACGGTTCCCGGAATCGTCTGAAGGAAGGGTAGAAGTTCCTCTTCCAAAACTTCCGTTATGAAGCGTTGGGTGTGAAATGTGCCTGTCATGCGTGGTATTCTAGTGCGTGAATGAAACGTAATAGCGACCCAGACCATTACGCCCGTCGTGGAACCAGTATGCCGATGCGCAGTGTAGCCTTCCAAATGCCGTTCACCACGGTATCTGCAAACAAGGATTATCCCGTTGTGATGTGTCAGATTGAATCTGGACACGTTCGAAAACTCAATGTGCTCCCACTCAACCACTCCAGTTTCACGTCAAAGGTACCACTGCAATCTCAGGCGCATATGATGTATAGTCAACGGAATTCGCAGCAACGGATGGTACGCAACAAAGGGTCCTTTGAAGCAATTGGTG
Source organism: Macrothele yani (assembly GCA_039090855.1). NCBI lineage: Eukaryota > Metazoa > Arthropoda > Arachnida > Araneae > Macrothelidae > Macrothele > Macrothele yani. The sequence continues at coordinate 58,887,577 of CM077034.1, forward strand.
AGGAACAGTGCTTGCAGACTTCGGTCAATGTGTGACCATCATCCGTTGCGGCGCAAATGTCGGGGACTGTTAAGGGCGCGACGTCACTGCCATTCGATGCAAGTGCATTTCTTCTCACCCGGTCGTGTGATTTCGAGATGTAAACCCTGCACGATTATGGCTAGAAATTCATGCTATCCATGGACGCTATGCACACATAACGGAAGTTCCGTTCCGTTTAACGCGTGCAGCAATATCACGGTATTGTTAACCACTTTCTTTGAGTCCAACAATTCTACCTCTTTCAAACTCCATCAAGTGTTCGTATGGTTGTCTCGTCTTCCTACGCGGCATGTTTACATGTTAAAAACAGCGTAAAGTTGAGTTTAGCTGCAGCAAATTGTAAACGTTGCTCTGCGTACGCCTCCTTTTATACCACTGGTGTGACGTTTCCTATAGCTTTGAGCGCGCCTCACGTTTGCATGTGTGCTGTGCTTTTAATAATCTGCATCTTCCGTGGTACCCTATCCACTTGCACATTTCGTGCAAATCCGAGCATTTCTTCATGAACTTGCAATGTCCATTAACAACAGTGGAGTTACTTTCTGTGTTAATAGGCTACACACTAGATGAAAAAGTTCTTCTGCGTTGCAGTGGACAAAAAAGGCCATCACTACACTGTAAAAAAATTCTTGAAATTCACGAGCCACTTTCGGTCAATTGTTTCCTGAATTAATGAAGTATATTTCTGATACAACTTTTTCCGTGAAATGACAGAAAGAAACCTGAATTAAAAGGATTTTCCATACCACGGAAAATTCTGAACATTCATAAATCTTTCTGCTGTTTCACTCTTATATTGACGGTAAATTACCGCTTTAGAGATGCGTTGACGGAAGATTCCTAATTTTTCAGAAACCTTTCCGCAATTCCTTTTGTATAGAAACGAAAAACTCCGTTCCCACTTTTTCTGTATCCGTATGACGATAAATTACCGGTAATAGGAGAGATTGGTGAGAATACTTGAGGTTTGACTAACTTTTAAATATCCATCGTCTGTGGATTTCGAAGTTCCGTTGCGACATCGGATATTGTGGATAGCATATCGCATGAGTTTTGTTCATTGTGACACAGGATGTTTTTTCGCCTCTCCCTATTTTGTGCACCAGCTAATTGATATATATATATATTGTCTTACTATAAGACCCCTGGTACTTAACGTATTGCACAGATGGTTATACGATGTCTATGTATCAGTGTTAGGACAACTTAAGACAAAAGCTATTATAGCTATAAAGAGTAAGTTTTAAATATAGGAGTTCTTTGTTTTTGTGAAATAATACTATAAAAAGGACATTTCACATTTTTTAAATACAACTGAACGTCATTGTCAATTTAAAAAAGCCAAGTTGCAAAGCGTTTGTTGCTTCGAAAAGTCAGAATGAAAAATGCTTATTTTGTGAAAAGTTATCCTACAGAAAAAAAAATATTACAAACCTGTTAAGAAAAATAATAAGCACCAGCAGAAAACAAAATGACTAAATCACTCACATTAATGACAAAAAAATTAATGGTCGCGCAATTTGTTATACGATGTACAGGTTTTTCGAATTTCCTAGTGTCTCAATACGAATGGAGCTAAAGGATTATCTGGAGGAAGGGCTAAAAAATGCAGAATCACCCGTTTTGCGGAATTTCAGTTTAAATGCGAAAAGACCTGAAACGGATTTTCTGAAATAAACGAAATTTCTGAGTACCGAAAATTTCTGATAATACGAAGTTAAAATAAACATGGCTCTTTTTGGAATTTTTGCGTGTACCTACCAGGAACTTTGCTGCATGTTATTTTTCAGAATTGTCCCGTGAATTCTCACCACCTATACAGTGCATATTTCCCATTGCAAAACTTTGTTATTGTCACGAAAGAATGACAGATGAATAAGACTGCTCAGTATAAATAACAAAAGAACGATATGGCAGCAATAAACCAGTTGCGGCAGCTGCAAATCTTCATTTGGAAATCATGCTATTCACCGAAGCGGCTAATATTAGTGAGAAACGCGAAGTAAAACTGGAAACTCCGTAAAAGGATTTTATTTTGTATTGGTCTTGACGGATTTTTCCTTGTGGATGACAAGGAGCATGTGTCACATATACCCTGCGATTTTAGTGCAATGAACATTTATTCTCTGGAATAATGAATGACGTATCACCATTTCGAAGTCCGACGGATAAGTCTGGGAGATCTTTTTTAACTAATTTGTGATGCTCATTTGAGATCTGACTATTAAAAATGGCAACCACGTCATGGGTTTTTTTGTTATGGAGCATTCAATATGCACCATATTTCCACATTGCCGTTTGTAGACATGTAAAAGGACACTAGATCTTGGTATTGTCGTATTTCGCCACCGAACTTGCTATGCGTGGCAACACTGATTTGTTCACAAGTAGAGAATATGTAACCGCAACCGAAAGCCATTGATGTTTTTTAAACTGAGAGAGAAACACGTGCTGTATTTTAATAAACAAAAGTTGGCGAAATGGAAAAAAAGTGATCGTCGCGGATGTATTAATTTTCCGGATAAGTTTTGCTATGTGTGCGTGTACAGGTTTTATAAAATCGCAGAGTCATCTATTGAAAACGACTATGAGGAAAGTTTACAATTTTTTACTTTGGATTTCATGTTGGAGATCACAAAAAATCGTGGACTCCATATGTCTGCAGCAATTTCTGCTTTGTTGGCCTGATTGAATGGTTAAAAGATACGCTGAAATCCATGCCTATCGCAGTTAAGATCATTTGGCGTCAGCCACCTGATCACGTGGAAGATTGTTATTTTTGTTTAACAAAAGTGATTGGCTGTTAAAATAATAATAAAAAGTAAAGTACAGTATCTGCATTTGCCATCAGCCTTAAGACCTGTTACGTATGGGGGAAGATATTCCTATAGCAAAACCTCCATTGAAATTGAACTGTGAAGGTATAGATTCAAATGCACCTAATGAAGATATGGAAGCACATGAAGATCCGGATCCTACATGCACTCCAAAACCCTTAAACGAGACTCACTTGATTGAGCAAAATTAACTTGATGATCTCGTTGGAGACTTATATCTTTTAACTCTTAGGTTCCCGACTGCTGTTGTGGAACCTGTTATTGAAAATGTACACGTGTGTCTGTGTACAGAAATAAAGATTTGGGTGTATGTTCTTTTTACGAAAAGCAGGAATGTACGTGTGTTTTGTTCAGATATTCCGACAGAATTAGGAATATCTCACGATCCTACGGAATAGCGTCTATTTATCGACTCATCCAAGGTTAGTTTAAAAGCTGTCCTTTTGTCCAACGGAAACCAGAAGCCGTCCATTCCAGTAACATATGCTGCAGGAATGAAGGTGGCGTATGAAAGCATGGATAAAATTCTCACTGCAACACAGTATGACCAGTTTAGGTGGTCAGTATACGGCGATTTCAAATGATATCACGCTTACTTGGCCTTCAAAAATTTGCTTCACAAAATTTTATTATTTTCTTTGTGTGTGAGACAGTGGGTCCACAGCGGGACTCCACGAATGGACAGACTGGCTTAAGAGAAGGGTTTTCATTGTTGGAGAGAGTAACTTTCGTCCCAGACCCTTACTTAATCCCTCGGATTTGCTGCTTCCAACAGTTCACATCAAAGTGAGCCTGATGAAAAACTTTTAAAGGCTATGGGCAAATCTGACCCAGGTTTCTTGGACTTAAAGCGATTTGAACAATTTCAACAATTAAGTGATGCAAAACGCAATGAAGGCGTCTTCGTTGGTCTTCAGATACGGAAACTATTGCGTGATTATGTTTTTACCGAAAAGTAAAACAGCACGGAGCTCCCCGCATGGCAATCTTTCTCACCTGTGATCAAAGGATTTCTATGTAATCCCAAAGAGGGCAAAAAACAAACAGCTGATTCACAACATTTTCAAGAACTATAAAAACCTTGGGGGCCGGATATCCTTAAAATTATGTTTCCTCCATTTGCATCTGGATTTCTTTCTTGACAACCTGGGAGTAGTCAGCGATTAACAAGGAGCAAGTTTCCACCAAGATATCTGAACGATGGCCGAGAGGTATCAAGGTAAGTAAGATTTCGCAATGATGAGATGATTGTTCTCCTTCTGCTGGTTTTTCCAGAAGGAGAACCACACGACACATCAGAGAGAAAAAAGTATTTGTACTGGTATACGAGTATGTAAGTATACATTTGCATTTGTGCTAAGATTGCTTACTCTATTTGTTCTTTCTTCTTCCTTCTTATATGTAGTGATATATGAATATTGTATGTATACTTTGTAACACGAATTCGATAGGTAACAAGACACAAAAATTCTGTAATACATTACAATTCGAAACCGTAATGCATTACAATGTGAAGCTGTTTTTTTGTACAACTTTCATTGTATATATGGCCAATATTTATGCTTAAAAAAATGTACGTGGTGGAAAGTGTTTTCAGTCATATTTGAACTCAGCACTCCGATATTAGTTAAAAACTCCTCATTTCCCCTATGTCATAAAAACAAAGTTTTAAAATGTTGACTAGTATAACTCTTCTTCACAAAAGTATGACGTATATATACCCTCTTCGCGAGTGATGTACAGTGCTTCAGTTTCTTGCAGAACTGCCAATGACTGCGGTTGTTATCACTTCAGAATGTTCTAACAAAATAAAGGTTTTATTAGTTGGAATAGCTCTCACGGCAAATGTCAGAGCTGTTAAAGATGCAGCTCGATAACTTTTTGGTAGAAACAGTTCGGTCCTTACAAAAGGTGAATTTAGGTAATTGTGTTAAAATATCTAGTCAAGATAAGTTCGTGTTCTAAAAGTCCTAGAAAATCAACATTTCAACTCCAATGAATTCTAAATCTGCCGTGCAGCGCCGATTTTCAAATTTTTCTGAATAGGTAGTTCACAAAGAAGTATTTTTAAATTCTTTGCAAAATACCCAAATTGCGAGATTAATTGGGCCATTGTAGCAATATTTCGATTGAGAACATGCGAACATAAAAGCAATGGAGACAAAAATCTTCCTCGAGTGTGCAAGAAAAGATGTGAAAAAGGAAAAAAATCGTTATATTTTTTTTACCATAAAAAAATAGTGTTAAAAGAAGCATTTCAAAAGAATACTACAGAAACACTGTTTTGGTAATATTTTTACTATAAATTAGGGATGTAGAACGGGAAGACTGGTTACTACCTTTAAATTTGGTGATAAGTTGAACCAAAAATTTACATTACACCACATGTGTGGCACAAGACTACCAATATGTGGTGAATTCAAAAGCAACCATATAGTGCAACTAGGCACCGTAACATGGTGCCAGTTTGCACCAAAAAGGTTCAAGGATGGTACAGTCCTGCAACATTACACACATCGAGTTACATTATTATGACCACGTCCTACGTTTGACGTAAACAGCGCGTCGACAATGAATGAAGAAACGTGCCGCGAGCTGGCTTAGAGGGTATATAAGGTGTGCTGCAGGCAATCTGAGATCATATCACTCTCTGCTGTCATGGATAAAAGGAGTACTTTATCAGATTTACAAATACGGATGTTATCCGTTTTCGGGCCAAGGCTCTCAGTATTTCTGAAACAGCGCATTCTGTGAACTGTTCGCGTGCAGCTGTGGTTAAAATGTATCTTGATTAGAGAAATGGCACAATTGCGAATAAGAGACGTGAAAACTGCGGAACACCACGTGCCCATAATGTGAGAGGTGAACGTTAGTTTCGAAGGTGCATGAGGCTGATCGACACTCTACGGTAGAGCAACTCACTGGCTGATTGAACCATGGGGCTATCGAAAATGTGTGAAAAACCAAATTTCAGCGAACCTTGCTCAGTATGGGGCTCCGATGCAGACGGATGGTCACTGCACCTATTCTAACGAAGGCGCATCGGGAGAAAATATACTTGGTAAGGGACAACCTCGGGACGAACCCTTTTGAAAATGGATGAAATGGGGTCAAAGGTCAGGTCATGAGAGCGGGATCCATTTCATCACCCTTATGCGTCATAACTTGCGTAAAAATGTTTCGCTTGCAACAAAACGTTATCATGTTGTTCCGGAGGTATACTGAAACGGTCCTGTTGAATATCATCGAAATGGGGGTCAAACGTCAGGGCACCAGAACGAGATTTATATCGAAGACATTATCTTCATAACTTGACTAACAGTGCTTCTATTGCGACAAAACATTAGTATGTTGTTTCGGATGTATACTGAACCAGTTCTGTTGAATATCATACAAATGTGGTGAAAGGTCAGGGCACAGGAGCGGGGATTTATTCCACAGCCATTATCCTCATAACTTGAGTAATTATTTCTAGTATGTTGGAAAGCGTATCATAATCAATGCATTGCATGATTTTCTTAACTTGTTTGTCTGACAGAATGGATATCAGCAGCCCCCTTTCCTTAAAACAGTTCCACTGATTTAGAGGAACGGACAGAAGCATAGCACTAAAAGAAACACGCAATCCCTGCCTCATACGGAACTCTAGCCTAGGACGAATTTAGGGGAGCCACGTTTTTGAACCAATTGGCCACCGCTTTTAGTTTTTAATCGATACATCCTACGTCCTGCAGTACATGCCCAGTGAAAGGCAAGGTGAATTTTTGACATCAAGAAAAGCCGACATACAAAAAAACCTTATTAATGAGGTGAATATAATTTATTTTATGAGGATTAAACTGATAGTTTTATAAATGTATATCTTTGTTAGGAATAAATACAGATTGTTTCGTAATAAAATTTTAAGTACCGTACATGCTCGAGTTTAAGTTGAGTTTTGAACCTAAATTAAGAGCTTAGTCTTTACGCGAAAAACACTTTGTGAAAATTCGAAATGTATCTCAGTTAAGCATGTCGAAACATTTCATCGCATGAAGCTACGACTTGCCATGCGATGATATGTTTCGACATGCTTAAATACCAACGTGAGCAACTCCATGGATATAAGCCGTCGCTCGTGGCTAATTCAGGGCCAATGATATCAGAAAAAACTAGAAAGCTATACATCGGTAAGACAGGGCACAACATTTTTATGCGGAAATTAATATTTTAGTTTTTGCACTAACTCTAAATTTTTTTACAATAATTAGGATTTTCTTTTGGCAAACTCTCATTTATGCTTTTATTTCTAACAATAATATTTAGTTTACAAGAATTACTTACTTTCGACTAATTGATGGAATTTTTGCGATTGATTCGTTGTTAACCTACATTAGGCTAATACGCCAAAAATGTTTCTCATTAGTTCGATTGCAATCACATTTCACATAGATTACATCGAAACTATTCCATGAACCTCCGTTGCGTACAGATAACATTATAAAAAAACACATTAATAATTCACTGACCTCATGTCCCACAAAGATGCTCGTCACTTCGTCCAAGGTATGCATGGTAATCTCTGTGTACTATAAAACAAATGTTCTGTCTATATAAATTTTGTTTAATCCAATCAAGCAAAAAGTTGTGGAATTTCGATCCCGCCTGAATCCGCTGGATCAGGATGAACGCAAAACTTGAAATATACAGTTTTGATTCACTTTTAAGACTGAGTCATTATTGTGCAGTACAATAATGGTAAAAATACTCTCAAAATATTATCGAAAGCACAGCAATTTACTTGGGTCCAATTCCTAATTTCTCTTCCTGGTGTAAGTTGCCCAAATCTGCAATTGGTGGCCAATCAGAAAATAACGCAAGTTACGAAAGCTCAAAATTAGGATTACTGTAAAGTGTGTCAATCGAATTTGTGTATAAAATACAATGCAGTATTAGCTGAAGGATTTATGAAAGATTCATGCTCAAATTTCACCTAGAAATGGCATTGATATCCGTATTTGACTCGTAACTTTAAAGCACAATTTCGAATTTTTTGTAGTATGAATGTATACAGTGGTGTGTCAAAAGTTCGGAACAACATTCTTGGTATTTCAGGAACGGTAAGGCAAAGAACTGGAAATATCTGAACACCCCAGCAATCAATTAGTGGAGTTATCAGCACTAAAACCATTTCATTCATGTTCATTCGAAGACTGCCAGTGAACGATGAACTTGGTGGACTCAGCAGGTACTTAAAAAATACATACTGTTAATAACAAAGGAATGTCTGCACCGTTTCTTCGACTAAGTTTCTGTTTTCTTCTATGTAAACAACAAAAGAGGCTCTTATATTTCTTTCAAGTACACTTTCATTGGAATGGAATATATTAGAAATTCCTGGCAAAAAAAATTAAGTCACATTTCATTGTTGACTTACTTTCTTTTTTATTTCTTTGAAGTCAAATCTTATTGGCATATGAAGTGTAATAAAATGCAATTCGAAGATACGCTTCTCAGCATGTATCATATAAATTGTACAGAAATATAGGAATGCTGATCGCACTTCAATATATCAGTTAAAAGTTGGCGGAAAGTATGGAAAGACGGTTAGGCAAATGTTTCCTTGCAATTCTTTCAGGAGAATTTTAAGAGATCGATCTAACTTATGACAGGAAAAGAAACACGAGGGTTTTTAATTTATTTTTTGCTCCTTTTGTGGGAGTTACACTCGATTCAGAATATAATTATAGCTCTTGTTTTTCCAAAAACATATTTTAAAAAGATTGACACTAAGAACGGCCTGACATATTTGTCCGACGAGAAAGGTATTTTATTCTTGCCATCGAGAATAGAAACTCTGCCATATATTTAATTTCCATTTTCATGTGATAAATTCAACTTCTCTTCTTTTTTTGCTCCCAATAACACTCTATGATATAAAAAATAAATCCATGGAACAACTTAAATATATTTTCCAAACAAAATTATCCGTTCCTGCTGATGCCAGGAACGAGTAAAATCAACTATGAATTTTAAATGTGCGTGTCGCATCCTGATTGTTCCTCAATGTGCAATCATGGCCTTGCACTTACATTGATTCGTAGCATACGACCTGTTGAACGTGGTGAGAAAATCGCAAGACCACATAGGTAGGCAATCAGAGAAATTCAAAACAATTAATCAAAGATTAGGTGGGAAAATGTTTCCTAAATTTTTTTTCGAGATCTCAAAAAGTTGTCCGTTATTTAAAAGAGATAGTTAAAAAAACTGACTAGATCCTCATTATCTTCCTCTCTATTTTCTTCCTTGGTGTTATTTTCAAAAAGAAAAAGTTGTTCTAGAAACAAAAGCTTTTCTCTCAGTACTTCTCCAGATAAAAGCTCGATAACTGTGAAGCGTCGTTTAATTTGTAATTTAATATAAAAATTAGGAAATCTACCCTGAAAAAAACTCTGTCTTCACTAGTTTGATTCGTTCAATGATTTTTTTTTTCAAAACGATCGTACTCGTTTCCTGACGTTCTATTAGGACAGATGAACACGTATTCCACAATGACATATGAATCCGTGTAGTCGTACTTTATATTTCTCAACGGAAAAATAGAAAATTAGAAAATGTAATTCATAAAATTTTATTTGCCTTTTCTTATAGGATGCATTTTCTTTTAGAAATACGAATTATAAGAATAATCGGATTTATCTCCACCTTTATGACTACTTTTTTGTTGAGTCACAATTCTAGAATGCAGACTAGAATTCAATGCTAGACGAAAAAAATGCATAACAAATGTGAAGCCCGCTAATTTTTGGAAATCCGAAAGTCAATTAATAAATGCACTGGGACTCGGGTGTGATACATTTTTGTTTTTGAGAGAGCCTTTAAACGTATGGATGTAGAACAATGTACAAAATAAATTTCCAGGGTTTTAAATGCTGTTGCGAAATTTTACGGCTTTGAAGGAATACAAAATATTGCTTTACCATTATTTATTTAAAACTCAGTTTGGCGTAAACAAGGGTTACAAGTTATATATAATTTACCGTGCATTGGCATAAAAATAAATTCTGTTCAAAATGAACTACTCTTTCGGCTGCTTAATCTATTTACAAAAATCCAGATTCTAGATTATGTGGTATCCTCACAACTAAGACTGTTAGACCAGTACTTTAATATCATGCATGACATACACAATGAACTCATAGCATATTTTTCTGCGGCTTTTTAGTGCTTCCATTTGTAACCGGATGCTGGATATAACCGGAATGTTTATAGGAAGAAATACTAGTTGTTGTTTTCGCAAATTCATTGAAATCAGAACTAAAAGGGAGAGGGATACGCATGTCCTACGTAAATGTTTTTGTTTTGAGAGAGAGATAAATCCATTAGAAGTGCAACTGTATAATTTTTCTCATAGAAGTATACTGCTGATTTCTAGAGCACGTTTTATTTTTACTAGGATGTAACAGACATTTCTCGCAGTGTGTGCATCGTAAGTGCTTTCTAAGATTTGAAGATCAAATTTTAATATCGTGCAAGTTCGTAAGTAGTGCCTTTGAATTATTCGAATTTTCAACACTGTGTCTCATTTGAATTTTCAACACCAATGTTCTTAAATGTATGTCTCATTTTGAACATTTTTACCCTCAGCTAGATAGAAATTTTATGATATCCGTAAATTGTAGGCATTTTTCTGATTTGTGCAACATGTAGTATGTGAAGTCTGGTATCAGTAAAATGCCTGATCCTTTTTTGACACTGGTTCTTTCCTCATACTGGGTATGAAATCATTCGACTCGGAAATTTGCATCAGTGAAAGACAGATATTATTGTAAGGTAGAGCAGAAAAGATGTTTTACAGAGCAATGTAATACAAAATTAGGCGACAATGAAAATTTTGGAAATCAATTCCACATAAAATAGAACAAAAAACCTCGTTGGCGCGTTTGTATCAGAACATTAAGAACTAATCATTTAGACGAGGGATATATACCAATGGAAGGTGATAAACTCGAAATCAAACAGCAGTAATTTATGTAATATTCAAATACTCTTAAACTTTTTTTGAAAGATTACGTTGACAGGATTTCCATTTTTATGCCTGAAAAAATACGGATGAAACCCTTTAGCACGTAGTATCCAGCTAGAGTGAGAGAGAAATTCTGATTTGTCACCATTATATGCTCCTTCTGATGGGTTGCGCTGATGCAATTCCAACAGAGATAACGTTTTTGAGGGTTGTCCCTCTTACAGATAATTAACGACCTTCAAAGAACAGGTGTGAAGTAGGTTCTGTTGACTTTACATACATTTATGTAACTTTTGGAATAAAATACTGTGGATATAAATTCATATTGTACAACCGGATTACGACAAAAATTGGATTGAGCCACCCGAACAATCTTCGTCTTATTATTTACATTATGTACAAATTCTTGAACAAAAAAATTAAATGTTTGTAAATTCAGGAGAAACTGTACACTTAAAAGAAACTTCGACGACTTGGTATCAAGGAATTGATAAAACGAAGTGTGACTCACAAAATATTTATTTACGATATGGGATGTTGGATAAAGATAATTGTCTAAAGTAATAAAACTGAGCAAGACAAAAACACAGAAATTAAAAAGTTCGGACAAGGAAACATTTGAGTTATTTGCTTTAGATTAAGAAAATGACCAGAAAATTAAAATTTTAATGAAACGTTTGTGCAAAGGATTCTTATAGTGGAAACGATTAACTACGTTTTTGCTGAAACTCGATGTGTTTAATCTTTCAGGCATTTTCGGGATACACAGAAGAGCTGCAAAACGTTGTATGACCATCTGTCTAATATGATGTTGAAACATCATACCCGGTGAGGCATAAACGTTTAGATTTCTAAACGTGTCTTTGGTATCTTTATATACAAACACCTCACCAGCAGATTCCTTAACTCCTATGCAAGTTAGCTGGTAATGCCGCAACTCGGATTTGCTGTTCCAACACAAACATACAAGTTAGGTGGTGATGTGGATTACGATTGACGACGTGGAGCCTGCAGCAAGCAATGGCACATACCTGGATTTGCTGTCTGCATGGGCCTTGACGAATTCGCGAACGATCGGAGACGTGTGGTATAGAGCAAAAGACGGCCAACACGTCGATCGCGATTTATCGGTCGATGGCGGAATCATTTTTGATCGATTCGCTAACGTTTTGTAGAATAAATATAAAACAATTCAGTGAGTTTACAAAATGTAAATTCTTATTCAGTAAAGTGCTATTTACTCCATTTAAGAAGACACACTGGACCCAAAAACCGATGGCAGAAGTAAATTTACAGAGCTGTTTCGACTGGACAAAATTTCGTACTAGAAAATGAAATAATAACACTGCAGTGCGACATATCTCAGAAAGCCAGATCTTCTGAGAAGATAATGGGTTCTGGAATTTTGTTTCCAAAGAAAAATACCACAATGTGCAAAGAAAATGTAGGTGAACAATTACATCTACTCCTTCGGGTCAACATATTTATGCGAATCGGAAATTTTCTAAGTTGCAAGAAACAAAAAAATAAACATCAGTCAAATTTGACGGATGAGGAAACAGAAGATTGCTTGAGCTATGGCGTTGTTCAATTACACTCCAGATTTTTTAGCATTTGCGGAAGAAATAAAGGTGCAAACTTCACATCTCATTTTTCATTCGCCATAAAAAATAAAGATTTGTTCGTAACATTTAAACGTGTACTATATAGGCCTTTCATGTATAAATATCAAGAATAAAACCAACATAAAATAATTCAACATTGTTTTATTTACTCTCAAATAGATGAATATAATCAATAGTTTCTAGCTACAGGACAACATTGATATAGGTAAAAGCGGAAAGCGACAAATTTTAAAGGAAGAAATTTGAAATTGTGAAGTAGAGTAGGCCACTTTGGAGTCAAGGGGACAAAGTAGATTTTAGGTCCCAAATTTCAAGTTGGCTGCAATACCCTGGCATAGAGGATTATCTTCTGGAAAATGGCAATTCTAATCATAAATAACATTGGTGCATGAAAGGATGTACATCGTCTGCAAAACCCTTTAGGTAAGGAAGTAGAAGCTATAATATATTCCACACGAATGACTAGACCTAGGGTTTCCAAGCAGAACATTACCCAACACATTACTTCCTTTTCCCCACTGGATAGTGTTCGTTGTGAAGTGCTGGAGACTGCCGCCTGTTAACGAGAGATACGTGCACAGCGGTCCACATGGTGTAAGAGGAAAGAGCAAGATTAATCGGACAAGACGACATTCTTCCAATCATTCAAGGTTTCCTTTTAGTGCTCGAATGCTCAATGTACAGAACACTTTCCATGGGGAAACCGAAGGTTAGCATAGGTATTTCGAGTGACCACTGTGTCTAGTGACACATTTGTCCTAACACCCTCATTCAAATTATCGAAGAAGCTGCGCCACAGTACCCCTTTCGGTTGGTTCCTACAATGTGGGGTAGTCTTATTTGACCTCAAGCGTCTTTAGTGACGTGGTTGGTCCACATCTTGTTACGGTTCGTGGTCTTTATCTTCTCGTCCCACTTTTTCGAAGGTCTAAATACGGTTGACCGTTAGAACCACAAAAACGTGACCTTCTTGGAAGTGCTCTGACTCAATTGACTGTCTATTACTATAAATTTTGTTTTTGTCAAATTTGCTGCAGTCTGCTGTTTTTGTAATCTGTAGGACAGGAATAATGTTAATTAACAGAGCTCAGTGTTAGGTGATATTAATGCCGTTTCACGACGTTCACAATCGCCTCTGTTGCTTGTAGCTCATTTGACTCCTAGAAAGACGGCGCGGAAGTAATAATATCTTTGTTCTTCGGTGGATGTTATATGTGCATAATCTTTAACACAAGTGTATATATATATTAAAAACTGTTTGCTGTTATCAAAATGTACAAAAGGAATTCTAAGTCCAAATTTCTCTTGGAAATTTATTTTTTTGCAGTTATGGCATAGGGCATGTAAATGGCAAATACTTTCATCGTATCTTCAGTGCGAAAGCATGCATTTCACTCAGCAGTGGGATAAGCAATTTTATTGTTTTCATGGCATTTACTTATTTATTTAAGCTGTTTTAATACAATTGCATTACAAATAATTGACATTATTGCATTTATTAATACCAAACAACTAGGAAGAAGACAGTGCAAAAGGCAAAACAAATACACTGCACATAGCCCTCTTTTCCCTATATATAAACACAACCAATCAAGTTAAACCATAGAGACAGAAATCACAAATTATTAAATGTAACGTAGTAAACATGTTAAATTAATTAAGGAAAGCAAAAAAGAAAAGATGTAAATGCAAAGATCTGTTTCCTCCTACCACCCATAACGTTCACCTTATCGCTCACAATTTCTCTACCTTAAGAAAATTAACCCCATTCCCTTCAACCCCCTCAGTTTTCTAATTTTTATGTAATATTAGGTGAAATTTTAATTTCCTCTTAAAAATATTCAAATTCTTCAAAAATCAGCAATATCATGAGAGTAACAAGTTCCAGTTATGTGTGGTCCCATATAATTTATACTTTGCATTATATAAATAGTTCTGCGAAAAAGACGTGTTTCAGTAAGTCCCACGATTTCTGGTATAATAGCTGTAATCATAAAACCATTTTTGATCTAAGAGACTTCAAGAAATGCTTGCTTTAAGTGAAAAATGATCTGCTTATTATTTAGGGAATACAATCAAAACGGAATCAAATGGGTAGGGAAAATTCTATGAGTGAAACATTAGAATCAGAGTTACCTTTCATACATATTAAGCAATATTTTCAAGCGTTTTGTTATGTTGCATGTAGCCATGGGAAGAAAGGGGTACTTTTCCCAGTTACCTTTTAATGAAATGCAAAACACTGTTTTTAAAATTTCGAAGTATTTGAGGACAAAGCCATGTGTCTAAATTATTTCAGTAGAAACAGAATATTTTCACTAACGCAGCTTATACGCTGATCTTTCAGCGCGAGCTGTCATTACCAATAATCCCACCTTCAGGCTTCAGCACCACGAAGAATTAGCCTCGTTTCTTTTTCGTAAAAAAAGTTATTATTCTTAACAGGTTTTTTTGTTGTTTTATTAAATTCACTTGCCACAAGTAAAGCTTAAGCGACATCTAAATGCTGTTTTCTAAAGATAAATTTTTATCATTTGATACTTGAAAGGAGAGCATTTTATTTTGTAAAAGGCGAATATTTTAATGGGCTTATGTCTTCTAAATATGTTGCAAGTGATATTTCGGTGTTTTAATGACATTATTTAATGTGTTATATCTTAGAATTGTCTTCCATTTATAAATTTCTGACACCTACAATTTGTGTGTCACTAATATGTTTGACCTGGAGAAACTCTCTGTCCCGTCCTTTACGGAATTCTGTTTGATCCAACAATATCAAGGTATCGACTAAAATGTTGTTAAGACTATTTTTAATCTTCGTGCGTGGGTTCGCGCATAATATTTTATCAAAATACGTAACATATTACATTCTTTAAAACATCTAAGTCAATTCTTTTTTATTAAAAATTAAATAATTTATAAAGAACATTTCTAATCACCAGCGACATTAACTTTAAACCGTTTGTTTGCAGCAGTGCTACAAGTCGTTTCCCTGTTCTAGGTTGGCTGTGTCTGTTCTTGGAAATTCTGAAGTGTCATGGATTGGGTATTGGGATCTTTATCCGATTGCATCCTTCACTCTCTGTCAGCATTAGCGCAGTTAACCAAACCACCAGCTAAAGCAAAAACCTACTCAGGTTGTGTTGTTTTTTCAGTAAAAGAGAGACAACAGAAATGATTGTTAGTGTTCTCTGATTTGATGCACGTCAATATTTATCCCATAACTTATTTTTTATAGGAAATCTGATTCTTCTTTCCTCCTTGCTTACTCCAAGTGGATGTATAAAGTGTCCTGGCTGGGAAAAATCATCGGACTTAAGCTGGTCATCTAACTCTGAATAAGCGCAAGTAGTGCAGAGTGTTCTTCTCTACATTTCGAGATCTATTCCTTCCTTGCAACTAATACATTTTAATATGAGAGAAGAAGTCGTCGAATCCCGAAATCCGTAAGAAAAAAAGACTAAAAGGAAATAAAGACGCTATAACGCAAATTGCATTCTTAAAGTTTACTGTTATTGTTTGTTTGATGCTTAATGTTTGTTTGATGTTTATTTTCCCAGGAAAATCCATATATATAAATACACATTATATGAAATTAAAAATTTTTAAGGGCCTCGAAGGTGGCCTAGTGGGAAACGTTCGTGACTGCCTCGGGAAGCCACCTCAGGATTCGATCCCGGGCAGTTACATGAACGTTCGATGCACTAAACTATCCGCCAAGTTTGGGATGGGCACATTAAGCCGTCGGACCCCAGTTACTGACTCGCAGTAATAAATAAGGACGTCTTGCCCTCCTCATTTCTACTTCGCTTTCCGTGTCACTTTCCTATCGGACACTCTAGCCTAAACCTCCTACGCTTTCGGATTTGTAAGGGTTGTTTTTAAGACCTGGGGCCAGACACCCTTTCCTAAAACCCTCTGCATACTTCTGATGACCATTTATAGCATTTTAAAGACTGCATCTCAGCATGTTAATTGTAATAACACTTTAGAAAGTGTTACAAACGACATCAGCCTGAATTAACAATTTTCTGCAGAAAAACAAAATCCCGCCTTTAATTTCAAATAGGAGCTACGTAAGCTCTAAATCTCTTATGAAACATAATACTTGATATATCATGCGCAAGTCAAAAAAAAATCAATGCAGAAAGTTATCTGGCCCTAAATAGAGACAAGCAACACCATAAATGGCTTTAATCTCTGACGGGGAGCCCTCAAAAACTTTATTCAGGAACAAACGACTAAAGCTGTTCTATCATTAATCGCGATACTCATTAAAATTATATGTTTATTTCCTGTAGAAAACATATTGTATGTTTATTCCTGTAGATGTTAAGTACAATATCATGATGCTTTGGAGAAGGAATCGTGGATCTTAAATTGTTTTGTGATTGTGCAGTACAGTGACGAACACGGTTTTTAAATTTAAAATGGCCCAAAGACTTCCTTTGTAGGTGTATCACTAGCTCGATATTCAGTAAATAACACAAAAATAATTGTCATGTATTCCTTTTCAAGTCTCCAATGGGCATAAATATTTGTGCTCGATGTCTGATAATCGACCACAGTTATTAATATAACTTTTTTATCCGTAGATATTCTCCGCTTTTCGGTGGAGGAATGTAACAAATACAAAAAAAATCGTTCTGAGTGAGCGGAACGTAGCAGGTATGACAAAGACAAAAAGTTGGACACGAGAAGCTGAAAAGGTGAAAAACAAGGTCGCCCCAATCCGAGATATAAAGAATTACATGCAGACGACAGACACGACATATCCTCGGCAACACAACTTACAAATTCGGCATATATGCTGTCCATGAGGGAGTGCCAACACAGCAGCGAACATTGCAAAGGTATACACCGATGAGCGGTACATTATGGCCACCTACCTAATAAGCCGTTGGACCACATTTAGCCCTCAAGCAACGTCTGTTTGGCCAGGCATCAATTCGATGATGTCGCGATAGAGTATCCTGGAGTATATGGTACAACAATGTCAACAGCGGGTCTACCAGTGGCCGCAGATTTCGACGTGGTGGTGATTGACCGCGAATCCGCTTTTCCAAATCAGAACCACGGTATTCCGGTGGCTTCATGTCAAAGGATTTCGAGGCCAGAACTTGATAACAGAAATACCACCATGTTCTTCCAAAATAGACAATGTATTTTGGAGGAACATGGTGTGTGACTTTCTGTTACTGCCCTAACTTCAAAATTTCATTTGACAAGAACCCAATCCAAACAGTGTGAACAACACCCAGACCACTTTTGTTTTATATTCAGCACTGATATGACGACTACTGGTATATTTTTTGTTGGACATCTGCCGAAGGAATTTCCTTCTCTTACAACAGTGCTCTGCAAAGTAACTTGACAGGTGATCATTTGAAAAAAAAAAGTTTAAAAACATTTTACTGCTAAACCACTGCAAGACAGTCAAACAGTATTTCAATTCAGTACAACTGCAATCACTGTGTCAGTATCTTTCTATACTGATTGTATAATAATACTTACTGTGTTTATAAAATCATCATTCAGTAATTCTAACTGTGCAAATATTGAGGTTATCTGAAGATACAAAAATACAATATCGTGTGAGGAAATTCCTGTAGTATACTTAATCGAGGGAGACTTTACTAACAGATTAAGTTTTAAATGCAAATCATTGTATTCTTAGCGAGAACTGTTTTAGTGCCTTGCTCAAAATACAAATTTAGTATGCAGAAATCATTTGATATGCGCGCTTATATGAAGTATGGTAGCATCAGAAAAATTTAGTAATGTTATCGCAAGAAAGAAATCACATGACATCAACCAAAAACGTATTTGCTCATTTTCATCACATTACCTGTAATTCATAAATTTCTTATATGCATTACGTTGACCAAATTATAGTAATTACACTAGTGAAGACAGTTCAGTTTTGCTTCTCTTTGTTTATCCATATGTTCAGGAGAATAAGACATTTAAGCTAAAAAAATTATGTTCCAGATTTCGATATTCACTTCCTAGCAAAAGCTTTACATTGAGATCATAGTTTCTTCTCCTTTTGCTTCAGAAGAGGATTCATTAGGACTATTGATTTTCTTGATTTTTTTCAAAAATGTCTTTACCTTAAATTTTGTATGGAGATCATACACTGATTGGACATATGATTATATTAGTCAAAATCACCCATTTACATACGACACTTAAATTGACAATGCCTATAAATAGAGCCTTCTCTTTGCATTGGAAACCTGTGACAAGAATGTCATCATGGGTAAATTATCATCATCATTGTAAACCATTATCTATCCAATGCTGGATAAAGGTCTCCCTAAATTTCTTCCACAAATGTTTTGTTTCTAAGAGAGTCTCATCCATGTCACTCCCACAGGCTTTCCAATTTCGTCCACTAATCTTCTGTGTGGTCCTATTGCTGGATCTTTTCCGGTCGCTTGGAATCCAGGCTAAAATTTTTGTTGTCCATTGGTGGTCCGCTCTCCACTCATCTGGAAATATGACCAGCTCAATAATATTTTAGAGATTTTACCCAGAACCTGATGTCTTCCAATCTTGTCATTTTCTTGATCCACTAGTTCCTCTACTAATACTTTCTGGTTAAACCAAACATTAATTGCTCCAAGCATCCTTAATTTGTTGAACTACGGGTTGTTGTTGGTATTGTTGTTGTTGTTTTTGTGTGGAGGGGGGGTGCTTACCACGCTGGCCAATTGGGTTTGGTGATGTGTCTTGATAGATATCATTTCTTCTAATCAAAGAGTAGGTATTGTTTTACCGCTATTTTTCTGTCGTCAGATCCACTTTGATGATGATGCAGATGCACAGGATGTATTGCGACAAGTCTGGTTTGACATGTGTCAAGGAGATGGCTTATGATACATTTGCGCCTCACCTGACTTTTGCATCCCCATAGCTTTATACTGCAGTTTAAGTACGATTGCGGCCGTAAATGTGCCGTACACTCTCCGGGTGAGTGAAGGCTGCCCCGTATCCTAACAAGGGATAGCAGGGCTTGGCAACGGAGTCAATAACGTCGATATTTAATGACGACGCGTTCGGATGATTATACAAAAAGTCTATGGTCTTATGATGGAAACATATAATTCACGTTTCGTGCCATTGTTGACTGCAAGGAGTCGAACCATTAAACTGCAATCCTCAAAACATTTTGTTTTCGGCCATTCCGAAATGCAATCAAAATATCTTCAGAATGTCAAAGCGAATTATAAGAATTCTACTTTCAGCCTTATAAGCTGGTAAATGACTTATTAGTGGCGTAGGTTCACGATTATTTATCTTCCCATTTGCTTTATGAATGCCATTAATTCATATCGGCAGTAAAAGCTCCAAAAATACAATTTTAAATAAATATCTACAATTTATGGCTTGTGATTTTTTTAATGTAATACCAGTAATATGGCGGGGGTTAAATTCTCCATTTTGACATATGATGACAAAATCAAAATTTGACTCCAATATTTACTTCCTTACAGGATATAGATTCTGTTATCCACAAACTGTATTGCCGCGCAGTGCAATATTTCCATAAGTGTTGCATTCTTAATGGTACATACATTTAGAGCTTTCACTAGGTTTTCTATTCGAATTCGAGATTATATCACTTATATCAATGCTGTCAGATCAATGATATCACTTCTTTTAGTAAACAAAGATCTCGAATTACAGCTCTGATTTTTGGAAATTTAGTTCTGTACATATTTTTAACTTTACACTTACACACTAAAGTGACTTGTGATTGTCTGTCAAAACTGGAAGACCCAATGTCCTGTTTTAAAAAGTTACCAGTAGAAAAATATGAGCATTTTTGCGAACTCTTGTTTTATGGAAATCGTTAAAATCAGTGTGATGAATTTGTGCGGATTTGTATTCAAATTAATAATTTCGTTTCATAGAACAGTGCCTGTATATAAAAATGTTTGTGTGTTTTTCGAGGTTCAATTGAGAGAAAATATGCATTTACATACAAATCATGAAGTAGGCTTGTCTTCACACAAGTGTTTATTGGGCATCTGAAAGGAAATAGCATC